>ML801630.1:58838-73642 GCA_009831015.1 Picea engelmannii
ATGGGTTAAGAAGGCTATATCGAATCTTCATAGGCTTCGAGGAGATATGAGATATTATGGGAAGATTCCCTTGCTTCAATAGACTTTGCTACAGTGACCGAGGAGGAAGCCAGTCAGAAGGACTGGGATATATATCTTTTCCTTGGTTCTGAGACCAGAAGGGAAGTCAGTGGCAACTTCCAAGCTGATCTACAACAGTCAATCATGTTGCAGATAAATATCCTAGAGATGTACAAAGCATGATTTGTGTCTAAAGCATTCTCCCAACAAGAGGGAGATGACTATGATGAGACACTTGCTCCAAAATATTGCTAGCGACGAACATGTAGCAGATGTATTGACTAAGCCTCTGTCGAAAGTGAAGTTTGAGTACTTCAGAGACAAGCTTGGTGTGGTCTAGAAGGATTTTCCCTCATGAGAGGGAGTGATGTGTTCCCTAGTAGCGGGAAGTGATATGTTCCCCAATAGCGGGAACTGATGTGCTCCCCAGGAGAGGGAAGTGATGAGATCCCTAGTAGTGGGAGCTACTCCAACATAGGTTGGTACTCCAACGTAGGCTGGTATGCTACCCCAATGTAGGTTGGTACTCCAACATAGGATGGTATGCTACCCCAGCGCAGGTTGGCACTCCAACGCAGGATGGTATGCTTCCCAGCACAGGTTGGTACTCCATCATAGGTTGGTATGCTACCCCAACGCAGGCTGGTATTCTACCCCAACGCAGGCTGGTATGCTACCCCAACATAGGTTGGTACTCCAACGCAGGCTAGTATGCTACCCCAGTGCATGTTGGTACTCCAACGTAGGTTGGTATGCTACTCTAGTGAAAGTACATAACTTCATATGATGTACGGATTTGTGAAATTCAACAAGACAATGATTGAGGTGTGCAGAAGCGCAAAATAAATGATGATGATCGTGCCAAGAGGAATACCTTCCTCGTTAAGAGGGAGTGTTAAATTTTGGAGTCATATTCTATGTGAACTGACGAGTTACTAGTTCTATATGAACTAGATGTTGACCTCCACGTGTAACTTTTGACTTAGAATAGAATATTCCGGAAGCAAGTGAACCATTAAACAGATGTGTGGAAACCCTAGAAGACAAGTCGGCATAGCAGAATAATAATATTAGAATATTATCTTCCAAAAATACAAGTTGACTCCACAGGAAAAAGATAAACAAAGAATATAATTACCAGAAAGTCAGGTCGACCCAGCCAAAAAAGTCACTAGACATATTATTACAAATAGAGGACGTTTTAGCTCATTTATACACCCAATTAGAGTGCAAGTCTTGTGGAGAGATGCAGTTGCAGCTACAACTGCAACTACAAGGAGCAATAAGGGCGTATTTTCATCTCTTGGTCTTGCTCTCTCTCTAGCGCTATCAAGTGATTCTCTTGGTGATATTCTTGGTGATTCTCTAAGTGATATTCTTTCTAAGTATGGCGCGAGTCTGAGAGAGTAGTGCAGTTGTATTTGTGTATGGTACTTGTTCTATGGATATGGAGACTCTCTCTCTTGTATGCTACCCTTGGAGAAGGAGCGCTCTACTTGTCTTGAGTTATTGTTGCAGTTAGTAGCTAGGGTTTATCTGTTGATTCTAGAGTAGGCTTACTGAAATTATTCTAAGTAAAGGTTAGTGTGCTCGAGGGTGGCATATGTGAATGCCTATGATTGAGTGACAATGATGTGACATTGTCTATGGTTAAACGAACATACCAAAATTTCAACATATCAACTATCAAATCAAATTCTTCAGTTCGATTTGCCAAGACAGAAAGTGATATTGATTAGAAGAAAAGGAGCAAGCTTTTTCATGTCAGAGTTATAGTCAAGCATACAAAGGTAGATACTTTATTTGACAATGGATCTCAAGTAAATCTAATATTTGAATCAATTGTTAAGAAGTTGGGATTGAAGACGACACCTCACAAAAAGCCATATCCATTAGGTTGGGTGTGATGGTGCTAAGTTGCAGGTAACAAAGAAGTGTAAGATCAAGTTTGCAATTACAACTAAGTTCTTTGACGAGGTTAAGTTAGATGTTGTGCCTCTTGACATTTGTGACATTGTCTTGGGTAGTCCATATCTATTTGATAGGAAGGTTGTGTTCTATCGAGAAGAAAACAAATATCACCTTCTCAAGGATGGGATTGAATATATTGTTAGAGCTCATCGCATCAAAACTAATGTTTCTTTAGTGGGCACAGGGTAAATGAAGATACTCGTGAGTGCAAGCAAATATTTTGCTCTCATGATAATGAAACAGAAAGAAGAAGATATAAAAGATTCTTTAGCAAGATTGTGATCCAAATCATAAGCATGAAACGATGAACATCATATATAATTATGATGATTTGTTTCAAGAACCTACATGGCTGCCTCCTATCCTAAAAGGGAGGTTGAACATGAAATATATTTGCAGCAAGATGCTCCTCTTCCGAACACTGGAATGTACATGTCATCGGTAATCGAGAATGAAAAAATCAAGAAACAAACTTAGGAGCCACTCGATAAAGGAATCATCAAACCAAGATCCTTCCATGTGGTTCTCCTATTGTATTAGTTTCGAACAAAGATGGCACTTGGAGGATGTGTATTGATTTTCGAGCCTTGAACAATATTACGGTAAAGAATCGTTATCCTCTTCCAAGAATAGACTATATATTAGATCAATTAAAGAATATTGTGTATTTTAGTAAGTTGGACTTACAAAGTGGTTACCATCATATCATAATTGCAGAAGGTGACATATGGAAAATTGCTTTCAAGACCAAACAAGGCTTGTTCGAATGGTTGGTTATGCCATTTGCATTATGTAATGCACTGGTAACTTTTATGAGAGTGATGAATGATGTGTTCAAACCCTACATAGATGATTTTTTTATTGTCTATTTAGACGACATATTTATCTTTAGATGAACATGGGAAGATCATCTGATGCATGTCAAGAAAGTTTTTGAACTTTTGGAGAAGAAGAAGTTGTATGTTAAAATGTCTAAATGTGAATTTGGAAAAACTTCTCTGGTATATTTGGGTTACATTGTAGGGAATGATCAATTGAAAATAGATCCTGCAAAGGTAGAATTCATTGTGAAATGGCCCAAGAAAACTACTGCCACCAAATTCAGGAGCTTCTTAGGAGCAGTAAGTACTAGAGGAAATTCATTTCTAATTCCTCATACATAGCAACACCTCTACATGCATTAACGGGTGCTAAATAAGTCTTTCAATGGGGAGGCAAGAAATAGAAATCCTTCGAGACATTGAAGGAAAAGATAAGCACCGCACCATTTCTAGAATTTCCAGATCTACAACAACCATTTAAGATTCAAACCGATGCAATTGAATATGCCATGGGCTGAGTCTTGATGCAACAAGGTAAACCTATATGTTATCATTTTGAGACTTTCACTCAAGATGTGATTAATTATCCAACATATGATGAGGAACTGTCTGCGTTGGTGCAAAGTGTAAAGAAATGGAAGCATTACTTAATGGGAAAGGAGACAATAATTCATACAGATTATCAACCATTACAGTATTTTCAATCACAAACCAAGCTACAACAATCATGACACTTTAGGTGGATGGGTTTTCTACAACAGTTTCATCTAGTAATCAAGTATAAGAACGGTATTCATAACAAAGTTGCATATATGTTATCAAGACCAGTAATTAATGCCTCTACAATACTCAGGTATAATTCTTTAACACATGATAGTTATGTAGAACAATATGTTAGGGATGATGATTTTAAAGAAGTATGTGATGCATTAACTCATGACAATAATCGGTCAAATTATTATATGCATGACAATTTATTATATCATCTTGGAAAATTATGTATACCAAGAGATGAAAGGGTCAATGTAATCAGAGAAGCTCATACATGTCTCATCTCTGGTCATTTTGGGGTTGGTAATACAATATCACAGTTACAAAGGTATTGTTGGCCTCAGATGAATGACACAGTTTCCAAGTATATCATATCAAAGGGTGTGTCATGTGTGCAACAAGTAATCCTAACAATAAAAATCTAGGGTTATATACACCACTTCTGCTACCTTACAACCATGGGAAAGTATGTCCATGGACTTTGTAGGGGGTTTTTCGATGTCCAGAAAAGGTCATGATTATCTATATTGCATGGTGGACAGATTCAACAAGATGTGTATTCTAATGTCATACAAGAAACATGTCACAACTGAACATATAGCACAAATGTTCTTCAGTAATGTATGGGTTCATTTTGGGCTTCCTACATCTATAATATCGTATCGAGACTCTCACCTTTTGGTAAAGTTTTGGTCTCATTTATGTGATCTAATGGACACTAAGTTGAAGAAGAGCATGAATTTTTATTCGCAGATAGATGGACAAACATAGGTGGTAAACATAATAATGGTACATCTACTTCGAGGATAATGCAACAAGCATCCTAAATTATGGGATGAATAGTTTCCTTATATCCAACATGCTTATAATCATGCCATGCATTCGTCTACTCAGAAAAATCCTTTTGAAGTATGTTTGGGGTACTTGCCTAAATCACCTATGGAATTTGTTTTTGGAGAAGTAGGTAAAGAGGATGGACAAGATGATATAGATAAAGATAAAAGCTTCATCCAAAAGATTCAGCAGGTACATCAAGGAGTACAGAAACAATTGGAGAAGAGCCAAGCCAAGTATAAGGCAAGGCATGACAACCATTGGGTCAATCATCAATTCTAAGTCAGTGATCAAGTATGGATACATATCAACAAATGTAGAATGAAAGGTGAAGGTAAAAAGCTAAGGCCAATCCGATATGGTCCATTCAATATCTTAGAGAAGATTGGTACTAATGCCTTTTGTTTAGATCTACTAGCCTACATGCAAATGTATTCAGTGGTAAATGTTGAGAATTTGAAGCTTTATGAGAATCCTATGATTATGGATGAAGATGAAAGTATTCAAGTTCTAGCAGTTGATGATTTTTCTCCAGAATATTTGGATGAGCTATAGGGAGATATCATTCTTGACAAAAGGATCGAAACTTCATGATGAGGTGATGTTGAATATCTTTGAGTTGGTCTTAAAGGGGTAAAACCAAGTAAATCCAAATGGATGGAGATTAGAAAGGTGAGGGAACTCTAACCTCACTTAGTTGATGAATAAATTTTTGGAGGTCCAAAAGCTTCTAATGGGGAGGAATGATCCAGGAGGATCTAGGAATGATCACAGAGGTCTAGAAAGATATGGAACATCCACAAAGGTCCATAATGGTTAAAAAATGCTCAAAAATAAAGTGTCCTAAAATCTCTTGAAAATGCTATCAATGCCTACAAATCGTTATTAGTGTTTGTTCCAGATTTTATGAGAAGAATGAAATGACTACAGATTATTAAAAGGTACTTAACATAGAATAACAGAGATACAATAGAATTGGTATTCTATTCAATAAGGAAATAAGCTAAAACTATAAAATGCAGCGGAAACAAGCTTGCTGGAATGGTGGTGGCTTATCTCTGAGAAGAGATGTGACGGTTGCGCTCATTTGCAAGAAGATCATTACAATTAGGCTTTCAAGGCCTTTTTACAATAAACAGGAATGCCAAAAACCCTAGACATCCAAAAACCTAACCCTAGGAGATGAAGCGCCAAAAGTCATGTGGGCCATGTTTGGGTAAGTTAGTACATTAACTTCCCAAGGTCGTAACTTTTGCATATGATCTCCATTTTAGGCGTATGATAGCCCGTTGGAAAGGTATCATCGAGGAGATTCATTTTAGGGCCTCAATTATACTTTTGTTTATTTTTGAGTTGGGTTGATCCTGAAAAACCTTCATTTAGGCCCTCAAAATGGCCCCGGAAGTTAAAACTGTTAAAAATAATAAATTGCCAAAATTGTGAGAAAATTGTTTTGAGCCAGTTGGAAAAGGTGGGTGGCCACTGATATCCATCTAGATCAATCCTCCCTCCTTAGAAAGCAATGGTCTCCATTGTGTTGAGTTCCCCCATAAGATGAGGAAATTTTTGTTGAATTTGGCCCCGGGTGAGCCACTTGCCTTGGTGCAGGAGTTGCCCTACTTTAACGACTCAATAAAGCTAGATCATTTGCTGTCGAGTGCCTTTGATCTGTGTGTCCACAATCTGATCGTTGGATGCTTGTTGTACGCAGTCAGGTTTGAGCTCTATTGGTGTCAGCTTCTCTGCTACATCTGAGGTGTCCAATAATGGTGGGAAATAAGGGTGAAGGAGATCCACGTTGAACACTGGGTGCAGGCCAAGGAAAGGAGGAATGTTGAGCTCAAAAGAATTATATCCCACAGCCTTGGTGATGGTGTACAACCCATAACAGAGTGGGTGAATATTTCGATGGGGTCCTATAAGGCGTTCTTTCTACAAGTGCAACCAAACTTTGTCGCCCACCTGAAACTTATGTGGCACCTAATGTTGATCATGGCGTTGCTTGTACTTGCCATTGGACTTATGTAGGATATCCTGAATGTGTTGGTGGATGTGTTGGATCCGTTCAATGAACCAGGTGGGTTTGTTAGCTTCATTTGGAGCAGGATATGAGTCGGTCGAGGTGACCGCAAGGGGATGTGCAACATCTATGGGACCCAATGGTTGGAATCCTAACCCCACCTGAAAGGGGTTGTGGTTGGTTGAGCTATGCAGGGCTTGGTTATAGCTATGTTGGACATAGGGAAGGCTCTCATCACATGTGCAAGGGTGCTTTGAATTATACATGTGAAGGATATGCACGATCATTTGATTTACGACCTCGGTTTGGCCATCTGTCTCAGGGTGGAAGGCTGTGGATTTGGTGAGCTTGGTATCCAGCAGTGACTAGAGGCTTGACCAGAATGTGTTGAGGAATCGACTGTCCCAATCCGAGACAATAGTTTGTGGGATTCCAAAATGTAACCAAACTCGTTCAAAGAAGAGCTTGGCAGTGGCCTCGACTATGATGTTCTTCTTGTAGGCAACCAGAATCGCAATCTTAGAAAAGCGATCAACAACCACAAAAACACAGTCATTTCCTCGCTTGGTGGACGAGAGGCCCGACATGTAGTCCATTGAGATGGATTCCCATGGCCTGTCAGGAGTAGGAAGAGGGTTGTACAAACTCTATTTCTTATTGGTTGGTTTGGCAATAGCACAGGCAGTGCAGGACCTGATATACTTGTTGACCTCCAGTCGAAGTTTCAACCAATAGAAATGTTTATGTAGCATCTCTATGGTCTTTTCGACACCGAAGTGTCCTGCCACCCGACTGTAGTGGGCTTCCTGTTGGACAACTGAGAGGGGGGGGTGAATCAGTTGTTACCATGCTTAAAAAATTATGCTCATTTTAAATTCATTACATAACTCTCAATGATGATTACAATAATACAGGGAAGTAAGCAACAGAACATTCAGCATCATTCACACATATGAGATACACAGAGACAGATATTTCCTGAGGAAACCCATAAAGGGTAAGAACCTCTTCTTCTTGGTATGTTAAGTAATCTTTACATTCTATACATTATCATACATATGAGCTCCAATTCATTGTGAGGCTACAACCTCTGTTTTTCAAGTTGCAACTTGGTGAGAGCACCAACTCTCTGTTTTCTATAACAGCTACTAGAAGGAAGCACCAACTCCTAGTTTCTCTAGCACCCACTAGAAGGAAGCACCAACTCCCTGGTTTCTCTAGCACCCACTAGAAGGAAGCAACAACTCCCTAAGTGTTCCAGCACCAACTGGATGGAAGCACCAACTTCCATTCACATAGGCACCAACCTGTAAAACAGAGAACAACAGTTCTCCCTTGCACCACTCTGCCACCTTGGTTTTTCTGGCTACAACCAGATGGAAGCTACAACTCCCTGTGTTCAAGCCCCCACTTGAACCTTTGAGGACAAAAATCCTCCCTAGCACCTCCCAACCACCCTGAAATATAAAGTTTTCTATATATAAATTTATCACAGTGATACAATATCTATCAATGGCTTACCAATCTCATCATTGTTCTACTACACTGCTCTGCTCTACCTGCATCAGTGTCTTCCTGCACCCCTTCCTTACGCTTTATGTTCTTCTGCCTTTTATGCTCTTTTCGCCATATCCCTTCTATGCACCATTCCTCTTTTGTGCCTTTCAGCTGCTGCACTTTGCCTCCTTCTACACACCTGAATCACTCTCAATAGCACCCAATCTCTTCTTTGTTCTATGTTTTTATACTCTCTGTGCATCTTCTGCATCCTCTATTCACAATGCTTTTGCATGCTCTCCTCGTGTCGAGTGCTCTGCCTAATCATCATTACAACTCTTCATCTTCTCTGGTAGTTAAACCCATGCATTCATCCTCACTGAGCATTATGTCGAGATTCCTTAGCCTCTCCAACAGTTGAGAGTCTTCGTCTTCTCTGTCACAGTCGAGCTCATTCCCTCTGTTGCAATTCCAGGCTCCAACGGTCGTCTATCTGTCAATAGTCTGTATGAACACCCTTCATTTCATTGCAATATGCCTTGAGACCCTTCAAATTCTCTGGCAATCACCCTGAAGTCTCTTCGAGTCCTCTGGAAGAAACCATCAGTGGTTTCTAGCAGTTACAGTGCGAACCTTGAAATGGAGCCTAGCTTTGCTAGCTCCTTCCACTTACGTGACCACCGGCGGTGACCACCGTCTACATCAACATTTCGGCATTTTGACATTTGACATTTTGGCATTCATGTGATGAAGTGTGTCGACACTCCAAGTCGCAATCCCCGAAATGGAGCTTGATTTCACTAGCTCCTTCCTCCATCTTCCACAGATGTGACCATTGCTATGACCACAGCCTTATTAAAAAACGTATTTTGCACTTTCACATTTCAGGGATTCTGTGATGAGTCATCTCGACTCTCCATGTCACGAGCTCTGAAATAGATCTTGGCTTCTATATCTTTGCTCTCCATCTCTCGACAATGTGACCACGAGATATGACCACTCTCCAATCAAACAAACACTTCGCTCTCCAGATCAACGATCCACGATCCGTGGTGATCGGGCGGTTATCCTCTGCCCTGGGACTTCAGCCTTCGGGACTTTGGGGGAGTGATGAAGCTAAAACTCCCACAGTGAGGTCACTCTTGCATCACTCGATGACGTGTCGTGACCGGAGTGGCTGCCACGTGTCACTCATAATTGTGATTTCCATTGGCCTGAAATGCCAAATCAACTTGACACTTGTCATTGTCTGATCATGCCACATGTCAATACTGACGTAGTCTTCCACCTGTCCTTTTTGACGTGGTTTGCCACATTCACCTCCTGGATCTAACAGCCCAGATAAAACGTCGATCCAATGGCTAGGATTATTTCACAAATTCATGAGCCTTCATTGTGCCTGATTCAGGATTTCGGCGTTTCACATTCCCAACTTCAAGACTCCTGTGATGAAGACTCTCGACTCTTGACTCCTCCAACTCCCGGTATCTGAAACTCTAAAATGGAGTCTTTGTTGATGTGTCTGTTTCAGGATTTCAGCGTTTCGCATTTCGCAACTTCGGGACTCCTGTGATGAAGAGTCTCGACTCTTGACTCCTCCAACTCCCGGTATCCAAAACTCTGAAATGGAGACTTTTTTGATGTGCCTGTTTTGGGATTTCGACGTTTCACATTCCGTAACTTCGGGACTCTTGTGATGAAGAGTCTTGACTCTTGACTCCTCCAACTCCTGGTATCCCAAACTCTGAAATGGATACTTTGTTGATGTGTCTGTTTCGGGATTTTGGCATTTCACATTCCGCAACTTCGGGACTCCTGTGATGAAGAGTCTCGACTCTTGACTCCTCCAACTCCCAGTATCCGAAACTTTGAAAGGGAGTTTATGCTTATGATATTTCCATGCCATCATTGTTGTTGATCTTCCTTGCCTTCCTATTTTCCATTGTTGTCTCCCAACTGTAAACCTGCTAACGTCGCTACTATTCTTTCATGTAACCATACCTTCGTCGTTGTTGTTCTTGCCATCAATAATTGTAAGTATGTTATAGTTGTTGTTGTTCTTGCCTGTAGACATGCTATCGTTGTTGTTGATCTTCCTTGCATGTCTGTTTTCCATTGTTGTTGTTGTACTTTCCATCAATGACAAGAATACGCTGCCTATAAAAACATGCCAACACTTCCCAAATCAGCTTCGCTCGCTCACTTGATGGAACACAGATATGGCCCAGACGACACAACAACCCATCCTAAAGATGGAAATTATTGACAACTGCGTTTGCACCCAACATTTGGTAACTAGTGGCGAAGTATGGGTCTGTCTCATAGAGTTGGGTCCACCAAGAGGTCTCATGGCCGCAAGAGTCTAGCACTATGGTGAGTGTCATGACTGGCAGTCTGCTGAGGCAATCGACGACGCGATTGGTGCTTCATGTTTTATACTTGATGTTGAGGTGGAATTGGTACAAGTATGTGGACCACTTTTGACGGTGATCATTCTGCAATTTTCCTTGTGTTTGCATGAACTGTAGTGGCTTATGATCAGTGTGGATGATTGTCTCCTTCCCAAGAATGTAATGTCTCCACTGGCAGTAGGTTTGCACAATGGAGTACATTTCTTTGTTGTAAGTAGGGTACTTACATACAACATCTGATAGTGTCTCACTATGATACGCCACGGGGTGGCCATGCTGAGTGAGAACGATGCCCACGGCATAGTCTGAAGCATTTGTCTCGATCTCAAAGGGTTGTTGTAGGTCTGGTGGTGAAAGTACTGGGGTTGACCACAAGCGTTGCTTCAAATCATCGAACGTTTGTTGTTGGGACCGGCCCCACGCAAATTTCTCCTTACCACCACCCCTAGTTATCTGGTTGAGAGCCCATGCAATATGGGAGAATCCCAACATGAACCTGCGGTAGAAATTGGCAAGGCCTAAGAAGCTCCAAAGCTCAGTGTGTGTGGTTGGGGCTGGCCAGTCATAGATGACTTGGATCTTGGCTGGATCCACATGTGCACCATGTTGATCAATTGTGTAGCCCAGGTAATGGACCCTATCCATGCCGAAGGAGCATTTTTCCAAGTTGGCATATAGCTTGTGATGCCGCAGGGTGTGCAGAACCTGATGAATATGATACAAGTGTTTGTCCCAAGTCTTGTTTTAAATGAGAATGTCATCCAAATACACCACTACAAAAGTATTGGTGAATGGTCGCAAGATATCATCCATCATCCTCATGAAATTGGTTGGAGCATTTGTCAAACCAAAGGGCATGACCAACCATTCAAAAAGGCCTTCCTTTGACTTGAAGGCGGTTTTCCATACATCTGTCTGTTCTATCGGTACTTGGTGGTAGCCAGACTTCAGATCAATCTTACTGAAGTATTTATCCTTTGTGAGTTGATCAAGGAGGTCGTCGATTCGGGGAATTGGGTATCGATTTATGACTGTGATTTTATTCAGAGCCTAGTAATCAATGCAGAGTCATCAAGTTCCATCTTTCTTCTGTACCAGCATGATTGGGCTCCCGCAAGGCGATGAGATGGGATGGATGTGCCCCTTGTGGAGAAGTTCTAGGATCTATCCCTTTATCTCCTCATTCTCTAATAGAGAGCGATGATGTACTGGCCCATTGGGCAGCGGTGCGTTGTGGGTCAGATCGATGGGGTGCTTGACCTGGCAGGGCAAAGTTACCGTGGTAGGTGAGGAGAAGATATCTGAGTATTCTTCCACGACCTTATCTACTTGCTTTTTTTGTGTGGAGAGGTCCATCATAGAGACCCTGGATGTGGTTGTGATCTTTTGCTTATTCTAAGAGCGAATCAGGAAGAAGACAAACTTTCCGATCTACGAGATGACCTTTCTGCATTGCTTAGCAGAGATCAAGGAAATAGCACTAGGTGGGACTGCCTCGGGTATCTTGTACAGTTTCTTGTTCAAAGTAATAATAACACTATGAGGCCTAGACTCATATACAACATGACGTTTCCATAAATAAGGTTGGCCCAAAAGAACATCATAAACTTCAAGAGGAGCAACATCACACAATACCTCGTCTTTTAAGGGCTTAATGTTGTATGATAGTCGACATTATTAGCTGACGCAGAGATTGCTTCCTTGGCAGATCCATCCAATGGTGTAGGGTTGTGGGTGCGCTATTGTCAGAAGGGCCAACCGCTTGACAAACTCTGCTAAGATGAGGTTCTTTTGGCTACCGCTATCCACGATGAAGTGCAGTGGGGTGCATTTTACCCACATATGTGAATGGAAGAGGCGTTCTCCTTCTTCTGGCTCGTCTGGTTCACCAGGATGGAGCTTGGTGGTAGCAACAGTGGCACTGGGTTCAACCTTAATGATCTGTCTTCCCCTTTCTAGTTCTAGCTCAAAGTCTGAACCCGCATCTGATTAAGAGGCTTTCACTTCGGCCATCGGTGACTTCTTTGAGCGATAGTCAACGGTGTTATGCCAAGGGATCTTATGGAAGTCGCACCACTTCCTGGTATCCTTCATTGTCTTTCTGGTGTCCTTCTTTGCTTGTGGCTTGGACTAGTAGTTCTGATACTATCCATCTTTGCTCTATCCTTTGTTCTATGGGTTGGGGCTGCCTTTTCCTGGCTTTTGTTGTGAGGGGTTCCTGGGCCCAAATTGCCGCATCTTTTGTTCAAGCTTCTACTCGATTTTGATAGCATATCGGTAGGTCGCACCCAAGGATGAGATGTCCAAAAATTCTATTTTGGTATGGATGTATCTATTTAGAGAGCCGCGATACTTGAGCACCAGATGTCGCTTCGAATATTTGATACCCATCTTGGTGCGCAAGGTATGAAAGATATTCGTGAAATCTGGCACTGCTTGGTATACAAGTCATCATAACCTCCGACATGGTAGTATTGTTTCTTAATAGCATCCCTGAAGGAATCCCAGGTGGTCATGACTGTAAATAAGGAGGGTTCCTCTGTTTCCTTTTGCTCACAGAAAGTTTCCCACCAATCTTTGACATGGGGAACGGCTTTGAGGAGCGCAAAAGTAATCTTTTCCCTATTTGAAAAGTTATAGACATAAAAATACCCTTCTAGTAGATTCAACCACTTGTCTACAACATCTGCGTCTATCTGACCTTCAAATATAGGAATATCAAAGTTTATTTGTACCTTGAAGGGGGTGGTGCCTCCACTCAAAGAAGATGCATCCCCTATTGGTAGCCGACGAAGGATTTGCATGAAATTATCCATCATCTCGTTCCTTTGTTGTGTGAGGGCTTCCTCAATCAACAGTTTGAAAGGATCTCTTGTCTTGACATCTTTCTTTTCTCCTTCCATGAGAGGTCGCTTGGGTGTGTTAGAGCTTTTATCCTCAAGAGAAACAAGCTCGAGACCCAACTCTTTGTACTTCGACCTTGTTGGGGACATGCATTAAGACGACAAGGAGAAGACCACTCTGATACCACTGATCTGGATTTTATGAGCAAAACAAAATGAATACAGATTATTAACAAGTACTTAACACAAAATAATAGAGATATAGTAGAAATGGTTTTCTATTCAATAAGGAAATAAGTTGAAACTGTAAAATGTAGCGGAAACAAGCTTGTTGGAATGGTGGCGGCTTATCTCTGATAAGAGATGTGATGGTTGTGCTCATTTGCAAGAAGGTCATTACAATCAGGATCTTAAGGCCTTTTTAGAATAAACAAGAATGCCAAAAACACTAGACATCCAAAAACCTAACCCTAGGAGATGAAGCGCCAAAAGTCATGTGGGCCTCGTTTGGGTAAGTTAGTACATTAACTTCATGGGGTCGTAACTTTTGCATATGATCTCCGTTTTAGGCGTATGATAGCCCATTGGAAAGGTATCATCAAGGAGATTCAATTTTGGGCCTCAATAATTACTTTGACTATCTTTTAGTTGGGTCGATCCCAAAAAACCTTCATTTAGGCCCTCAAAATGGCCCTGGAAGTTAAAACTGCTAAAAATAGTAAATTGCCAAAATTGCCAGAAAATTGTTTTCAGATAGTTAGAAAAGGTGGGTGGCCACCGATATCCATCTATATCAGTGTTCCAATGATGCAAACATTTCATCAAATGGAGCTCGTATGCGAAAGTTATAAGTGGTCAAAGTTCAAGTCAAACCTGGTCAAAGGTCAAAATATGGGGGCAAATGAGGAGGTGACATGTGGCGCCACTACAAGGTTGATATGTGGCACCTAATTGGAATATATATAGTTATATTTCACCTCCAGGTGGATGAATCAAATGATGACAAGTGGCTCCAATCATAGTTTGACATGTGGCATTAAAAGTGCCAATGAGAGGTTGCCACGTGGCGAACCCTCATTGGATAATATTGGTTTGGTTATATAAAATATTATGGATTCAATAGGGTTTGACACCATGACCTCCAAAGCTTGTAAATGTGTTGAACCTGCATAAAATAGATCCAGTTAAACAATAATACACACATTTGTAGAGAGAATTGGAGAAAGAAGAAGGAGAGAAAGAATGAAAGAATTCTCATTAACCATTGTGAATAATGAATAATTTACACATGATATAATCTGTATAAATCAATGAGTGCACACTAGAGGAGAACCAATGTGCCATAGTGGTGTTCTAGAGTGACCTAGACACACACCAGTAGTTACGGGAGTGAGCTGCCACCTAGTCTAGTCTCTCAGGCAGTTACGGGAGTGAACTGCCACCTAGTTGAGTTAACTAGTCAACAAGTCTTCAGTTAACTGACTGAACAGATAATAGTGAGGAGTTAACTCAGGGAATCAAGGGTAATGCACCAATCTAGTGATGATACCAAGGCAAGTTCAAATTAGCATGGTGA
>ML801630.1:74614-107559 GCA_009831015.1 Picea engelmannii
TGATAGGAAAGGAGTCAGAGCAGACTTACAGTCTATCATGTGGAATCTCTCAAAGAGATCTCATGCATACTTAGCCTGAGATAGTTTGATTCCTGATGCATCCTGACTAATCTCGAGTCCAAGGAAGAAGTGTAGAGGACCCATGTCTGTCATCAAAAACCTTTCATGTAGAATCCTCTTGACTGCAGCAATCGCTGAATTCGAGCACTCGGTGATCAACAAATCATCAACATACAAAACTAAAAGTAGAAGTGAATCAACCATCTTGAGCATGTAGACATTCGTGTCTGATTTGCAATGTACAAAGTTCTATGACAACAGGTAGGAATCCATGTTGGCATACCATGCCCTCGGAGCCTGCTTGAGGCCATAAAGTTACTTCTTCAGTCGAAAGACCAAGGATGAGTTCTTCATAAATCCCTGGGGTTGCTCCATGTAGATCTCCTCAGAGAGATCACCGTGAATAAATTCATTCTTCACGTCCATCTAATGTACTTCCCATCCCTTGTTTGCCACAATGGCAAGTGCCAATCGTATGGAATCCATCTTCGTTATTGGAGAGAAGGTCTCATCATAGTCAATACCATGAACCTGTTGAAAGCCTTTGGCGACAAGCTTGGCTTTGTATCTGTTGATCTGTCCATCCGCTGCGCTCTTGGTCCTATAGACCCATTTTCATCTGACAAGATTCCTCCCATAAGGAAGGGGAACCAGATCCCAAGTCTGGTTCTCGAGGAGGGAGTTGTATTCCTCTTGCAGGGAAGATTCCCAAAAGGGATTTCCAGCAGCCTTGCCATAAGACCGTGGATCTGAATATTGAACCAAGAAAAGATGCCTGGAGGGAAATGGTTCAGTGGAAGTGAGTGCAATAAGAGACTCCTTGAAATCATATCGAGTCCTCATAGTGTCGGATGGATCACCAACGAGATCCCCTGCATCCTGAAGAGTAGTCTATTCCCACTTGGGCCTCTGCTTTGGCTCTGCAACTGCATCTGGATGCTCTGACTCTACATCTGACTGTACTAACACTGAATCTAAATCATATGAGTCCTCTGAATCAGAATTCTCATCTGAAGAAGAGTTGGCATGTGCATGCTCATCATCTTAGATAGGTGGAAGAATGAAGGTGTCTGCATGCGGCTGCTAAGGTACATGCGAGGCACTTTCCTTGAATTTGACACTTCGCTCAATGATGAGTCGGTCTGAGGAAAGATCAATAAGCCTATATCTCTTCACACCATCGGGGTATCCAACAAAATGCACTTAGTTCTCTGTGGATCAATTGCCTTCCTCTTTTCAAAGGGAATCCTGGCCCATGCACGTGAACCGAAAATGTGAAAGTGGATCACTTTCAATTTGAGGCCGCTCCAAGCTTCGCAGGGTGTCTTATCCTTGACAAATCTACAGGGAGATCTGTTTTGGATGTATGTTGCATAGTTAAGTGCTTCGGCCCATAGTCTCTATGGTAGAGACTTTGTATGCATCATGCAACATGCCATCTCCTTTAGATATATGTTTTTCCACTCAGTGACTCCATTTTACTGCGGAGTATAGGGGATTGTATGTTGCAACTGAATCTCTGCCTCATGGAAAATATTGTGGATCTCATGATTCACATACTCTCCCCCATTATCAGTTCGGAGGACTTTGATCTTCTTTTCGAGCTGTGTCTCAACCAAGGCTTTGAAATCTTTGAGATGTTGAAAGACCTCGTATTTTTTCCTGAGAAAGTAGATCCATGTAAAACGCGAGAAATCATCAAAAAAAATGAGAAAAAACCTCGCTTTGATGATGCATGTATGTGGGAAATGACCCATAAGGTCACTGTGGATCAGATCTAAAGGTGCGGAAGCTCTCTGAGACTTTCCTTTGTTGAATTTCTTTTGAGGGTGTTTTCTGAGAACACATCCCTCATATACTCCCTTGGAGAAATGGATGTCTGGTAGACCATCAACCAATATTTGCTTGCTAAGATATTGCATGTATATGAAATTCAAATTTCCAAACCTTTCATGCCATATCCTATTACTTTCATCAGCATGAGTAAGCAATAAAGTAGAACTAGGTTCAATGAGTTCAAAAAAAGTATACAATCTAGACTGATGATTTACCTCACTGGTAGCAACCCTGGAGTTGGTTTGCATGTCGTAGATGTCCATGGAATTTGGTGTGAATATGACTTTATTTCCAGTGCTGGAATTCATCATTTGATACATGAAGAGAAGGTTGACGAAAGTTTGGGAACGTGCAACACATTCTCGAAGCTTCCGTTAGTGAGTTCAATCCTTCCTTTGCTGGTGACTCCGACAGAAGAGTTGTCCCCCATCAGAATAGGAGGACCTTTGCATGCATCCAAAGAAGAGTATATTGCTTTTAAGGTAGCCATGTGATGTGATGCAATGCGCCTGAGTCAATGATCCAACCATCATGAGAGGAGTTGATGGAAATCAAGGCATGGCTAGAATTGCCTTTCTTGGAATTAAAATATTCTGGCTTCTTCTTCTTAGCACCCTCGGGGATGCGATCTCCAAGGTTGTTTTGATGAAGTATTTGAGACATCAGGTCTATTTACTTTTGCATGCATGCAAATTCTGGATGGAATCCTTTGTGACAGTACACACATTTCTCCCCTTTTCTTCCCTTTTCCCCTTTGGATCCAAAGGCATCGATGAAGGGTTTTGTGTAACCTTCCTTCTTCAGATGTGCATGAGTTTTCCATTTATCTTTATCTTTATATTTCTAATATTTGTGGCTGCCATCATGGATAGTGAGTGCATGCGCCCTTGGGCGTTTGATTGTGCCCGTGTTGATGAGCTTGGTTTGCTCTTGTGTTAGGGATTTGATCAAGACCTCAAGAGAAGGCATCTTCCAGGTGGCTCTGGAGGTGAATCTGACATAATGGAATGTGGATATGAATACATAGAATTAAGGACCAAGCTTGGAGAGAATGGTGAGAACCATTTGTTTCTCCTCCTTCGATTTATCAACCCCACAAGCTTTGAGTTGCGACAGTAAATCCTTGAATTTTGCAAAGAAATCTTGGATATTATCGAAGCTTTTTGGATCCAATGTGAGCAGCTCCACCTCCATCATGTGTCCCCTCATCTCATCCTATTTTACAAAGAGCCCTTCCAAGGTGGTCCAGGCTTCATTGGGAGTCTTACAGGAAGATATATGAAAAAGGAGATCGGGAGAAATAAGACTGCAAATTGTTCCGAGTGCCTCATCCATGCAATTTAAATACTTGGATTTTTCTATGGCTGATGTCGGTTATGTATATGTATTCAAGGTTAACGTGTACAACCCTCTGGTTAAGAGATGTATGGCTATTTTCTCCTTCCATGCAAAATAGTTGTAAGGTGTAAGAATGAATTCTTTTTGGAAATCCATCTTTCTGTTGTCTTAAGTCTTTTGTACCTGCAAAATTTTTTGGAGTAGCTTTTGCTTAGCAATCTGTTGGCTCGGATACCATGTAAATGTGTTGAACCTGCACATAATATATCTAGCTAAACAATAATACACACATTTGCAAAGAGAATTAGAGAAAGAAGAAGAATGAGAGAAAGAATGAAATAAATCTCATTAACCGTTGTGAATAATGAATAATTTACACATGATATACTTTGTATAACTCAATGAGTGCACATTGGAGGAGAAACAATGCGCCATAGTGGTGGTTTAGTGTGATCTGGACACACACCAACAGTTACGGGAGTGAACTGCCACCTAGTCTAGTCTCTCAGGCAGTTACGAGAGTGAACTGCCACCTAGTCTAGTCTCTCAGGCAGTTACGGGAGTGAACTGCCACCTAGTCGAGTTAACTAGTCAACTAGTCTTCAGTTAACTCACTGAACAAAGAGTAGTGAGGAGTTAACTCAGGGAATCAAGGGTAATGCGCCAGTCTGGTGATGATACCAAGGCAAGGTTGAATTAGAATGGTGATGATACCAATGTTGCATGGTGACAAAACCAATGCAACATCTAAACTCAACTCAACTAGTCAAGTTGAAGTGTCAACTGAAAGAGAATATTCTCCCCTAAAATATAGGAGACTGGATAATGACTAATTATGACTAATAAACAAGGAAAAACCTTAGGAAAAATAAATCCTAGGTGTGTGTGAAGTAACTCCAACAAAGCTAACAAAGGCGTTCACATAACCCTCCATACCAATGCGCCACCACATGAGCTTTGATAAACATATCGAATATTAATCATTTAAAATGGTGTAAAGTTATATATGGGTGCCAAAGGACCGAGGGCTAAGCCGTCAACCCTTGGCCCTTGGTCTCATTACATACCATATGATCCATACCTTGTGGAGGGAGGTCAACACGTAATCTGACGAGAGTTGTTTAAATCATATACTATGTATAGTATATAGTATAACCATTGCAAAACATAACCATATATTACCAAAGATTGTGTGGATTTTTATGTTATGGTGATAAACATATAGTAATTTGTAATTAAAGACCATCAATGTTTGCGGATTCAGTTATAGAAACAATCAAACCACACTTATTATATGCCATAAATTTCAGGAAGAAGGTTAGGGGTGAGCCCTATTTAATGGGAATGCACGCCAAGGCAGAAACACACCATTTTATGCAGATATTTTAGTCTCACAAAGCATACCAAGAGTATGAAGGGTACGAGGCTACATCTTAAAGCGTGTCGGAGGTCATCTTAACAAAATTTCAAGTATTTTGTATCATTTTTGCATGATTTTTCGTGAGGAATCTAACCGTGCACTCTGTTTCTGAATTTGAGAAACATGTAAAAGGTTCATTGTAAAATGCAAGCATTTGAGCATTAATAAAAGAAGTCTCTATTGGCAGTGAACCCGGAGAGGTAGCCCAATTTGGGTGAACTCTGTTTTCTCTAACTTGTGTATGTGATTATATTATTGTTGTTCATTTCAAGTTCAATTATTTGCAAGTCATTTATCATTAAAGTGGAATTGTCTATATAAGTATTTCACATGTAATTGCAAAACTATCAAGCGATCATTTTATTTCAAAGATCAAGTAGATGTTTATCTATATTTTAAATTATCAACATCTAAGTATTTTTCGGATCATTGGATTTAGATGGAAGCCTAAATATTTCAGACCCAAATCCAACTCTCTAACTTGGAAAGGAAAAAAAGATTTATAGCAGTTAATATCGTCATCCTCCATCTTGTTAACTAAGATAGTACTCTTACCCTCATTAACTTGCATTCCTATCGCTCTGGAGAAAATATGTATTATATTTCTCAGGGAATTTGCATCATCCCTCTATCCATCACAAAATATTTGAACATCATCAACAAAAAGCATATGTGTAAGATATAAACTAGGAGTGATTTGAATACCCCTGAAAAAACCATGAGATTTGGCATTGATTATAGAACGACCTAGTCCCTCTGCCACCGGTAGGAATAAAAGTGGGGATAATTGACATCCCTATCTTAGTCCCCTGCCAACATTGAAAAATGGGGAAGTAGAACCATTTATAAGTACAAAAAAGGATGTGGAGGTGACACAACTCATAAACCAATTTATGAAGGGCACTTCAAATCCCACATGCACGAGGAGCATCTGGAGGTATACCCAGTTCACCCTGTCATATGCCTTTGATAACTCGATCTTTACCACCACCCCTTTCAACTTTTTCATATTTATACTATGAAGGCCTTCCTGAGCTATGTCAATGGCCTCATGAATTTGTCGGCCTTCCAAAAAGTCAAATTGCTCCTTAGAGATGATAGAGGAAAGGATGGGGTTTAGCCTTCTTGCAATGATTTTGGCCACAATTTTTTAGATGAAATTACATAAAGAGATAGGCTGAAACTCCTTAAAGGATTGTGGGGAGTCTGATTTCAGAATTAGGGAAATAAAGGTTGAAGTTAGAGGATCATGCATGTACCCTTCCTTTCTCGATTCCTCCACCACTTGTAAAATGTCACTTCCCAAAAACTCATATAAACCAAGAAAAAAATATATCGTCCAACCATCAGGCCTTGGACTCTAATCTTTTTGGAAACTATATAGCACCTCCTTGAGCTCTTCTCTTGTGACTTCTTCATGAGATTTATATTTTCCTCCGCCTCAACAAAATGGGGAAAATGTCCAACTACTCTAACTACTTTAGCCAGGGAGGCCCAACTCTTAGCCTAAAATAGAGATTTGAAATATAGTTTACCCATGTTTTTTAGGCCTTCGAAGGAAGTCACATCCCAACCTTGATTTTCTTTAAGTCTCCATATGGTGTTTTTAAGTTTCCTTCCTTTGGCATAAGCCTGGAAAAACTTTGTATTTTCATCCCCTTTTTCCAGCCATATGGCTCTACTCTTCAGTCTCCAAGTGAATTCCTTTTCCTCCAACAACTTCCTTTTCTTTTCTTTTTTCCAGTTGAACCAAAGCTTCCTTTGATTCTCTTGAGGATAATTCTCCATCTGTAGTCTTGTTGATGGCTTGAAGAGCATGTTTTGTGTCCTTCAATTCTCGATTATCCCTCTCGCTCTTTAGGAAGGCTCATTCGATTATTGATTTTTTTAGCCTTTTAGGTTTGCCACAAATTGAACAACCACATCTTCCCCTAAATTTGGATCAAAAGGATTCCAAAGAGATTTGACTAGCTAAGTGAAGCTCTCCTCCTTGAGCCACTTCAGGTTAAATTTGAAGGGACTTACAGGTTTGATCCTTCCTTTTTCCACCTCCAGAAAAATGGGATGATGGTATGAGTCCCCTCTAGATCCCACTCATTGCCTAAATTGGAGATATGTTCCCAGAAGGTGTTTAAAAACAAAAAAATGTATCAATCATTTTTTAAACTCTCTCCTCACTCACCCTTTTATTTCTCCAGGTAGGAACAATTTTGACAGGAGCGACATCAATAAGCCTTTTTCTCACCAAAAGGTTCTGGTAAAAATATGACAACGGATCAGGGTGAGCTCTCAGACCCCATGACTCCACTTCTCCCAGGGAGAAATTAAAATCCCCTCCCATGATTAGTTCCTCTATATTGAAGAAAGATTTTCAAAGGAGAGCTTCCTAAAACTATGTATGATCCATGTATGGCCCATAAATATTGATGACTATGACCTGAATTCCCAATTTTGAGGAGAGAAAGACAGTCCCTATACTTGACTCAAACCCCCATAAATTTAGGAGCTTAAGATGATTAGGGTTCCAACCCACCAGATCATCCTTTTTCATCCATGCAAGAAAATTTCATGCCTTTTATAAGTGACTCCAAGAGGGTTGAAAAAACCTCACTTTGCCTCATAGTCTCCTGAAGGAATATTATGTCTGCTTGGTTGGTAGAGACCAATTGATTCATGGATGATTTTTTCAATGGGCTTGCCACACCCCAACAATTGAAGGATAAAATATTCATGGGGGAACCCCTCTAGGGGTTGACAAGGATCTAAGTGCTTCTTTAATGGATTGTTTCTTCCTGACTACCCTATTTAACGATGCCCACTTTTGTGCAATGGAAATAATATTTTTTTGACCACTCCCAACACCATCATTGTATGAGAGAGTATTTTTACCCAACCCCTCCAGGTCTTTGGGGATAGGAAGGCTAGTGGGTAATGGAACATTTCATGACCTCAACTAATAGGAAATGGCCTCCTCCTCATAATCAATTGAAGGGACAAAGGTTTTGGTTGTTCATGGGATAGTAGGGGGAGACATAGGCTCAACCAATGCATAATGGGAAATACGCAAATGACTATAAGCAGGGTTTTTTAGGGACTCAAACCAATCTTTCCCTAATAAAGAAAGTGAATTTATAAGGATATTAATTGATGGATGATGAATAGAAAGCATACCCAAATAAACCACAAAAGCCTTGCGTCGAACCATGTGATCTTGTCAATCCATGAGAGTGAGGATTCCTCCTTCATCCCCTACTTTATCTACAGAAGTATTTAGATCCCTTTGGGCTGGGCCTCCATCAGACCCTCAAGGAGAACTTGGAATGGGTATTAACTTCCCCTTCCTAGAAGGCCTAGAGGAGACCTTTTGATGAGGGGTCCCTCTTCTCTTCGTTGATGCCCTTAAAGATCCTTTCAAGCTCCAATCGAAAGGGAGATGGAAATATTTCACATTATGTCCATATTGATGCACCTTCTGCATCTGAATGGGACTCCTTCATAGTCTAGGGTTTTCTTCAAATATTTGTTTCCCATTAGTAACTCCAATTCACCCAACAAGCCTTCCTTAATATTCAAAGATACCAATATTCTTTCTATTTCCATAAAAGATATATCTGCATCTAAATAAGTCCCCAATGAATTCCCTAGCTCTGAATAAATCTTCTTTGTCCAAAATTCCATGGGAATCCCTGGTAGCCAGACCCAAATAAGGATAATATTTGTCCTTTCAATGGGCTTGCCACACCCCGACAATTAAAGGATAAAATATTCATGGGGGAACCCCTCTAGGGGTTGACGAAACTCTAAGTTCCCCTTCAATGGATTGTTTCTTCCTGACTACCCTATTTAACAATGCCCACTTTTGTGCAATGGAAATAAGATTTTTTCGACCCCTCCCAACACCACCATTATATGAGAGAGGATTTTTACCCAACCCCTCCAGGTCTTTGGGGATAGGAAGGCTAGTGGTTAATGGAACATTTCATGACCTCAACTGATAGGAAATGGCCTCCTCCTCATAATCCATTGAAGGGCCAAAGGTTTTGGTTGTTCGTGGGATAGTGGGGGGAGACATAGGCTCAACCAATGCATAATGGGACACAAGCAAATGACTCTCAACAAAGGGGAAAGGGGGTTCAACATAGTGAATAGGGAGGTTTTTTTGGGACTCAGACCAATATTTCCCCAATAAAGAAAGTGAATTTATAAGAATATTAATTGATGGATGATGAATAAAAAGCATACCCGAAGAAACCACAGAAGCCTTGCGCCGAACCATGTGATCTTGTCGATCCATGAGAGTGAGGATTCCTCCTTCATCCCCTACTTTAGCTACAAAAGTATTTAGATCCCTTTGGGTTGGGCCTCCATCAGACCTTTGAGGAGAACCTAGAATGGGTATTAACTTCCCCTTCCTAGAAGGCCTAGAGGAGACCTCTTGATGAGGGGACCCTCTTCTCTTCACTGATGCCCTTGAAGATCCTTTCAAGCTCCAATCGAAAGGGAGGTGGAAAATTTTCACATTATGTCCATATTGATGGCACCTTCTGCATCTGAATGGGACTCCTTCATAGTCTAGGGTTTTCTTCAAATATTTGTTTCCAATTAGTAACTCCAATTCTCCCAACAAGCCTTCCCTAATATTCAAAGATACCAATATTATTGCTATTTCCATTTCCCTTATTTCCATAAAAGACATATCTGCATCTAAATAAGTCCCCAATAAATTCCCTAGCTCTGAACAAATATTCTTCATCCAGAATTCCATGGGAAGCCCTAGTAGACGAACCCAAATAAGGATAATATATGTCCTTTCTTTCTGAGCATCAAACAATGGGGACCACTTCTTGAGGAGGATCAGACTAGACTCGACACTCCAAGGTTTCTTAAGAACCTAATCTACGTCTGAAATGGTTCAAAAATTAAAACTAAACCATCCCTTGGATAGGGTATGAAACTTCAGGACATACCTTAAACTCACAAGCCAAGAAACCTTTGCCCATTCTATAAGAAGCTTTTGACTAAAACGACGCCCCCTTGCTAACCCTACTAGGGATAGATCTCCCATCTCCATCGCTTCTGGCATCAAGATGTTTGCTCCAACAAATAGCTTTGCTTCCCCTCTGTACTTCACACAATTATCCTTCTTGCTCCTTCACATCGATTTGGGGGGTGAAGAGGGGGATCTCACCTATCCATCCATCCCTTTAATTGATCCTTGACCAAACTTCGGTGAATGAGTTTGCATAGGGTGAATGACCTTGACCGCTTCCGAACATGGAGCTAGTGAGACAATAACCGAGTCCACAAAAGATGTTGATTTTGAAAATCCCCCATAGCTCAGGGACGGGAAGGAGGATGCAAACGTGGGAGGGAAAGATTCGAGCGAGTCAACTGTAAACACTTCTGCCATATGGGTTTCCCCTAGAAACCCTATATAATCACCTCCAAGAGCAGCAACTGCATCCAATCCAAACCCTAGACCTGACACTGAAGCTATGGGAGTGGAAGCTAAGGCTAAGGAAGAGTCCTACGGTGAAGGAGAACCAAGTTGTTCCACTGACCTCGAACAATAAATCCCAGCCTTACTCCTAGCCTCTTAAAATGGATAGGGACAAGCATGCTCCATGCTTGGTGTTTTGATACATCCAACTAGCGAGGCCCGGATGTTTTGGTCCTCCATTAGATCCGGGAAATAATCCACTAGGTCTACATCTTTTGTTAGCGAAATCCATGAGGCGTTGGATACTGGATTAGATAAATCCCCTTCCATAATTTTAGAAAAAATAAATATAGAGACAAACGGTAAACCGCAAAATGATACAGGAAAGGGACATGAGCACGACTAGGGTTTCCATAGGCAAGTAGAGACAATGTTCGCGACTAGGGTCACCCATCTTCCCTTTTTTAGCTACGGAAAATATATTATACATGCATTTAATCAATAAATTAAAAAGTAATATGTTACTATAATACTTACAGGAGTGCAGAGCAACATGTGCATGGCATAATTCTAGGAAAATCTTAACATAATGTAAACTTTTGCACATAAGGGAAAGATTTCAAGTTTTCCATTACTCGTGCAGGAATCATAAATTTATGGTTGTAGTATGATAGTTTCCATTCTTATTATTCAAGTATTAGAACATTTGGATGGTAATTTAGAAATTTACTAGAAGTTACCAGACTTTACCATTTGTTCAACTTTGTCGAGAAAACATAGAATTGCACATTTACATTTATAAATTTATGTAATTTATTTGCTTAAATTGTTTTCCAGAATATTAGATTTCTTGGAAATAAAATTATCTATACAAAAACTATGTTTTTAACAAAATTTACTAATCTCCTAATTACAAGCATCTCTTTGCTATTTTCACGGATTAGTCATTATTCCCAAATCTTTCCCCTTTGGACATCAAATTTACTGTGTAATTCCTAATAAAATTCCCTCTTTTTACCAAATTTTAATGAAGCCTAATTAATCACAATGCATTAAGTCCTAAATTTCATTTGTTTCAAATTTAAAACTTAAATTTGCATTTCTCATTTAACATTAGGTTTATTTCCTTAATATCAACTAGGGGTCTGAACTTCCTTCAAGTTCTGAGTCTAGTATATTTTTCACACCAACAGAGAGACCAAAGCCAGTTGCCCAGCGTTCAAGTTTCTAACAAAAAATTCATTAATTGCCAAGTTGTTTTGTGAGGACTATAGTGGCTTGACTTTACTAATATTTGAGGATTAGTTCATATAGACTTCTACAAGTGATCAACCAACACTTTGTTCCTAATTTGAGTAAAAACCCAATATTAACAACTTCCCTTTCCAAATAGAGACAAGCAAAAAATAAATCAATAGAATATGATTTCCAACTTTATTTTAGATTTCCTAGCTGTCGAGACAATAAGAGTGACAATTCCATTATGTGAACATGATAATAAATTATGCAATCATCTAGCACATGAAATCCATATTATAAAATAAACTAGTCATGACAATACAAAACACAGAAAAAATATGTATTTGAAACTTAGAAATAGTTGGCAATTGTTGAAGGGTGTGCCACTTTCCACCCAACCATAAGCACAACTGCTCTTGGTGTATTCCACAACTAGTCACCCCCTAGCCAGAGTATGATGCCATGAGTATGATGCCAGAGAATGATGCCAACCAACCCACAAGTCCGCTTGTCAATTTGTATATTGCGGAATTCTGGGTGCTATTTGTAGGACATAGAACATTAGAGGCCAATTTTGAGCCCGCCAGCCTGAGAACCCGCGATCCAAAAAGTGACTAAGTATGGCATGAGGGATTCGTACATGCTCTATAAAATCTCATGTCCATACTTTATAAAAGTACATATTTAGTATGTATTACTCGTTTCTCGGAAAATTGCTAGGTGCGAAAGTTGGAGGATACACGTGTTCAGATTTCCACTTACTTTAATATTACCAACCCAACCGACCGCTTCCCTGTTTCATATTGTACAAACTTTTTGGATCGGGAGCTTTCGAATACGTGGGTTTTTCTTTTATATAAGATATTTAACATCATTTAATAATTTTATGTAATTAAATTGTACAATGTCAATATTTAATATTAAAAATTTAGTATTTAAAATAATGTTTTTAGATAATGTTAGGTAGTTGATAAGAATCACCATCCATAAACAATCACAGTCTTGAGCCCGCCAACCCTAGAGTTCGTCTGTCGATTTGTATATCGCGGAACTCCGAGTGTAGTTTGGAGGACATGGAACAATAGAAGTGCAATGTTGAGCTAGCCAACCCGCAAGTGCGCCTGTCAATTTGTATATCGCGGAACTCCGAGTGTTGTTTGGAGGACAGAGAACAATAGAAGTGCAATGTTGAGCCAACCATCCCGCAAGTGCGCATGTCAATTTGTATATCGCGGAACTCTGGGTGCTATTTGTAGGACACATAACAATAGAGGACCAATTTTGAGCCCGCTAGCCTGAGAACCCACGATCCAAAAAGTGGCTAAGTATGGAATGCAGGATCCGTACATGCTCTATAAAATCTCATGTCCATACTTTATAGAAGTACATATTTAGTATGTATTACTCATTTTTCAAAAAATTTCTAGGTGTGGAAGTTGGTGGATTCACGTCTTCAGATTTCACTTACTTTTATATCACTAGCCTGACCGAATGCTTCCTCATTTCATATTGTACAAATTTTTTGGCTCGCGGTTTTCCGAATAGGTGAATTACCGGATAGGCGGGTTCAATATTGCATTTCCATTGTTTCACCACCTGCAAACAACACCCTGACTTCCACGATCTACAAATTAACAAACAAATTGAAATAAAAAAAATATATACTATGCGAAGTCTAATGGAACAATCATATGAATGAGAGGACATTAAAATTCAAATTCGTCATTGTTATACTTGTGGTGAAGCTAACAGTAAAAAAATTTTACTTAAAAATCCAAAAATTGATTTTCTTGTAACTTTTCAACGATTCTCTTATACAAACAGATCTTGGAAACTATAAACATCACTCGTTGTATCTATTCCTTGATTGAAGAACCTGTTAACATGTTTAATGCACTCCATAGTTACTGTTAAGACCATCAATGGTGCTTTCTTACAACAATTCCCACTTCCGAAAATTGCCACCCGCTTTCTCTTTTGCCCTCTACTTTCCCTTTCTTTACTTACTCGTTTTTTGGAAAATGTCTAGGTACAGGATTTGGCAGATTAACGTCTTCAAATTTCCATTGTTACTTTTATATCACCAGCCGACTGACCGATTCCTCATTTCATATTGAACAAAATTTTTGAATCATGGGTTCCTACATAGGCGGGTTCAACATTGCATCTTCATTGTTCCGCCGCCTGCAAATAGCACCCAAACTTCCGCGATTTACAAATTAGAAAAAAAATTCCCCTCCATCTCGTATGCTTTTGCTTTCTATTTACTTGGTCCTTTTTTCGAATGTCTCATGCTTTTATATACAACACCCGAAGTTCAGCAATATACAAATTTCCCTCTCAACATTGCGCTTCCACTGTTCCCCTACACACAAACAACACCCGAAATTATGTGATATACAAATTGACGGTCGATATCTGTCATTGAGATGAAATATGACCATCAGCCCCTCACGTCTCCTGGGTATATCTTCTGACCCTTTTTTTTGTAACCCGCCTGACCGCTTTCCATATTTGGGCATTTCTTGGAATTTGTTTCAGGAGTTGGCAGGTGGACGGAATGTACAATGCTTGGTCGCTCTTCACCATCGCCACTACCTTCGTACTTATTTCCAGATATGCAATTATTAATCTTTAATACTAGTAGTTCATCCTGTAGGAACCGTTAAGATTGTCATTAATGTCCAGAAGGTCAGAGAAGATTTATCATTACTACGAATTAAACCAAGATTTGCGGAGAAGAGTGTTATCCTTTCCAAGAATTCATTTCAAACATGATGCAATCTATTTCGTGCGCCGACCGATTGGCACCTTTAAGAAAACTCTAATTCTTAGTCGCTCTTCGCTGTCACCACCACCTTCACACTTTTTTCTAAATATGCAATTAGTGAGATTTAATGGTAACAACCCATTACGCACGAACCCTAGAGATTGTCATTGATCAATGAAAGGCTTGAGGAGATCTTCTATTGATACGCATTAAACCATGATTTGCGTAGGGTTATATTATCCCTCCCCAATTTTCATTTCAAACATCGTCTGGAGAAAACGAAAATTCTCGTTAACTTGTGGGAATAGTTTTGTCCAGATACAGTAAACACATTCAGGTATGATGGCCAGAGGTTCCAGTATTCCAGGGCATATTCTTACTACTCATCTCCCTCTACCCAGAAACAAAGAAGGAGATGGTCCCTTGGTACACCGAGAGATATATTTCAAGCCAAAGAATTCCAAGGCAACCATGCCTGCTCAGATAACCTACCCAATTGCATTGATGGTTGGCCCAGAGGTTGATGTCATGGATTCTGAGCCGGAAGAAGACGATCTGATGGGAGATGATACGAAAATGGATGGTGGCAATGCAAATATTATTCCCACTCCTGTGCCCAAATCGAAATCAACTATAATGGGCAGAACTTCCTGGCTCAATGATGGTGGTCCTGACAACACCAAAAGAAGGAGTTTTAGAAAAGAAACCGACGTTGAATGCAATAGCCACTTTGCAGCTCGAAAGTAGGAATTCCAGAGGTCCAAATTAGTTTGTTATGGGCGAAAGACTTTCATTGTAAGGAAATGATATGTTGATGCTCCCAGAGATATATTTCAAGCCAAAAAAATATTCAATTTCGGGACTACTGTCGTGTTCTCTGGATATGCAATTAACATCTTCAGGAATGAGGACCAGAACTTCCACTGGTGCAAGGCATATTTCTACTAGTCATCTCCTTCCACCCAAAATGGACTAATTTGGGCCTCTGAAATTACATGTGCAACTTGTATCCCTGAAGTTTTTTGACTCTGGAGAGGCGGTTTCTTGGTGTGTCGTAACTTTCAGTTAAGGGCTATTCCATTTTCCCTGCAACGTTTTTCATCTTCTTCCTCACAGGAAGCTTCTGAGAACTATCAATTTTACCGCAGGATGATATTGAGGAGAAAACTGCAAGGATTTCCTAAAAAAAAGGCATGTTAATCTATTTTTTATGCATGTTGAAGAGCATCTCGATGGCTCCTGCATACTGCAAATCCCATGCCTCTATTTGTGGCAGATATGTTCAATTTTTTGGCCCAAAGAATTGGGTCCAATTTCTAAGGATAGATGTATAGTACTCGGTGTTTTTATTTATTTTTAAATGGATTTTCTATTAATTTTTTTTTCCTTGGAGTCTTCGTTGCTGCTTCTTTTTTGGACTTAATGCCTCTTCTCATTGGCATGGTTCAGTAGTCTCGTAGTTCTTCGATATTGTATTTTCTTAGGTAATTTGTTTTAAGATGGAGCATCTAACAATTATATGACAATGTACTGTGTCGATCCACCAGGATTTTATGCAAACAAAAAATGGATTACACACAGTTTCAAACCAACTTTCAATTGTATTCGCAATGCATATAGAACATAGCAATACCAAATTACAATGTTGCAACAAAATTGTAATTCTTGTTTCTAGACATGCAATTATTAATCTTTAATGCTAACAACCCATAAGGAAATAAGTTTAATACTTAAGTTAATATGTTACAGTCATGGAAGAATGTATCAAGAACACACTTACACCCACAAGTTGCAATAAAATCTAATCTTCAACAAAGAATTTTTTGATAATTAGTAGAAAATGATGGTTTTGCAATAATGGGTCTTGTTTGAAACCAATTCGTGCTTACAAAAATTGACCTTCGCCTTTCTATTTTCCCACTCTTTTATCCCTTGTAGTTTCTCTTTCTGGTTACTTAATCATATTTTTTCGAAAATGCCTTGTTGCGGGAGTTGGCGGATTCACGTGTTTCGACCAAGTGCTTCCCCTTTGTCTAAATTGGGCCTCTATTGTTCCTTGTCCTACAAGTAGCACCTAGATTTCCGCGATATAAAAATTGACAGGTGGACTTGTGCGTTGTCTGGCTCGACATTGCACTTCTATTTTTTTGTGACCTCCTAACAACATTCATAGTTCCGCGATATACAAATTGGCACACGGACTCCAGGGCTGGCGAGCTCAACATTGCAATTGTTTACGGATGGAAAAGTGCTAAAATGAGCCACATACTACATTTGCGTCACGGAGGTTATATTAAAGGGAAAAGCATGTCCTCTATAGTTTTGTGTCCTACAAACAACACCCATAGTTCTGCATTATACAAATTGACATTCGGACTTGCGAGTTGGTTGGCTAAAAAAATGACTCGGACTTCCACGATATACAAATTGACGGACGAAGCATACAACCAAGAAACAAGTAAACTCGTGGATCATATTCCTAGTCATTGTTTTCTGTGCCCGCCACCTTCACACTTCTTCCCAAGTATATATCTTGGTAGGAAATGGGATATCTGTTACACATGTGAATATATTAGCCCTTCTTTTCCATCTTCTATACTTAGCCAAATATATGTTTCTCTTTTCCCTGAACTTTATCTTTCTCGTCACTTATTTGTTTTTTCAAAAATGTCTGGTTGCGCAGGTAGGTGGACTTGTGGTTTCACGTTTGCACTTGTGCTCTTATATCATGACACCGACCGACCACTTCCCCATTCCATACCCAGTCACTTCTTCGACCGTGGATTCCCGGTGGGCGGGCTCTAGATTGGACTTATATTGTTCCATGACCTACGAACAATACCGTGACTTCCGCGATATACAAATTTAAAACCAGACTCAAATCATACTATCTTTTGTATTACAGTCTACCTATCATGCCCTCTTCCATGGTACGCATTTTGCACTGAAAACTTCCGAGACATAGAATTTAACCGTCGGGTCCTCACGTCTTTTTTGGAAATATTGTCACCCCATTTTGAAGCTCGTCTGTCTGCTTTCCATACTTCGCCATTTCTTCAAATTTCTTTCATGGATCATTGGTTTGGTGGGTTCAAGAAATATCCAGTTCTTAATCATTGTTTCTTGTGCCCGCGCCCTTTTGCAATTAGCAATTAGCAATTATATATAAGATCTTATTTCTAGGTATGCAATTAACAAGCATTAATTACAAACATCATGGAATGTCATTTGCGCGTCGTCGGGTTGGTTTGTTCACAAAAAATTCAATCCTCGATTTAGAAAATGAGCCTGACCGACCATTTCCCTATTCCATATTTTGCCACTTTCCTGAAATTCCGCAAATATACAAATCGGCCATTGAATTGCCCCATCACGCTCTCTTCCGTTTTACACGTTTTGCAGTAAAAAATTACAATACATAAAATTTGACCGTGGGATACTCACCTCTCCTAAGTATCCCCCGTAACCCTATTTTGAATCCCGTCTGAGCGCATTTCAAACTTTTCCATTTGTTCCTTGCTCTCCCTCGTCTCCCCAACCTTAGCACTTATCTACAATAAATAAATGTTTATATATATATATATATATATAGTACATTTTGCATTGAAAACTTTCAAGACATACAATTTGACCATCGGGTCCTCGCGTCTCATGTGGAGCTATTGTCACCCCATTTCAAAGCGCGCCTGTCCGCTTTCCATACTTCACCATCTCTTTGAATTTCTTCTGTGGATTGTCGCGTTGGCGGGTTCAAGAAATATCCAATTCCTAATCGTTGTTTCCTGTGCCCGCGCCCTTTTGCAACAAGCAATTACCATATATATATAAGATCTTATTTCTAGGTATGCAATTAGCAAGCGTTAATGCTACACCAGGATTTGAGAAAATATCCCATTAATACACATAACACCAAAATTTCCGGATGGTTATATTATCCCTTCCGAGTGTTAATTTCAAACATCATGGAATGTCAGTTGCGCGTTGTCGGGTTGGTCCGTTCACAAAATCTTCAATCTTCGATTCCGAAAACGAGTCTGGCCAATTGTTTCCCATCGTCATACTTAGCCACTTTCCCAGAATTCCATAAATATACAAACCGATCACTGAACTACTCCATCATGCTCTCTTCTGTTTTACACGTTTTGCAATCAAAATTTCCGATACATAAAATTTGACCGTGGAACACTCGCCTCTCCTGAGTATCCCCCATAACCCTATTTTAAATCCTGTCCAACCACTTTTCAAACCTTTCCATTTGTTCCTTGCTCTCCCTCGTCTCTGTGACCTTCACACTTGTCTATAGTAAAAAAATAAATTGTTTTAATATATATATATATATATATATATATATCTTGTTTCTAAATATGCAATTACTGACATTTAATTCTAATAACTCATCGTGCAGGAACCGTATAGATTGTCATTGATGGGCGAAAGGCTCGAGGAGATCTCCTATTAATACACATTAAACCAAGATTTGTGGGGGGTTATATTATCCCTTTCGAGTGTTGATTTCAAAATCATGAAATGTCGTTCACGCGTCGTCGACTTGGCACGTTCACGAAACATCCAATCCTTAATTTCTCTTCACCATACCCGCCACCTTTTCACTTCTAAATATGCAATAAATAATCTTTATTACTAACAGTTCATCATGCACCACCCATACATATTGTCATTAATCAACGAAAGGCTTGAGGAGCTTTCCCATTCATAAGCATTTAACCAAGATTTTGTGGAGAGTTACATTATTGGCTCCAACTATTCATTTCAACCATTGTCTGGAGCAAACCAACGTTCTCATAAACCTATGGCATCAACTCGACAACAGTTCTGTGGAGATACAATGAACATCTTCGGGCGCGAGGACTAGAACTTCCAGTGGTCCGGGGCATATTCTTATTACTCAACCCCTGCCACCCAAAACCAAGTAATTTGGACCTCTAGGATTGCTCGTGCACGCTGTGTCACTGAAGTTTTTGACTATAAGGAGTTGGTCTCTTGGTGCACCGATAAATTTATTTCAGACAAAATAATTATTCCATTGCGGGACTGTTCTTCTATTTCTTTGTCACCGCAGGTCTTCCGCTAGATGTTGAGATTGTTGGAGCCAACATTGACGTTCAGAGTAGACGATTACAAAAAATTCCTAGCAAAGAATAATAATGGGTTGGACCTCTTGCCCCATTTATTGGAAGACCCAATTGTAGTTCCTGAAGATATCACAAGCTTGCAGGTTAGTTTATTTAGAAATCCATTCCACGAAATTTCCTGGTTGTTTACAAGAATAATGGGACAGGAGTCCACAACAACTGCTTCTCGGATGCCTCTTTATATTTTGTATTTCGCAGTTAAGGAAAAAGCCATTTTTTATTGGGGAAAGTTAATTTCCCATGAAATATGTTCCCAATTGTCAAGCTTCAAAAGGGAAAATAAATTTTACATGTCATCCTACTTAGTTTTTGTGATAACACATTGCTGCCAATTTCCAGAACTGTCTCTATCCAAGCATGTCAACTTGGAATTCGACCTAGTAATGTTCTGGTACTAGGCCTTGTAGAAGCACAAGGCTTCCCACTATTTTTATGAGGTTTTTAATGGCTTTGTGTTTGTTTTAAAAGTTTTGTTGTTAGGAGAAGATGCTCCCCGCATATCTGAACAAGCAACCATTTTTTTGGACAGGAAGAAGAAACTTGAACATTTGGATAATTACACTATGATAAGGATTTTTGGCTCCAAGGAAAAACCTGCTCTCCTTCCATGTCACATTACAGACATAATGTTTTTTGTAGAAGTAGCACGACAATACAACTACTGGTTGCATCTATTGCAAAAGAAGAGAAAAAAACAATTCATTCCTCTGCCTTGGAAAGTCGAGGACTTCGTGTTGAAAAACGTCAACAAAATTGATGAATTCGCAGTGCATTCTAGCAACTTCAACCTAAGATATGTTGAAATCCTAAGAGGGTTCGACCCCGATAATATTTTCAACAACATTTACAAACACTTGGCTTCGACGATTGTTTTTTCAAAAAACACCTATCCGAAAACAGAGACACTGGCGGCAACGCTTCTGCTTCTGATGCTGACGACCTAGACACACTACAAAGCAACATTAAATTGTACATGCAACAGGGGAAAGGCCCCAGTAACAAGAGTGTTCAATCGATGAATAACACTCCAAAAGGTACGACATTCTGGAGCATCGCTGCAACGACCCACCACAACAACAAAGAAACTCAGAGTTCTTCAAACAGAGGAGGAGATAAGGACCCTCCTCACTCTAAAATTGATAGTTCTCGCAAACTTCCAGTAGACAAGAAGAGAAAAAAAATGTGGGACATGCGGAAGAGCCTGAAATTCAGAGTGAGAACATGGAACTTGAGCCTGATTTGGATAGCATGCTCCGCTACCTTGATCAACCCGAAGACGCCATCCAGCATAGTCATCCAATGGACATATCCGATACTGAAAATTTTGATGAAGATGAATCCTTCGTGTTCCAGAGCAGTGTTTTTGACAGTCAATCCAAAAAATTGATCATTGAAAAAAAAGATGTAAAAAATAAGAAAGGAAAATCTCGTTCAGAAGTTAGCCTTACGAACATGCGGCCATCCCAAATATGTCAACTTCACATAGCGAACAAAGATGCACTTCATGATTCCATTGGAGGCATCGAGGCTGAGAATGCCAGACTGAGGATCGGGTTAAGGAATTGGAAGAGGCCTTGATTCCTATGCCATTTCTTGCCAATCCTTTGGCAATGGCCATGCCTGCCACCCCTGCAACCAACTTAAAGAGATCCTCTAGCCTCCTCGTATCCTGTAGAGGATATGTGGAGAATAATATCAAGAAAAGAATGGAACTGGTTACTGAGGCGTGGGAAACATCACAAACCATCACTTCCCTTGGAACTAGGGCACATAGTTTGTTCAAACATTTGCAGGAGAAGTTAAAAGATGAAGAACATTTCTATTTAAACACAGTGCTTCCTTTTGGCACTATTGTCAACAACATGACAGAAACAAAAAGAAGAAAACAAGATATTCCATCCAAAAACTGGATCGGTCAGTTAAATGCATGTTGGAAAGAAAAAGTGAAGAACCTGCATCTCATTGTTCAGTCATGTGAACGAGCCATATCAAAGAAAGAAAAATATTTCACAAGGCTGTCAAGAATAAACTTAACCGGAAGGACCAACGACTTCCAAGACCCCAACTTAATCGTCAACTCCTTGCCCTTAACTAGGCAAAACTTTGATAAACAGATTGATATTTTTAAGGCGATGTCTTTGGAAAAGTTTTAAGCATCCTTGAATATGATCAAGATCACGTCAATGATTGGCTAGTCGACTATTCAGTACAGAATGAAGAAATTGATCAAGCTCTGTGTAATATTTCTATCGACTTCTGGGAATTAGAAAACGAACTTTTCAACATAAAAAGCCAGAATGAGATCAACGTCGCCCTAATGAGAAGCTACATTGAAGAATGGCTCGAAAGGGAATTGAAGCAGGTCGTCGACGAAAGGCAACGGGCAGTTTCCACGATTCCAGCAGTCGTCGACGACATCAATGAAACGACAACCGCAAGAAAATAGAAAAAGGGCGTATATGTACCATCATTGTAAGTCTACTTATCGCATTCTACTTTGTTTATCAACCCAGTTATTCCACTTTTTTAAATAGAAATGTCTAGCCAAACATTGATACCTTTCAATTATTCTACTTCTTCTTTCTGCAGTCATGTTTCTTGTACATATTTCTCTTATGGTCTGCGGGAGCCCCAACTCAATCTATATGAAAAATGCATTGAAATTTCCAGTAATATGTAACGGACTTTTATTTTTTGATATATTTCAAATAAAACTGTTTTTTTATCTCCTTTTAAATTTATGTCCTCATACATGTTTATCTTTCACCAGTCTATATGACAATTGCATTTAAATTTCCAGGAACTTGTAACTTATTTAATATATTTCAAACTAAACTGGTTTTTAATCTCCTTTCATATTTGTGTTGTCATAATTTTTTTTCTTCCACTATGCACAAATTGTATTTTGTCATATACTTTCAAAAAATAAATGGGGCTCTACAGGCCACGTGTCATTTACAACATGGATACTACCTATGCTTCATTCTGCTTGCCACATCTTCGCTGCAGTTTCCATCTGGCTCTGCTACTTTTTCCTATCTCAATTCAACCCAACAGAGACTACGCTGCCACGCAACCTTGTTACATGTAATGACAAGTTCATCAAGATGTAACATTACAACCACTTTGATGATTAATTTTGGTAAATAATTTTAGATATGATGGGTTTCCTTTGAAACCGTTGGCTCTAAAGTGATCATCAAGCTTATATACCCGATTGTAGGTGAAATAACTTATTTTATTGCTCATAAATGTTTAAATATTTAATGTTAGCAATATGTTACATTTTTTTAAGTAAGAGTTATCAGTTAATATAAGAAAAAGATAGTTTATTAGTTATCATGTGTGGTCATATTTATACTTAAATCATAGATTTAATTAATATTGGGACAACCTCTGCAAGCATTCAAAGTTGTTACATCTGTGAATCTTCATCTTTGATGTATACATTCATACTTTTAATTAAGTTATGTATTTTTGTTGCTATACAATTCCCTTGTGATGTATGCATGTGATGTCGACTTGGTAGGAGAGAAAGGCTTAAAACTAAAACTTGAAGAAAAATGTCATGAAGGACATCAAGGATAGGAGCATAACAATGATGTTTAGTGATTTATAGTGGAGACAAATATCTATATTCAACCTATGTCCAGTTGAAGTGTTGGTTTGGTTAGGGCAATGTTTTGAAAATTAAAAGTTTTGAAGAGTATGAAATATTTAATTATTTATGAAGTTTGTAAGAAGAGAAAAAATCAATTTGTAAGAAGAGAATTGATGCATTTGGAATCATCAATTCACATCCATCATGCCCATGTTTAGGACTAGGAGGTTTTTCCACTTTTGAAATAACAAGGGAACAATATGAAAGTTTTCATTGATTAGTCAACAAAGAGCAAGCTAGTTGAGTTGTGGTTCCAGGTGCACCCAAACCAATGTACCAACGTGATGCCATATGTGATCAAAGTAGTGGGATTGAGGAGACTATGCAAGAGCATTGGAAAAGTGCAAATTGATAAACTGACGCAAATTGTCTATTTCAATGTGCACTTTTTGAAGTTAAGTTGAGATTTGCAAGTGAAAATCGGAATAGCTTAATGCACCATCAAATCATATGAATCTTTTGTCATGCTTATCACCTTCAAATAAACATTCATTTCTTCTCTTCCAAATAAAAAGAAAAACTTCAACACAAATAAGTTACTTGGTTTATTAGAATTCAATGGTCCAAGGAAGCTTGTTCCCTAAGATATTTGCTTTGCATGACATATGAGAGGCAAGACATATTGAGTTTCATTATATTTAACTAAATTTGGAATGGTGCATAGAATTCCCAAGATTTAAGCAGGAGTGGATGCTTTTGAAGCATGTTTAGCATACAAACAACACCATGGATGCTTTGAAAGAGGTGTTGTAGTGAGCAAGGCAACCATTTATGGCCCAATGACGATAGAATCATTTGGTGGCTTTGGCTCTACGTATTTGTTGACATTCATTCCTGAATTTTCTAAGGGGGTATGAATTTATTCCTTATTAGAAAATCATATATGAATTTTTGAAGACATTTAGAAAGGAGGCAAAGACATGATAGTTGATTTTTCTTTGTAGAATAAAGTTGATTCAAATGAAACATAGTGCTCATGAGAGAGAATTTGTTCAAAGGAGTTGTGAGATTCCAAGATAAGATAAGATCAAACGATTTTATTAATGTTCGACAAATAACCAAGAAAATAGGTCAATGAGACTAGAGAGTAAAATCAATGGTTAATAGGCCATGGGAGAGTCTAGAACACTCCTAGATGCTAAAAGGTTAACATAAAAGGAAAGATATAACTGGAAATAAAAGAGGGAGTAACAAGATCTAGGTAATGTAAAAAGGAAAGAAACCAAGAGGCATATGGGATAGATGGAAATAACTTGTTCATTAAACTTTATCTTCTAGAGATGGAAAAGATGACCAATCCTCTCTGATCATAAGATGTGGTGATTCGTCTCGATTTATAGATGGTGGGAGTAAATTTGCCACTAGTCGAGTGGGATCATGAGGGCATGTAATCAATGTTGCATAATGCAATAAATATGAAAAATGAGACCATTTTTCATTTTCATGAAATGTCATAATAAAAGGCCATCCTGGTGCTAAGTGTCCAGGTGGGAGACCTAAGTGATCTAAATGTACATCTGAAAGATATCATATGTAGGTGTCTTGTTGATCTCTCCTTTTGTGTGGAGGAGATGACTAGGGCATCAAAATAATATTTGAAAGGATATAGATGTTATATATAAATGTCAATATATTGGAGAAATGATGTGGCCTATGAGAACCAATTTTATATGGTATCTGGAAAGGTCTATCACCTTGGAAGGCTAGAGAGATAGGGATATTTATACAGAACAAAATGTTGAAGCCACAAGAGATATTATTTTTATGGTGATTTCTTTACCAAACCCTGATTCAATAAATAAATCCACAGTTTTATAACATATAGATGATAAACAAGAAGATATTCACTTCAATGTTATCGCAACGAAACCGATGATTGAATCGACCAACTCCAAAATTAGAATAATGTTTGTTCTCCCACTGCAATGTTTGCACTCCCTACCAACCATTCTTGTTGTCTTTTCCCTTCCCTTTCCACTTCTTTAGACATTCACTAGGATAGTGCCCCTTCTTGAAACAAGTAAATGTGTCAAATCCTTCTTGCCATGATTAGAAGAACATGACTCTTCCTCTTGTTGCTTTTCAAAACTCCAATTTTTCAATGTTAATATAACCCAAAGCTTCCAATGTTTCAAACCACTCTCATTAGAGAGTCTAGGCATGCATGGGCTTTGAAACCATGTTAAAATTATAGGGCCTTGCAACCAAAGACAAAATTCAGCCCTCAAATAAGGCCACAGATTTGCGGTCGAAATATTTTTATCCCTACATTGAATTTGATTTCTTTGGAATCCTTATTCAAACTTCTAAATCTAAGACAATAAATCATCGAAGGAAAGATATAAAGTGTAAGCAATGTAAATACATAATTGCCAAATCATTTTAGCAATGATTGGGGCAAGATATAACCCACAAATTAAATATGGAAATTACATTAGCTATCAAAAACTAAACCAACAATGAAATTAGATATGAAAGTACAGATTAATCATACGAAACCAATGTAGCAATCAATGTAGTTGTTCATTACATCATCATAATAACTTAAAAAAAAATTCACCTAAAATAATAGCCACAACATAAATTGGGGTAGAGAAGATATCTCTTTTATTTCACAAGGCTTCTCACAAGTATATCAAACTATAGGGTTTGATATGCTTGTGAGAAGCTTATTCCAAGGAAAAATTCTAATTATGAGAAGCTTATCCCAAGCAAAGATTCTCACAAGCACATGGTTTCCTATGCATGTGAGAAATTATGCTTGGGATAAGTCGTAAGGGTTTATTTCCAGCTTGGGATGTGCTAAATTGTTGTGATATAAAGCTTTGCTTTGCATGAGCTGAATGATATAAGGTAAAGCTTTGCTTGGGATGAATTAAAAGGGTTTTGTGTTTCCATATTGGGAATCTAGGATGCAATGATTTGTTATAATATAATCATATTTCATGTGAAATATAAAGACGTGCGTTTGTTCTTTCAAATTGTGTTGTAGATTTGATTTTTGGGTGAATTTGTTGTTGATTTGTAAAGATTATTTAATGAAAAATGGTGTTGGATGCGTTGATTTAGCGTCATTGAATGTTGATTAGCATCATTGAATTTCAATAGAAAGATGATCATAAATCTTGGTTCCATAGTCGCAAAAACTCAATGATGCCATCAACCAATACTCTTGGATCAACCACTGAAAAATAAGTAAAGAAGGTGGTTTGAAGGTGGTTTGACTTGGATTCTTACACTTCATCCCTACCAAGATTTTCAATATTGCTTGAAACAAACCACCAAAAATTTGAAAATAAAAATCTCAATTGGCTAGACACTAAGTTAATATGATCTTTAAATGCATCGACAATTAGTTGTGGTTCCCATTCATAAGCATAATTGTAGGGCTATCCAAGAGACCAGGGTTAGCAATTAACACTTGCAACTGATTTTGCTCAGACAATTACATTTGATCAATATTTTTTCCAACCATGGTCCATCATCCATGGTGTTGTTCAGTCCAAGTTAAATTTTTACTCTTAAGCTGATTGAGCAGTGGTTTTCAACTTTGTTTGAAACAAAGGACCCAAAATTTGGGAATAATAAGCTCCATTGACCATACACTAAGAAATAAAACCTTTAGATGTATGGATAATGTATTTTGGTTCCTATTTATGAGAAAAATTCTAGTGCTACATAAGAGAGTAGAGTTTGTAGTTAGCACTGGCAATGAGCACTACCCACTCATTTTTTGTCTACTGCGTAATATTATTCTTTGGATTTGTCAAGTTGTTTCAAAGTTCCAATCGTATGACTGTGGTCCTTGTGGAAAAGCTATACAGTTGGGAAGTAATTGGTAGAAAACATTGATCAAAGGAACTGGGAGACATTGAAAAAAACTTCAACAAGGAAAGTGAAAACAATTGGGACGTAAGGCACCCATATTTAACATTACGGGGGAACCATTAGCATCATTCAAATTGCTTTTTTATTTTTGTCTAAGTAATTGCAAGCATGGTTATCTGTTCTGCCAATGTTTCCAAGGATTCACACTTGGCCCCAACCATTGTTGTGTGTGTAGGTGCACATCCACAAGTGCGGTCACAAGCATAAACATGTTATTGAATAGACTTATAACTTGAGTGGGCTCTATACTAGCTACCTACTTTCATCGAACCAACAAGCCATTGTTGATTAAGGGAATGATACAACTAGTTAATGAATTTGCAACTAATTGTAGTAACTATAAATGGATTTGCTATTAAGCATGTAGTACAAGAGTATAAAACCAAGAAACATGGAAATTAATTAATACTCTATTATGTATGAGTAAAATAATTCATGTACATAACCCAAGTTTTCATTAAATAATATAATCAGACTATCAAGATTTTCAAGTTACCTGTAGAGAGAAACCATTTATAGATTATTTTTATTTGTTGGATGAGAAAAATAGAGGCCTGCAATAGAAGCTTGTAGATATGAAAAGGTTGCATAGAAGAAAGTGTTCAAAGTTAGGTATTATCAAAGAAAAACTATCTTTTTTGGAACAAAGGTACAAGAGTTTGAAGGTGCTTTGTAAGGGAATGAAATGAGAATCCACTTTAATCTATCAAGCCTTGACATCCTTTCTCGCAAGTGCTTGCAACCTTATTATAAACTTAGTGGTCACACAAAGAGTTTGACCTCTATATATCCTTCATCACAGTGAGCCCTGAAGCTCCCATTGCGACCTCTGCGTAGCCTTTTCAACAGTGCTTGCGATCCCTGACCCCGCGATCCCTCGTCACTACTACTCGTAGCTTTACCGTCCTAACCCCGTGAGGCCCCAACAACCTCTATGTAGCTAGCCTCGACCCCATGACCTCTGTGCATCCCTTGTTGTAGCTAGCCATGACACTGTGACCTCAATGCAACTCTTATTGTAGTGAGCCCCAAAGCCCCTGTCATGATCTTTATTTATCCTCCGCAACAACACTCACATCTCGTCGGGAGCCCCGACCTTATGTGTCCCCATATCAAGTGGTCAGAACTTTCCCCTTCCTGACCCCGTGAGGCCCCATTCTCTTACAACCGACCCCATGATCCCTTTTCATAACTATGCTCACAACTCCCTGTCACCTTTGCACAGAACTTTCCATCACTACCCCTTTCATTCTCCAACCCCATTGTTAATCCTCCATTCTTATCATATAGCTTGTGACCATTGTGGTACACCCAATTCCTTTAGGAGACTCACCATTCTAGTCGATTATAATGGCACCCATACAAAGCATCTAGCCCTCTCCCCCTACTAAAGGGTGTAGATTCATCTGCAACCGGTCTAAAGGAAGATACATAGGATTCCAGAGAGGGGTATAACAACATGATCATTCAAGATCTAATTATGAGACTAGAGCACCTGGAATTATCAAACCTAACATTACAGATAGAGGTAGGGGATATCACAAACATGATCACAAAAATGGAGAAAGAGAACCAGTCATTGAAGAAGAATTTAAATGACAACAAGGAGAAAGAGGCCCTACACCACCCCCTAGCGATTCCCTACATGCAAATATTATTGACCTTAAAACCAAGCAGGAGGAGATCAAGTCTTGTTATAGAAAAATTTTCCACACTCCATGCATCTTGCTTTGATGGCCTTCCATTTCCCTATGCAGGCTTCAATTCCCCCTTTTGCTCACTCCAAAGCCAAAATTACATATTTTTTTCCATATACGTGACCTACAATTAAACAACTCGCATATACACAGGTTACTCCATTAAAACCCATGTACATTGGGTTTTGTGCTCAAAAATTAAAAATATGTTGGGTTTCCATGCCACGTCAGGAGATCCATGATCCTTGACCTTCCATATACTGGAAACGCTTCAACTCAACCCTTAAATTCCATTTGGAGGCTAAAATTTGAGCCATCTACAAGCCTTGAGGACAATTCATCACATTGAGAGCAAAGACACTCTAGAGAAATTTCACTTCATATTGAGTCTGCATCCCTTTGTCCTTGAAATTTTGAACTACTTGTGTTCATCCCCCAAGCTCTTTCTATCTTGAGAATGGGAACTTCATGGACTCCTATTACTTGTGGAGGATTGAAGTGGTAGAGGCCCAATTGGAGGGACTTAGTTTCTCGGTTCCGATATGTGCTATTACAAAAGTTTGTCACCTATGTAATTTTGTTGATTACATTAATAGAAATACTCTTTTCTCATCCAATTGATACATTGAAAATATTTGTATTACTTTCCATGGGTGTATTTGCTATGTATGTTAATGTATTATGCTAGTTTATATTCTAACATTATATATCATTTCCACATGCTTGCGTATCTTGGTTGTTGAGGACAAGTTGCAGGTATAAATCTTTGGGTCATATGCTCAACAATTGTCTTCTTCAGATGTTTGGATGAGGTATGCTTGTAGCCTTCTCTTGTTAGCATTTTCATTTATATATCATACTTGAGGTTAGAGTTGATTTCTGGGTTTCGTTCCATCTGTTGTGGTTTGCCCCTATCCATAGAGAGATTTTTCTCATAACATAATTGGCGACTCCACTGGGGAGATCTTCCTTTTAGGGTATTGGGTGTTTTTTCTCCTTGATTTGCTCTCTGTTTGCATGAGCTTCTGTGTCACTTGTTGCTTGACAACCTATATTTTGTCTTGTATGAGTTTCTCGGCATAACCCTTGCCTAGGCAGTGTCTTCTTTGGCATACACAAGTTTTCCCTTGATAACAACGTACATAAGTGAGTTGTATGTCTTTAGGGTGTGTATATATGCTTCTATTCCCTGTACAATCATGTACACCATCTCTTGAGTCTTTTTGGTTGAGTTTGGTGTTTGTTGGGTGAGTTTTGTTGGTTGCTAAGACTTCTTGGGTCCCTATTCTAACAATTAAGTGCCTACAGAGTGATAGGAAACCGTTTTATTGGTGGATCTTTTGGGTGAACATCTTTCTTGTCATTTTTCTCATTTGTTGTCCTTGCATAGGTTTGGGTAGTTGCTTCCTGATATCCTGCTTGGCTAGCCTCCTTTTTCTTGCAATAGTGTCTGCCTGTGAGGTTGTTATTCATTCCTTGCATTTTCTTTTCATTATATGGAAAATACAAAAAAAATTGTTGTTTTTTTGCATTTTACTTTTAGCATTTGCACTTTTGGCTACTTTGCATTAGTTTTGACATAGTATGAAAGATTGCACATCATTAAAATTATAGATATTACATCTTGGAAACAACATTTAGAAGCATTCCATCTCTTTGAAAATCAAGGCTAATACTCAACAATATAGCTCTAGTGTAGTTGTGTTGAACATAGGAAGACTCTTAACCCATGCGCATGGATGCTTGGAGTTGTACATTTACAATATATTAATGATCACTTGATTGACGAACTATCTCTAAACATCAGTTTGGGGGTGGAAGGTAGTGGATTTGGTGAGCTTGGTGTCCAACACTGACCAAAGGCTGGACAAAAATGTGTGGAGGAACCTGTTTTCCTGATTTGAGATGATGGTCTGTGGTATCCCAAAATGTACACACACCCGTTCGAAGAAAATCTTGGTAGTGGCCTCTGTTGTGATACTCTTATTGTGGGATGTTAGAATGGCCATCTTAGAAATTTGATCAACAACCAAAAAAACACAGTCATTGCCTTGCTTGGTTGAAGGAACAAAAAGGTGTCCCAAACTGCATAACAGTCCATCCTGAAGATGAAAGTCGGCGACAATCATGCTTATTCCCAGCAGCCGGTATGTGGTAGTGAAGTCAAGATCACTCTTGTATAGTTAGGGCCACTTAGACGCCTCATGTGAACATAAATGGAGCACTGTTGTTAGGGCAGAAAATGGAGGTCGATTGAGGTAGTCAGTTACAGAGTTGGTTCTCCCTTTCTTATATTTGATGTTGATATGGAATTGTTGCAAGTATGTGGAAATTTTTTTATGGCAGTCGTTCTAAAATTTGCATTGTGTTTATATGAACTGCAGAGGTTTGTGATCGGTGTGGATGATTGTCTCCTTCTCGAGAATGTAATTCTTCCATTGGTGGTGGGATTGTACGATGGAATACATTTGTTTTTCATAGGTGGGGTACTTACGGATGACATATTATAGTGTCTCACTATAATATGCCACTGTATGACCGTGTTGAGTGAGAATTGTGCCCACATCGTAGTCTGAAGCATCGGTCTCAATATCAAAAGGTTGTTGCAGATCGGGTAAGGAGAGTATCAGGGTTGAGAACAAGCAATGTTTCATATCATAGAATGTTTGTTGTTGTGACTTCCCCACATGAAATTTGTCTTGCCACCACCCTTGGTCACTTGGTTGAGGGCCCATGCAATATGGGAGAATCCCAACACAAACCTACAATAGAAGTTGGCAAGTCATAAGAAACTTCAAAGTTTGGTTAGTGTGGTCGGGGTTGACCAATAACGAATGACCTAGATCTTGGTTGGATCCACATGCACACCATGCTCATCAACAATGTATTCTATGTATTGGACCATGTTCATGCTGAAGGAGAAATTTTTCAAGTTAGCATATAGTTTGTGTTGTCACATAATGTGAAGGACCTGTTGAATATGCTATAAGTATTCCACCCAAGTCTTATTGAATATGAGGATGCCATACAGATATACCACAAAAAAATAATTGGTGAAGGTCCACAATATATCATCTATCAACCTTATGAAATTTGTTGGAGCATTTTTTAAACCAAAGGGCGTGACTAGTCATTCGAAAAGACCTCCTTTCGACTTGAAAGCAGTCTTTTGTACATCAGTCTGTTCTATTGCGACCTATTGGTATCCAAACTTTAGATTGATCTTACGAAATTAATTTCCCCCCTTGAGTTGGTCAAGAAGGTCTTCAAATCGTGGAATTGGGTACCGATTTCTAACTGTGATTTTGTTTAGGGCCCTGTAGTCAATACAGAGTCACTAGGTCCCATCTTTCTTCTGCACGAATATAATTGGGATTCCATAGGGTGAGGAGTTTTGGGTCGGATGATCCCAAACTAAAACACATACAAGAATTACTCTTTCTTTCATTTGCACTACCTGCCCAATATGAATAAGCAAATCCATGTAGTTGTATATCACAGGAACTAGCTCAACATGTTCACAGCAAAGAAAATGTTCAGCCTAGTATTCACCAAATACATCAAGGAGCCAATCAACCGTTGGTATAGGGATGAGGCTACTAAATTAGAATCAAAATCTCTCAACTTCCTCAAATCTGTTATCATGGGAGTTGTCATGAATTTGCAATCCATCATCCCAAACTTCTGAAGGATCTTTACAACATACTTCCCTTATCCTAGGAAGACTTCTCCACACTTCTGCCATACTTCTAATCCCAAGTAGTAGTGCATGAGACCAAGATCCTTCATATCAAATTCAGTGGCTAGCTCCTTCTTACACTAAATAATGAGAAGCTCTACACTTGTTAGGAACAAATCATCAACATGTAGCAGTAGACTCACAGGTGCATTATTCACAACTTTGTAATAGAGATTTGGATCAACGCGACTCTTAGAAAATCCAAGTCTTGCCAAGTACCTATCAATACGTGCATACCAAGCTCTTGGATCTTGCTTGAGTCCATACAAGGCCTTCTTCCATCTGCATACATGGGTTTCTCTTGGGTGTACCTCAAAACCTTGAGGTTTCTCTATGTATACCTCTTCCTCAATTACTCCATCGCGAAAGACGATATTTATATACATTTGATGTAAACTCCAACCCATGGATGTTGCTAGAGATATGATGGCTTTGATAGATGTATATCTGGAAACCAGAGCAAATGTCTCATCATAATATTCTCCCTCTCGCTGAGGAAAACCTCTAGCCACAAATATTTCTTTGTATTTATCGATAATTTCATTCGCTGCATGCTTTATATTGTAAACTCATTTAGGCACAATTTGCATACATCGTTTCTCATGACTGATATTCTTCCATTACAAATTCCTTCTATTCTTTCTGCTTGACTGCTTCTTCAAAGGTGGAGGGTTTTGTAAGTAGAATATGGTTTTGACTTCTTA
>ML801630.1:136702-163626 GCA_009831015.1 Picea engelmannii
CATCTTCTATTGGATGGTCCTTCCACTTAACCAGATACTCATAATAAATCTTCCTTTTGGTCTTCTTAACAATCCTCTGATCTAAGATCTTCTCTATATGTGACTTCTCTGCTATGGGCATCTGTTGTTTCCACTAAATTTCCTCATGACCATCTATATCATCCATCCTGTAAGGGTACAGGTCTACTACATTGAACATGGGTGATATTCCAATGTCCTCTGGCAACTCAATTTCATAAGCATTCACATCAAATTTTCTTAGGATATTACATGGTCCTATCTTTTTCATCTTCAACTTGTTATACTTTCCTTTCAAAAATCTCTCTTTTCTCGGATGTACCAAAACCTGATCTCCAATATCAAAGTGTACCTCTCTTCTTCTCTGGTCTACCCTGCTTTTGTACTTCTGGTTGTTATTTTGTAGCTATCCTTTGATTTGATCATGCAATCTCTGCATCTCCACAACAAAATCCTCTGCTCTTGTGCTTTAGAACTCATCTCATCCCAAAACTCTTAACTCTGAAATTCCTCTTGGATGCATTCCATACATTATCTAGAATGGGCTTTTACCAGTGCTCCTATTTGGTGAGTCATTATATGCAAACTCTGCTTGGGGAAGAATTTGATCCCACTGGCTATTATGGTCAGTGACCAAACTCCTCAATAGGTTTCCTAAACTTTGGTTCACCACTTCAGTCTGTCCATCCATTTGAGGATGATATGCTAAACTGAAAGACAAATTTGTCCCCAAATTCTTCCACAATGTTCTCCAAAAGTGTTCCACAAATTTAATGTCTCTCTCTGAAACTATGCTCCTTGGCAATCCATGCAATCTCACTATCTCCTTGAAAAACAAATTTGCTATGTGAGTAGCATCGTTGGTCTTATGACATGGTATGAAATGTGCCATCTTCGAAAATCTGTCAACCACTATGAAGATTGAATTGCTTCCTCTCTAGGTTCTAGGCAATCCCAGAACAAAATCCATACTTATAGCATCCCATGGCTTGTCTGGAATAGGCAATGGTTGATACAATCCAACATTTTGTTGTTTTCCCTTGGCATATTGGCAGATTCTACACCCATCCACGAACTTACTTACATCGGATCTCATGCCTGGCCAATAATATGAAGAACTCAACGGTGCATATGTTTTATCATGGCCAAAGTGTCCAGCCAACCCTCCACTATGTCTTTCCTTCAACAAGTTATCCCTCATTGAACATTTCGGGATAAACAACTAGTTTCCTTTGAGTAACAGTCCACCTTGGATCAGATATTCCATCCACCGGTTTTTGTTCCTTGGCAAAGGGTTCTCACATGCTTCATAAGCTTCTTTGAAGTCTGGATCTTCTTGATACATTTCCTAGAGGTGTTCAAATCCTAAGGTTTACACTTGGAATACCTGCAAGATCAAACATCTCATGCTCAAAGCATCTACAACTTTGTTAGTGTTTCCATTAATATGCTTAGTAAAAAAAGTAAAATTGTGCATGAATTCCACCCACTTGGCATGTCTCTGATTCAATTTCTCTTGTCTGGTTATAAACTGCAATGCATGATTATCAGAACATAAAGCAAACTCTTTCCGAATAAGATAATGCCTCCATTTTTTCAAGGCTTGAATCACAACATAAAATTCTTTATCATATGTGGAATACTTCCTTTTAGCATCATTCAGCTTCTCACTGAAATAAGCAATTGGCTTATTGTCTTGACTTAAAACTGCGCCAATGGCTACTCCACTGGCATCACATTTAACTTGAAATGTCTTCCCAAAATATGGCAGAACTAAAATAGGTTGTTTTGTTATCTTGGATTTTAACACTCTAAATCATTTCTCAGCTTCCTCAGTCCAATTAAAAGACTTATGATCCTTCTTTATGGTGTCTAGTATAAGTGCACAAATACTACTAAAATTCTTGATGAATTTCCTGTAAAAACTTGCCAATCTATGGAAACTTCTTACCTCAATTACACATCTTGGAGAAGGCCAATCTCTTATTTCTCTCACCTTCTCTAGGTCCATATTCAACTCATTTGAAGAGATTATGAATCCCAAATATATAAGTTTTGTTTATATGAAAGAACATTTCTTCAAATTTACTAACAACTTCTCTTGCTGCAGTCTTCTCAACACCATATTTAAATGCCTCAACCGCTCTTCTTTGGCCTTACTGAATATTAAGATATCGTCCAAATAGACAATTACAAACTTACCAATTCATTCATCAAACTCATAAATGTACTTGGTGCATTCGTTAAATCAAACGACATAACCAACCACTCATACAATCCTTCATTCGTTTTGAATGTTGTCTTCCATTCATCTCCTTCTCTCATCCTTATCTTATGATAACCACTCTTCAAGTCTATCTTGGAAAAATAACTAGCTCCACTTAAACAATCCATCAAATCATCCATTTTGGGTAAAGGGAATCTATACCTGATGATTAACTTGTTGATGGCTCTAGAATCTGTCCACATTCTCCAACCTCCATCTTTCTTTGGACTCAATACAATTGGTATGGCACACATACTCAAACTTTATCTGACTAAACCTTTATCCAACAACTCCTGGACTTGATTTTTTACCTCTTCATTCTCTCAAGGTGTCAATCTGTACGTTGCTTTATTTGAAAAAATTGCTCCTGGAATAAGGTCAATATGGTGACTAATACTCTCGATGGGCAGTAAAGAGTGAGGTAACTCATCCACCACAATATCAACGAACTCATCCAATAATTCCTGGACTGCTACAGGTAAATCATTCATAGATGTGCTTGTAAGGATAACTCTCGGCTTACCTACAACAACAAATTGTATCTCATGTTCCTTCTTTACGTCTTTCAAGAGTTCCTTCCCACTCATGAGAAATATACTTGGACTAGCTTCCTCTTTGACTCCTTTGTATTCTATTGGCAATAACATATGTTTACACCCATTTTTCTCCAGGGTATAAGTGTTCTTTCTTCCATCATGTATGACATTCCTGTCATATTGCCACAATCTTCCCAACAGAACATGACAAACATCCTTAGGTATAACATCACACAAAACTTCATCTCTATAACTTCCTATTTTAAATTCAACTTTACATTGTCGACTTACCATTACTTGATGTCCTTTCTGCAACCATGATACCTTGTACGGATTTAGATGTGCAGTTGTCTCCAGCTTCAATTTTTCCACCATCTATGTGGATACTGAATTATCAGTACTTCCACTATCTATAATCACCTTTCATACCCTATCTCTCGTCTTGCAAGCAATTCTAAATAGATTGTTCCTCTAGACTGGTTCTCTTACCTCTTTCTCTAGTTTTACGAGAACTTTCCTCATCATGAGTGATCTCCCTTCTTTCGTTGCTTTTTCTTTCATCTTCGCCTCTACATTCCTCTTCTGCACTTCAGAAATGTGAGCTTCTCCACCTCCCGTATTTTTTCTCTCAGGACATTTCCAAGACACGTGCCCTATCTTTCCACATGCATAACACTTCACTTCTCCTCCTATTCCTATGGGAAACAAGATTCTTCCACCATAATGTCCTCCTTGAGAACTTCCTCCTCTCTCTGTCTCACTGTGATATCTTTCAACTTCTGGAACTTTTCTCTGACTATTCCTCTGCCTCTGCTTGGACTTTTTCCTCTATTTCATTGACTATGCTTCCTTGTTAACTTATCCTCTGCTTTCATGGCCACCTGATAAGAATCTTCTACAGTTCTCATCATCATCATGCTGATTTCATCATGAATTTCATATCTCAGGCCATTAATGTACCAGACAACCTTTTCTTTATCATTCTCTCTATGTCCTTCTCTAATGTTTAGCTTATAGAACTCTTCAGTGTACTCCTTCACCGATAAACCTTTCTGTCTCAGGTTCTATAGCTTCATGAATAGATTCACTTGATAATATTTGGGTATGAAATTTGCTTTCAATTTAGCTACCATTCTATCCCAACTCTTAATTTTGGACTTACCTTTGCAGATTTTGTCCGCTTGCAATTCTTCCCACCATAACGTTGCTTGTCCTTTCAATCTGGTCACATCATGCTTCACTTTCTTTTCATTGTCAATCTCCTCTTAATCGAATTACTTGTCTAAAGCACTTACCCAATCAAGAAATTCTTCTACATTTAAATTACCCTCATACATTGGGACCTTTATTTTCGCTCTGGTTCCCAGCTTGACAACAACTCTCAACAGTCGCTCCTCTACTGCTTGTTCTCCTGCAACTTCTTCAGCTTCTATATCTTCATTCTCAGATTCACCAACGTCACCAACATCAGGTGCTCCTCTATGCGTTGTCTACATGGCATCTAACCTTGCATGAAGTAATCTAATCTCCTCTTCCATGGCTGCATTTACCACTGGTCTGTCTTTGCGTCTCCTTGGCAACATGATTCCAAGTTTTCTCCTTTATATCTTTGTTTGTTGTCTACAGAAAAAATGAGTGCTTTGATACCACTTGACGTAAACCCCAACCACCTCCGAGGCTCGCACAACCTCCCGGTCTAGGATCGTACACAGCATGGAGTTGAATCAACTCTTGGGCTCCAGCTGAGTCCTCACAATCTTATACCACAAGCCTTTTTCCCTTTTTCCTATGCTTAAAATCCGTTAGCGAGGGTCCTTATATGCCAACAGAGTCCTCCACGTGACTCTGAGCCGAAACTGTGGGCCAACGTTCTCTTTATTGCAGAATTTGGAGCTTCAGAGCTTTAGGCTTCGAGACTTGCGAAAGCAACATGCTACAAACCTTCCGAAGGTCGAACCCATGAACAATCGGACTATGGAAAGGATCAATGGTCTTCGTTCTATCAACAACCAACGACTACGATTGGCTCCAGGACTCCAGGCTTTGAGAGTCTTGGTTGCTTCAACTTGAAATACCTCCAAACGTCGAATTGGCGGAGGCTAGATCTACTCTCCACGTGTCCCTCTTCAACCAACGTTCAAGATCAACTCTAGCCTTCAGAAGTTTCCAAACCATCACAAAATTCTCCTCAATTCTTCTGGAGCACTAAGTCTCTGAACTACGAGATCTGGCGCCACGTGTCCCCTATCTATCAATGGTTGGGATTCACTCCGCTTTTCAGAACTTCAGGAGTCTTATGGGTTTTGCAATTATACTCCACTTCTTCCAGATAGCCGGACTTCCAGACCATATTTGATCTATGGATACATGTCTTCACGATCAGATGGTCCAGATTTTCTCCAGTTCCCGGGACTTCGAGAAACTGGTCTCCTTTGCACACACTACATGGAAACCTCTGAATACGTGAAGTCCGAAGGACTTCAGGGGTTAACACCCATGCTACTTTCCCAGATCTGATGACCAGGAAAGATATGCTCCTCCTTGGGCGGATCTCGTCCACTCGACCTCGAAAAATGACAGGGTTCTTCCTTTCAAATATTTTGGTCGCTCTTTCTCCTGAGCTTTAACACTCAAGTTATTTTGGTCTTCTACGCACACCTTGCACTCCTATGAAAACTTGACACTTGAAGATTTCTGGAAAATCTTGCCATGCACTCCTTGCGTTCGTTTCCTTCAAACTCTTCAACACTTGACTAAGTGTTGTCCCTATGCACGCCTTGCAAGGGTCTTCTCGAGCTCCTATACTCAAATGAGTATATGTGCACTCCTTGTACTCACCCTGCACAATTTGACATTATCTCTTTTGAGCTTCTGAGTCTGAAAACGAATCTACCAAGTTGCACTCCTTGCGTGGCTACTATGCACTCCTTTCAATAGTGCTTCAAAAGAGAAACAATTGAAACTTACATAACACTACAGGTTCATTCAATTAACCATAAAATGCATACACATGCATATAAAACACATAAAGCAAATAACACGACATTACCCAATTAACTCATAAGAAAACATTTACAAACTCAAAGTCTAAAAGCAATCCTCCTCTATTATATTCCTTCATCAAAGCATTCTCACAAAGAGTTCTTCCAACTCTCAACTTCTCCTTGAAAAACAATTCTCAATAAACTTCAACAACAAAATACAATTGTCTTCAACAACCTCATTTGTGCATAGATTACATATATTTATACACGGAGGGGCTTCTCGAGCCTTCCTACCAACTACACTAGTGCTTTCATATCATAATCAAAGCATTCTACCACTAAGGATTATTACAATAAATGACATTTACAACCCAGATACGAGTCACTGCTCAATATTTGTACAATCTTACAACTAATTAAGATAATTACAATCTTCAGCGGCCTCATGTAATGGCTCAAGCCTCAAAACATTAAAAGCTCTTTTATTTACAATCTTTTCAAAATATCAAATCGATGCGCTCTCCTTGGGTCTAAAAAAAAATTGAACATGCGTGCTTGATGCTGAGTTGTCCTCCACTCGGCTTGATGAACGTTGCTGACGATGTTCCTGCATCACTTTCCCTAAAATATTTCTCTCTGGCACCAATTCTTTCTGCATCTCTGACAAGATCTTGTGCCCAAGCTGGTCTTCTCTTGCGAGAAGGTATCTTGGCTGGTTTCTGAGGTTCTACCATGTCATGATCCTTTGGAATGACTTCCTTTGGTTCAACTGCCTCTTGAACTTTAGGAACTTCATTCTCTTCTTCATGTGCCTCTTCGTCACGGATTTTTTTGGATTTACTAAAAGTTGCATTCTCATCAAAGGTTACATCTCGGTTGATCTCCACTTTCCGGTGACCGGGAATGTATATCCTGTAAGCCTTCGATGTGTCACTGTAACCAACAAATATGCCTTTCTGTCCAGAAGGGTCCAACTTTGTCCTCTTTTCCTTGGGGACGTGAACAAATACAGGGCAACCAATATTCTGAAATGGTTGACTTCTAGCTTCTCTCCTGAAAACATTTCCTCGGGTGTCTTGTTTTCAAGCACCTTGTGGGGACTTTTATTATGCACGTACACTGTCGTCCTAGCTGCTTCTGCCCACATATGCATAGGAAGATCTTGATCATGGATCATGGCCTTTATTGCTTCCATGATTGTTTGATTCTTCCTTTCAGCTATTGCATTCTACTGAGGGTTATAGGTCGTAGAAAGCTCCCTCTTAATCCCAACTTCCTTGCAATACTACTTGAATTCTTCTAAGGTGAATTCATCTCCATTGTCTGATCGCAAGGTCTTTATCTTCCGCTCTATCAAGTTTTATACTTGAGCTTTCAACTCTTTGAATGTGCCAAAAACATCATTCTTTGCTTTTAACAAATAAATCCAAGTTTTACGCAAGTAATCATCAATGAAAGATACATAATATACATACCCACTTAGTGAAGCCATCGACATCGGTCCAAATACTTCTGAATGCATGATGTCCAAAACTCCTTTGGCTCTGCTATCGCTATTGGGAAAGGAGTGCTTCACATTATTTCCTTGTGCACATCCTTTGCAGACACCATCTAGTTCTTCTTGGATTTCTGGGAGACTTGTCACCATTTTGCTCACAACCGGAAGAGCTTTGTAGTGTAGGTGAGAAAATATCCTATGCCATAGTTCACTGAGATTCACAATATCATGAACCATTGTGGAGTCTGAATGTCCTTTTAATTTGTAAAGTCCTCCTTCATCAACTCCAATCACTACTGCATCATCAAGGGTCTTCCCTCCAGACCACATAAGAACTTGACCATCAATAAATGCTACTCTAAGTCCTTTCTTGTCCAATGTTGAAATTGAGAGAAGATTATTTTTTAAACCTGGAACATAGAGAAATTCCTTCATCTTCATTGGCTTTCCCGAGTTTAACTTGTAGGGAGCTTCTCCAACACCTTTGATTGGATACTGATAGTCATCACCCAATTTCACCTTGTGAGGTGAATCTTTATGAATAAGTTTAGATAATGAGTCTTCATAGCCTGTCATGTGCTTGGAAGCACCACTGTCTATCAACCAAGTGTCACTTCCATGAGTAACAATTCCTGTGAGGGCTGAGATAAGAACATAATCCTCATCACTTGATTCATCTTGCTTTGCAACCTTCTTGGGAGGTTTATCATCTTCAATTGTGTGAGCTTGATGCCTCTTACTTCCTTTCTTATTCTTAATTTCCATAATGAGGGGGCAATCCATAACAAAGTGCCCCAATTCCTGACAACAGTAACATCTGATCTTTGAGTTGTCTCTTTGACCCATCTTAAAATTCTTATTTAAAGAATGCTCCTTCTTGTTCTTTCCTTTCCTGGTGTGGGAGGCTAGGGCTTGATCTCCATCTGCCATCTTTTCTTCTCTTGCAACTGTCCTAGCTTCTTCCTGGTTACAATCTTCCCAAAGCCTACTGAACTTGGGAAGCTTCTTTATTGAACAAATTCCTTGAATGAATGCATGCCATGACCTTGGGAGGCCATTCAAGGTAGTCATCACCATCTGTTCTCCTTCTACTGAGTCACCAATGGATTCTATCAGCTCCTTGATTTGATTCACTCGTGAGAAGTAAGAGCGAATGGTTTATGAGTTCTACATTTTCACATTCTTTGACTGAGATCTCAGAGTCATTCTTTGATTTATGTTGCTTCCCTCAAACAGACGAGTTAAGGTGTCCATCATTTGCTTTGGAGAAGATAATGGTGACATATGAAGGATAAGGTGGTTCTTAATGGAGTCTGCAATAACCCTTTTTGCTCTCACCATGTTCTTCTTATATTTTGCCTTAGCTTCATCTACTTGAGGTTCTTGAACCTCTTCTATAATGAACTTATCTAGTTCATGTTCTTCAAGAAGGAGGGTTACTCTGTATGTCCAGGACCTGAAGTTATCAGCTCCATCTAGCTTCTCATCGATCTTTGTTCTAGTAGTCATCCTGCCTTTTGATGGTCTTGGTTTGTCCGACAACTGTCTCTAGACTGAAAATGACTCCCTTTTAGGCTTCTAGATCTGCAACTAGCTTCTATTCAGGCCTGTTCTGATACCATGTTGGAATTTTAAATTTTCTAGTTACACAATTACAATTACTTAATCCAATAGCAACAGTAGTAGGATCACTGAAAGATAGACAATCACATATACAATAAAACACACAGATTTTCCTGGGAAACCCTCGTGGGGGAGAAAACCCAGCAACCAAAATCCTCAATATAGATTCCTTCAACCAGTACAATGATGCGCTATAGCTCTCTAAGAAAGACCAAGACCAAAACACCAAAAGAACCGGTCTCCAAGACTTGTGCGCTAGACCTTCTTATGCGCTCCAAGATGCACAAGAGAAGTGTGTGAGCGTGTCCAAATGAGAGGAACCTATCCTCTATTTATACACAACAATGTCTCTTGACCTAACTAACCCATAATAAGTAAAATACCAATAATATAATAATTTTTGTTGAGCGGACTTGTACAATATAATTATAATAACCTTTTAAAGGTTTGACTAAAACAAATATACAAGAATATCTTCTGTAGTTACACCAAAAATATTAACAGAGTGGATTGCACCTATGAACCCAATGTATCCATAGAGGTAGTGGACGTCCTAACAAAATGGTTGATTGATTAGGGGATGAATATGTGTGTTTGTTAGGCCTCCCCCACCATTCTCAGTGTAATGTGTTATGTGGGTGCATGAATGTGATAACAAATAATGAATAATACATAAAATAATAAAAATTCAAATACATCGTGTTTGACATCTTGGAATAGTTCCTATGATTTTAAAATCTCTTGTCCTCTTGTGCGTTATCCAACATTGGTTGTAATCTATGGTTTGTCACATCATATATTTCCTAACATACCAATATATTTATGCCAATGTAAATAAACAATGTGGAATGTGTGTCCCCTTCTCCTTTGTAGGCGTGAGACATTTTTGCACTTATGTATGTGTGATAATAAACAATGAATAATAAGCGATCAAATATGTCATGTTTTGTGTCTTGAAATTGTTTATGTTGTGTTTGATGTCTTGAAATAGTTTCGAAATGCTTAATAAATCCAAGCTCAAGATAAATCTATGCTCATAAATATAAAATTACTACAACCTACACAATGTAGTATAAACGATTTGACCCTTTTCCATTTGATTTTTCTTTATGGGAGGCATCACCGGTGCTATTTCACAAGACTATAACAATTTTGCTTTGTTTTAATAGAGTCATGAATTTAGGGGTTGAGATTGCATAATTTGGGTGGTAAATCTATTATATTAAATTAAAAAACACTACAACCTACATAACTTTGTCTAAATAATTTAATGCCATTGGTGCTATTTCACAAGGTTATCACAATTTTACATTGTTTTGATGGAGTCATGAATTTAGGGGTTGACATGCATAATTTGAGTGACAAATCTATTATAGTAAATAAAAAAACACTCCAACCTACATAACTTTGTCTAAACAATTTAACCTTTTTCCATTAGAAGTTTTTTCATGAGAGACATTATGGACGTTTTTTCACTAGAATTTCATCCAAAATTTCTTTACAAAGGACATTATTGATCTTTTTTCATGAAAAATTTACAATTTTGGTTTTTACGAAGCTTTGAAAATGAGTCATAGATGTAAGCTCAAAATGTCAAGTGAAACTTTATTCTTACACAATTGGTTTGGGTGTTGTTTAACTCTTTGAAATGGTTTTTTAGTGCAACATAAATTTGCACAAAATCACTATTTTTTGTTATTTAAAATCTATTTTTGAATGGAGAAATAGATTCAGCATGCTGAAAAACCCCACTCGAATAGAAATAATCACTCAATTCTACAAATTTAACAATTTCTACCGAACAAATTTCCTCCAAAAACATATTGCCCGAAAAATTTATTTCCTAAAATATTTAGAATACAGCATTGGTTTAGAGTACGGCATTGATTTGAGATCTTATCAAATCAATTTTGATTTTATTTCGGTAAATTCATGAATATTAAATGCGAGTTTCGATGTTTTTGAATCGCCTTATAAAATCATAAAATGCGAATTTCTGAGCAAATTTCAAAATATTTTCCTCACAAGATTCCAACAAAAAGTTGAGCCAAATCCACAACGATTCATATAACGTCAAACCAAAATATCCTTACATACCTAGATCCCGTCCGAATTCCCTTCCCTACTTCTACGTCACTTTACTTTTTAAAGGCGCGAATATTCTCCCACATTCACCAGTCCGTCTATATTTTTTTTTGGGCGGACGTGTCGGCCCGCTAGTACAATTGACATTGGATCGAGTCCGACTCGTTTGACACCCAAAACTTGGAGTCTAAGAAAACCAAAACAAAAATAATGACGCAAGTTCTGTGTAGACTGCAGGGTGGAGGAAGCTGATTCAATTTACGGCCAGCAAACAAAATGAAGGACGGGACTTCGGCAGATTCATTCGTAGGGAGTCTGATCAGCCTCACTTCCAAGAGCGAGATCCGATATGAAGGAATTCTTCACTCCGTCGATGCCGATAACGCCAACATTTCTTTACAAAATGGTATTACATTGTCTTCCTGTAATCCCTTTTTTATTTCTGTTTTGATATTAGCGAGAATTGAAACCGACACTCGTGACTAGTGCATAACCAGGCCTCCGTCTTTGATTTGTTACATAATTGGTATCGGTAATGTTTTGATACTGAAGGACAATGACGGGTGTGTTAGTGTTAGGGGTCTGCCCTAACTCTGTACTTATTTGTTAGTTCTCCGTAGCTGGCATGGATTAATAGTTGAGCACCCAATTAAGGTGTGAGCTCTTAGCATTCATCCATGGTGTCATTAGGGTCCAGTATCTGCTCTTTTTGCTTGGTTCTGCAGTGTTTTGGTTTCTTATTGTTATCAAATCAGCTATAGGCAAGATTCTGTATTCAATTTTGCTTATCCATAGGCAATGCACATAGCTACTTTTTCCCACTGCCATTTTGAAATTTTCAGCTTTAAAATTTTTGACTCTCGTTGGTTTAGGTTGAAATTTGTTGACACATATTGTCGGGTAGTTGTTGAATATGTTGTTTACAAGTTGGTCTGTATGATGTTTTAGATAACCAAAACATAGCCAGGATTCTCATGTTGTTAGGGTTAAGGTTAGGGACCATGGTTCTGTCTTACTTTTGTTCTCCATTTGTATGTTGCTTAGGTAACATTGATCTATCTTGTGGTATGTCACCCTCATAACAAGTTCTATCAAGTGTTCAAAGTGTTGTCCAAGTTTGATATCTTATTTAATGAGTTGATGTTGATACAAGTAGGACTTGCCTTCTCTTCAAGGCATGTAGAGGTGGATTAATGTGATTTTATCATTGAACCCCTTCCTCCCTCTTTTTGATTGGTTTTATTATATCCTTTCAAAATGAGGGATTTGGAGGGTGCTTCGAGTCATTTGGATTGCTATGAGCAAAATCGTAAGTGACTAGTCTGGTGATGATAACAAATTCATAAGCAGCTGGTGTGAACCTCCTAAGCCACAGTGTGTAGTGATTACCTAATAAGCATGGACTTTAGAGTTATGTTTGATCCTCGGGCTTTGACAACTCAAAATCAAGATTCAAAATACTCAAGGTGTTGTCCAAATTTGATCACTACCCTATAAAGTTAGCAAGGATCCAAACCACTTCTCACTTTAATCTCATGGTACCATGTATCACTTGAGTAGTTATGTTTTATCTCATCTAAAATTAACTATTCCTACTCCTTGACCCAAAAGTAAAAGTCCCTGTTTATTTAAGCTAAAAAAAACTACATTATAATATGCCTAATTATAGAGTAAATCCATTGTCTCACCGAGTGCCTTGCTTAGTATGATTCGACCTTGAATCATATGTAGAAATTATGCATAAAGGATCTCCATAACCATATATTCACTCTACTAGCATACACAACAATTTAGCAAAACAAATTCAATTGAGACAAATAGAAGCAAAACTGGAATGGTGGTGAATATGCTCCAAGATTTAGTAATAAACTCCAAAATAACCCCTATACGTCCCAATATCCATGCAAGTGTCTGTAATTTCTTTTTTACTTGTTGTCTTATGTTGTTCTTTCTTGTTTAAATGAGGCAAATGAGCCCTCTATTTATACACAACTCATCTTTCAAAGACATTTGCTCAAATATAATAAAATATGTTTGTTGACATTACTAATTTCCTAAATTACACACATAAGGTCACATAAGAGGACCACTATGAGCTTGGTGAGCTAGCTTCAACATCACATCTTCATGTTCCACTTTGATTTTTCTAAGATGCTTTAAATCATTTACCACATGTGAGATGGCCAATGATTGGTCACCATCAAACTTAGGGCAATCCTCCCACCATTTTGGTAAACATTGATTAGGATACCCAAGGATATCCTTGACATCAAAAACCTTGTATATTTCATGAAATCACCATGGAGCCATCCTTCACCATGTGCAAATTTCAACATGAGGTCTCAACAATAAATGAAGTTCTCGTACTTTATCACAGTGGAATCGCCAAGGTGAGTAGTAGATGCCTTCACAATGGTGCTTATCTCACCCTACAAGCACAAAGTCTTCAAAATCTGTAAGAACAAGGTCTTTGTTCTTCCAATGGAATCGCCAGGAAAAGATCTTCAAATTTGAAAAACTCCTCCAATGTCGTCTTCCAGGAAAACGGACTTTGTCCTCGACAATGACACCAAAATGTTATTACACACACTTGCACTTATTGAGCTAAAGTCCGAAAGCTCAAGTGCAACCTTGCTTAACTGAGAGGGAAGGTCACTGTCACCTCACCAACCCTCTTTCACTTTAGGCTAGCTCTCCTCTGGCTCAAGGGGTTTTCTGTGGATTAAGATTTGCTAGGACTTCGGGCAAGGAAGCTCAAGATGATGTGGAGAGTGGGTCCAGGAAAAATAGATTTTTGGGTAAGCTTTAGGATATAAAGAAAGTGGTTGGAGGTCTGAAGGTCAGTGTCTTTTCATTGGGCATACTGAGTCAATGTAGTCCTTTGAAGGACGATTTAGATATTCAAGAAAAATGAAGCTTTGAACCCTAAGGTACAATCCCTCTTGGACCTTAGGATCAAGACCTACAAGATAACAATCCCTAGGATGCAACCCCGCTTGGATCTTAGGTGCCATTTTCTTTCTTCTAGAATGTTTGGTTTAAGGATCAAATGGACTAAAGTCAAAACCTTAAGGTTCAACCCCTCTTGGACTTAGGTCTTTGAATCTAGCGAGAGACTAGGTCTCTAAATGCTTTTCGCATACTTGGACAAATAAAAGCATAGAAGGAAAGAAGCCCTTATGTTTCCTTCTTAGGTTTTCACTAGAACAAAGTAACATGCAACAATATAGCAATTATTGCGTTGCACCATGAACAAACATCTCAACTTGAAGAACACTTACATATCCAAGTCGCTATGCAAGAAAACCCTAGCTTCAACATTCACCCATCCAAAACATGAAAAGCATCCACAAGATCAATCTTCCAAAATTATGCCCAAGTACAACATAAGATGTTCCAATAAAATTTCAGACCTCCTAAGGGATTTCTCCCTCCAGTTGATGATCAAAATGAGTGAAGTGCCTCTCTATTTATAGGGGAAAGGCTCAACTTCCTCCTACATTAAAATAATATTTTTCTAAGATAAAATCCCCTAAACTAGCCTAAGGAGGGGCAAAAGGTCCTCTTGAACGATTAACTAATCAAAATAATACATAACTTGGCCTTTTTCATGCCACACGTGCAACAAATAAGGGGCTTAGGCCCTCAAAATTTAGACACATCATCAAAATTGTCCCTTGCTCGTAGCATCCAACCTCCAAAGGGTTTTCCACGTGCATGGATGTTTGAATAAATCTTCCATCCTGTCATCACCATCTTTTAGACTTCTAATTGAGGGTGTATTAGCCCCAAATGCTCCTCCAAAGGTGGGCGAATTCTCTAGGTTGCTTCCAACAACTACCTTCAGGGCACCCTTTGGATCCAAAATGGACCAAATAGCCTTCTAAATTCACCCATATTTCATAGGTCGGCCCTCATTGCAATGTTACATTAATAAATTGAACCTTAGGTCGGCTCCCCAATCCAATTTTAGGTCGGCTTTGACTTGACTTATTATGTCTCAAGATGTGTATATAGATACATGGCACCTCCATCTTTCTATTACCTGCTTTGCTGGTTGCCCATGCTCTCCGTTCTTGGGCAGGTCCGAAATCATCCACAACTCTTCTATTTTTATTATTAGAAATTCATTGCTGTCTTTTAAATGCCAATCTTCTGGTCCTTTAACCTGGTGAACTCTAATGTGGATAAGGATTTTGAGGCCCTAGCGCAAACCCTGTGAATTAAAAGAGAATTTTTTGGATCCAAGTACTTGCCCAGCCCCATAAATACTGTTCCCAGGTACTTGCTCAATCTAGTGCAGATTTGATCTTGTAAAATTAATTTTCTGATCAAGACAAGGTGCATAGCGCTGGATTGCAGATGAGGTCAGCCCTGTGCGCTCATAAGCATCAGAATGATACGACAATCTAGAATGGAGTTGAGGATACTCATGCCGCTGCCCTAGCATTAGCTTGAGGCACAAGAAGAAGATCAAGTATTCCACAAGTAAACCCATGCATCTGCAAGTATCCAGTGAATAGGTGACTGAAAATTGACAGTGAATGACATGCTGCACTCTTCATAATAATGCCAGGAGATGGTATGATGGCCTCCCTGATGCTAGTATTACATCCATGGATCAATTAGAATAGGTTTTCCTTGAGAAATGGGATCCTGGGGTTTTCATAGACAGACTTGATCGCATAAAGAAGAATGAGAATGAAACTGTTCGAGTGTTCCATGATAGATTTGAAAGGTTGTTACAAAAAATCCCAACAAACTTTCACCCGTCACACAAATTTCTTCTCTTTCTTTACACCAAAGCCTTTACTGGACAAATAAGTTTCCCTATCAGAGATGAAGCTCCTAGAACAATCCAAGAAATTTATCACATGGCTATACAAATTGAGGCAGAGATATCCTTATTCAAGAAAGAACAATCCTTAGTTCCAAAAATTGAGGTTGGTGAGCCCAAAGATACCCCAGATGTTCCCAAGAGAGTTTCCTCCCTTGAGACCCTTGTTGAAGAGACCCTGAGAGGTTTGGAGCAAGACATCGATCAACAAAAGGTTAAGGAGAAGGGTCCTAATGAAGGTTACCAATCCTATGAGGAGGAGCAAGAATTTACTCATACCTTTACCAAGGATAATGAGGACCTGGTTGAAGAGCAAGAGCCCGAAGATATTAAACACGATGAAGTATTGATGTGTGCTCCTCTCTCTGATGAAGCCATCCAAAATCCCATTTTTCCTGCACAAGAAGAAGAGGATGAGGTTAGTCACTTTCCTTTTTCAGGTTTTTGATAATACCTTATTCTATGATTCAGAGAGTGAAGAAGAAATGGAACCCTTGGACAAGCTAGATGCTCTATATTATAAAGTTGAAGATGTAGAAGCAAGTCATGAGGACGAGACAATGATGCCTGCTCTTCCTTTTGATGAAGTTATCCAAATCCTTGAAGCTCCTGCACAGGAAGTAGTAAGCACAGTGACTTATTTCCCTTTCCAAAATTTTGATAATGCTTTATTTTATGATATGGAAAGTGAAGAAGTGTTAGAGGAGCCCTTAGATGTTTTAAGCCCTTCATGTTATGATAAAGTTGATGACTATGTTGATAATATTGATGAATTCATACATGTCGGAAAGCGTAAATGGGATGTGATCGGATATGATGGGGATCCCATTTACGACATTGAGGGTTATTTCCAAAATTTGCCTTTACAACTATCATATGAGGTTACTAATAGTTTTGACATTTGGCAACAAGGAGATGACATGATTACAAACCTTTTTCAGACACCCAAGGATGACTTGGTGCTATGTTCTCCTAATGATTTTCAGTCATACCTTGAGGATTTTGATGAATATTTCTTTGAGCACTTGGATTTATTCCATGAAGAAGATTATCAACCACCGTTGCGCTCGGATATTGATAAAGGTGAGGACATTGCTTGCCCAGAGAAGGATCCTTATGACAATGTCTTCCAGCTCCCTTCGATTATTTTATCTCGCTATGTCACTAAAGGTGTAGTTGGGAGGCATGCCCTTTGTCTTAAGTTTTCTCTGAGGCAAAGCTTACTTGTAGAATTCGAGGGTAGGTTGAATACCTCAAGAAGAAGTTTGTTATCTCAATCTTCCAGCCTTCTCTTAAGAAATTGTTAGTCATCCCCTAGGTTCTTGCTAGTTCCTTCCCAGACCTCAGATTGTGAAGACATCCAAGGTAGCCAACCTTCACACTCTTTGAGTCAGTCTATCGAACCTTTGATTTTTCACGATCCCTTTTTGAGATGGATTGTGCACTTTCATAAAGGTGTGAAGTGGCATGATTTTGTCCCTCCCTCCCGCCTCCATGAACTAGACTTTACGATTTCTGATGATACAATACGTTTTCTAACTCATGTTGTTTTTGTGCTTGACTTATCATTGTTTTGGTTTATGATGAAGCACAGAGGCAGGTGTTATGAGACATTGCTAGGATGGTTTCACTGGCTATTTGACTACACCTAGCATTCAACCAACAGGTAAGTAGAGGTAAGTAGGTAGGCATTTGCATTCATTGTATATACCATCTGCACATCATATTAGAGTAGAATAGTTGTATTTCTATTTGTATATATGATTGCTTATTTGTATTTCATTCTATCATATATGAGCCAGGGGTGATATCACCACCCAAGAGATTATTGATAATTTTTTTTCCAGATCTAGCAGGTCACGGGTCATGCCAGAGATGCTGAGGTTCTCATGCGCTCTACGGTGAGCACATGTCCCCGAGTTGGTGCCAGATGTTATCCCCTATCCTAGGGATAACTAAGGAGATTATGTCTCAAGGCCCACAGGTCCTAGACATGGAGTACCGAGAGCCATATTGACTTGAGTTTATCCCCGGAGGGCGCATCTTTTCTTCAGTGCCTCCTACCTATTAGCAGTAGCAACATCCATCCCATCGGCCTGGTTCTGAGGTAGCAATGCGTCTTGCTCCATGAGGTAATGAGTCCGAGTATCATGGTATGTGTCACTTTGATTCTCAAAACATTTGAATATGTGCATTGAATTCTCTTTTGTTTCATGATGTTTGCTTGGAAATTATGCCTTTTAACTTGTCCATACCCGGGGGGGATGACAAATGCCCTAGTAAGTTGGTTCCCTTAGGGATGAGTTACCACTGGGTGGGTCTATGAAAGGTCATCATCCATTCCTTCCATACTTATCACTTTTCATCATTTCCCCTCTCATCTATCCCCTACATTGGTTCGGGCATTGGGTTTGCCAAGCTAGTAAGGGTTGTACTTGTACCTTGCCTTGTGGGAAGAAGGGGCTAAAGGCCCAGAGGGTAAAAGTAGTTGGCAAAAGTTAAAAGCCAAGATGAAACCTGTAGATGATTCGCCTAGGGATCCCTGAGAAAGCAATAAAAGGCTTCTCAACAAGAAAAAGGGGGGACTCGTAAAATAAAATAAAACTCAAGACCTAGTTGGTGGATAGGAGGTCTCATCATGAGCCGGCCTATTAGGTCCATGGGCATGTAACGGTATGACACTACTATTCATTTGGTCACCAAGCTAGGGTAGTGGCTCTTGGTGGCATAGCCAAGAGAAAGGGGGTCTCATCACAAGCCAACCTTCTCATCTCCGTGAAATGCTTGTGGGTAATGTTGTCACCACTGGTCACCACGCCAAGGCAATGTCCTCCAGCTATTCTTTTGAAAGAAAAAACAAATAAGACAAAGAGTAAGAAGGCATTGAATGGGCTAGGAAACAATTGCATCCATGACAAGGTGCAACTCACCCTCTATAGAGGCACCCACAAGTAAGACCTACATTTCCATGTTATCACTGCATTCCTTGCCCAAACATCCCCCACACCATCTCATGCATTTACATGACCTAGATTGGTCTTCACCTGGAAACACCTCACACCTGAGGAGGATTAGCCCAATAGGACATCCTGAGACCCTCTCCAAACCTGGCTTGTTAAATAGCATAACGTCTTTGAGCATTTGTCTGGGTAAAGGGGGGTTTGATGCACATGTTTGGGTAGCTTGATTATTAGATGTGATTGACATTGCTATGATCCCTGTGACTTATAAGCCCATGGAGGGAGTACTTGTTGTTGCTGCAGGACCATGCTCGATGGACAGGTACATATGGGGAGATGATTAGCTCGGACCTCCATGGGGCGAAAAGCCCACCAGATGGATGCTGTGACCCTAGCCAGGGGCAGAGTGATACTAGAGGCTTGCACTAGAGAAAAGGGAGGACGTTCCACCAGAGGCACTTTGGTAGGCCTAGACCTAGGGGGGTCTTGCTCTCCCACCATGACGTTGGCCCTTGAAGGCCCCTGACGTCATCATTCTGAGCCTTGACGTCATCCAGTTGGGGTTTTTGGCATGAGGACGACTTGGTTGGCACGTGTGGCAGTTTTTGAGGGGTTTTGAGCCCTAACGTTTCACTTTGGAGGCCTAACGTTCCAAGGAGGGGCCCAATGTCACCCTAGGAGGGGCATGATGTCATCCCTAAAAGATGAAATTAGGGTTTTAATTGTCAATTTTATGTAAAATTGGATTTTTGATGTAAACTGGTAATTGGATTTTTCCCTTATTTATACATTACAAGTGACCTTTAATTACATTTTTTGACCTAAAATGTAATTAAAGATCACTTGTAATGTATAAATAAGGGAAAAATCTCTTATATTTTTCATCATCTTTCACTCACACGAGTGCGAGGTCTGAAATTCGACCTCTTTTAAGGCTTATTGGCTGAACTAAGTGGTGCGCAACTCTTGGAGGGAGCTTATCTTGGTGTATTTTTGCATTTTCATGGTGGAAAGTCTTCAACTAGGGTTTGTGACTAGATTATTCTTGGTGAAATAAGTAGAAATCTGCAATCCTTCTTTGTTTTGAATGGTTATGGTATATTTTACTTGTTCATTTATGAGATTATGAAATTGCTAGTGTGAAACCCTAGGAGAAAAGCACATGTTATTGTCCTTCTCTTAATAACTCTTCACCTACTTGATTTTGCTAGAATACACCTCCCTTGAAGGATATACTAGATCCCTACCTTAGTAGCACTCTAGTACTATTGCTTCATTAAGCTTTCATATTTTATTTCAAGCTTGACCTAAAGAAGAAGGAAAATCGCTAGGGCCTAGAGTTACCTACTTCCTAACAACTTTTTCCTTTTGGGGTTTTGGATGATTGAGGCCTTAGGTTACTAACACCCCAACCATCCTCCCTCTTATCTTTAGCTCACCCATTATCATTTGTTTCCCCTAAGAATTGCCGCTGCAATAGTGACTCCATTTACCCTAAAGGCACTAGTTCATACCTTACAAGTGATTGATTGAATAAAACAACCTTTAAACCATCTACTTCAAGATCTTTACTAACTATTTCTAACCTTAGATTGGACTAACCTAGTAACTACCTTGCTGCTGTTGCAAAAGATTGCTACAACCATCTATGACAGCAGCAAAATCACCTTAAAAGCAAGTTTTAAAGCTGATTTTACATTGCCTTCATTGCTTCTGACAAATACTAGCATTTTTGCCAATTTTAGGTTATCATTTTTGGTCATTATTGAAGCTTTATTGAGGCATAATTGTGAAGCTATTACTATATATACATTGCTGTTATAAATATTTCTGTTGCTTCATCTTTTATATTAGCTTATGCTTTTATTCAAAGTCTATGGTTTTATGAAGCACTAACATCAATTGGTACTTGCAAATAGTGTTTTTCGTGTTGTCTTGTTCTGGGCAGGTACACTTAAGTAGTATTTTGCTTCATCTTATTAAAACCTTTGGGACTTTCTGATCAGAGTGACCTGTGAGAGGGGTGGGACTTTCTTGATACTCTTACTTTAGCCTTCTCAAACCCCCAGGTCACCGGGGACGTCTCCCCTGGGGTACTACCCCTAAAGAGAAAGAGGTGTCTTGTTTAGGTGATAGTGATAGGACAACCTCCTGTTACGCCAATTTAGTGTTCACTTGCCTTTGGCTTTGGGCAAGTACAAATTGCGCGATAACAGGCTCATCATGATACAATGATGTACATAATCTGCTCAAATGATGGATCATATCTGGCGAAAAAATATAGGGTACACTGAAGTAAATCTGAGGTGTAACACATGGTAAATCCATTGTAGTTGTATTAAAAGAATGTAGTGAAAAATGGCCAGTGGGAAAGTTTGTTTTTGAATCATAAATGAGAATTCTGCTTGAAACCTAATTCCCTGCAATATGTGACACTTGTTGGTCCCTGCATGTGTTTTATCCAATGTTGCAAATGTCATTTTGTGGAATCGTTTGCCAAGGGTCCAGAAAGAAACTTATCAGAAATATTAGAAAGCATAAGCTTGGACTTGAAAAACTCGGCAACCTCAAAAGCTTGGAAATGTTGGGAGAAATCGAAGATATTTGCATGACTGGTTTTATTGCTCTGAGTTGCCTTCTCTCTACTGAAAAACAAGAGGACGTGGATTGTAGATGCACCTTTTATCCTGATGTATGACTGCAAATTAGTATATTCACAATCTAAGAGCCCGAAGGACTAATGTAAATCTTGGCAGATAGCTGGGAACGAAAAACATTGAGGCTAGTTGAAGTCTTGAGATGCTGCATTTTAAATGCCCAATCTGCTTTTGAGCTTGGAAAATTGATCGGTATTGGCATTAAGACGAGAAGTTGGGCTCTGAATTGAGCAATAATTCTGTCGTTCTGTTAGTACATTGTATGCATAACTATATTATATGAAATCTGGGGCATCAAATATGGATATAATGGGGTTTCTATGACAATATGTTGTCTGGGCAGTGTGCTTTTGATATCTCTGTATTTGAAGATAATTTAGAGGTCAGAGAAGTGAATATATCTTGGGTTAAACATTTTGTACCTGTTTTAATTGCAACTTGGTATAAACAGTATCTTCCTTCATGAGATTCAGTTTGGGCAGGGTATAGCATATACCAAGTTGTCAGACTCGGACTCAGTAAAAACTTGGCCAGCTTGGGACAAAACATAACTCAACAAAATTTGACAAATAAAAAAATTCAAAATATGGGAAATTTTGTGCAGAAAAATAATAATGACAGTGTTGGGCGAGTTTTGGGCAAGTTTTGTTGAGTTTCAGCTGAGCCTTGGTGAGTTTAATTGCTGGCAAGTTTCAGGGCAAGTTTGGTGCTGAGTACTCCTTTCAGAGCTGACTTGGAAAGACTCACAAATCTTTGCTGAGTCTCACAACGCTGGTATATACTATGATTACAATATGTAGTATGCTAGTTTATGGGCTCTGTTAACTTTATGAATGTGCTCCTGATTATAAATAAGCTAGATTAGAGATGACGCACATAATTGTCTATTTATTTAACATCGTTTGCAACGTTTCCATGACACACACAATATGCTGTTTGTACCAGTTTAGATTTAGTATCAAATTTACATCATGGTTAAAATTTTTGGGTTAGTTGGAAATGATTAGTTGAGAGTGATTGCGTTAGCTGACTTAAGTCACTTAACCCTTAGGTTGTTCAAACTTTTAAACTTCAAACACGATATTCTATGTTAAATATATGTGTTACACAAACATCTTGATGCCCTACATGAGACATACCTTTAAAGGTGATAGGTTTCTTTATTCATTACTTTGGTAAATGTGATAGGTTTCTTCATTGATTACTTTGGTAATAAGATGAATATAATACAATACATATAAACCTATTGCTTTGGTCAATTGAATATTTGTGAGGTTGGAGATAACTTGTAACATACTTGTAATTATCGACTCTCTTGTATTCATGCACAGCGACAATTCTGCTCCACATGCAATGTTCAATTAATGCATGCCGTCCTTTCCATAAATGGATTATTGATAGCCAGATGTTACTCTGCATTTCATAATTTGAAAATTGACAGATATGGTACTGTTCGTAGGTCTATCATGCTGTATTTTAATGTTTCATTCGATTCTTCAGTTTTTTTGATGCTTTTGTATTGTCTGAAGATGATATTAGTTTTCAAACTGTGTTGGTTTTGCAGTGTGCATGTTTGGAACAGAAGGAAGAAAAATGGATGGTCCTCAAATTCCTGCAAGTGGCAAGGTTTATGACTATATAATATTCCGAGGAAGTGACATTAAGGTTCTTTCTTACTTTTCTCTTGTGACTGAATATATAGGCTGGAATGCTATTTAAAGTGTTAATAAGAAGCATTTCAGATGTTCTGACACTTTAACAGAAATTGTTCATGTTGTTGAATACATCAAATTATATGTAATAAGCCATATATGCCTCTTTGGGCTATTTTTAGTTAAATTTTATTCCTTTGACTTAGTTTAGACCTGATGGCCAGGCCTTTTTGTGAACTTATTTTAGATTGGATAGGTGTCTTTGTTGCCACTTCATGGGCTTCATATGGATTGTTTTCTCTTTTCTAAGGGATATATTGACTGCCAAATTCTACAGGATTTGCAAGTCAAATCTTCTGCAGCTACCCAAAAAGATGGACCACAGCCTCTACATCCTCATAATGATCCAGCCATTATTTCACTGCAGGTAATTTGCAATAATATGTATAAGCAGTTATATTTCACTGATGGCGCTGTGTTTTGCTACTGCAGATGATGGCATGTTGTAACTTGTTTGTATACATTCTTGAGCTCTTTGTATGTATACTTCGACCCATTGTGAAAACATTCATATAGCTTCCACCAAATGTGATTTATTGTTCGCTTAATAATCATATTGAAGTGTTTTTGTCTGCTTATTACCTTTTTTGTTGGCGATATTTTTGTAGACTTGGGCTTAGGATTGGTTTTATTCCTGTTTGTGGTTATGATCCATGAATATTCTGATAATAGTATCAGAGTAAAATCCATATTGTTCATTGTATCTCTCTAGCACAAGTATTTTGCATGCTATGTGTTATCACTAGGAATGAACTTCTCAAAAGTTCATCTTGATTGATTTGGCATTGTGGTTTGTGGATACACTAGTGGTGGATTCGACATTGATGGTTCATTGATATAAATCTTGATCGATTTGGCATGGATAGTTCATTGATTTGTCATGATTGATTCAGCATCATTGGTTCATGAGTGCTTTGGCCAGACTTAGCATATGGTTGCAGATCTTCATTCTCAGAGTTGAAAATTGAACAAGTTTCTTGCATGAGATATTCAGAGGAGTTTTCTTCAGGAATCTGTGCACATTCATACCAGTACATAGTTTGACATTTTTCTTGAGTTCAATGGGTTTCCCATGCTTGCATGTGACATGAAGTACATGGGGCATGCATGCAAACGAGAGAGCTTCAAAAAGGTAATTTCAGATTTACTATCTCAGGAATTTTTCTATTGTTAGAAAGTTCATATTTTTGGAATCTGATCATATTTTTGAATACCCTTTTGGAGAAGTGCATATGGTTTCAGTATTGGTGAAGATTGGAGAAAGTAAAACAGCTAGGGAAAAAAATATGTCGAAATTGGGGTTTTTGTTCTTGGGAACCTAATTACTTTTTTGTATACCCATTATGGAGGATAGCACGTGTGCCAATTTTGGTGATGATTAGAAAACATGAAAAATTGGGTCAAAATTAGGGTTCTTTTTCTGCGTTTAGTGTTGTCTAGGAGTTGCTTTTGCATTCTTACTTTGTACTTGGATATGATGGACTCTTTTAAATTTTAATCCCATTGACCTACTTTTGTGATCATTTGTTGGACATCAATAAAATTATTTTATCTTATCTATACATGGGTGGGTCCATATGGTCATGGAGAAGAAAACCTAGAAATTTCTAGTGATTTCGATAAAGTAAAAAATTAGGTCAAAATTAGTCTTCTGCCAGTACTAAAAGTAGTAGGTGCCCTAGAATTGCCCTTCCAACATTAGAGATTGGTTCCAGCATTGGAGATCGGTTTTAGTTTTCATAAGATTCCGAACACTTTGACATTATTTTATGAAATGTATTTTAGCAACGAGTTCTATAGCAATGGCGCCAAAATGTTATCACAATATCTGACACTTGTGCAAAGCCTTCACAAGATGCAAGACAAGTGTAACATATGAAAGTACTTGTCACTGTCACCTAAGCAATTACTTCCCTAGTTTTAGTGAAGGATTGAGATCCAACATAAGGGAGGCTTCCCTAGCAGCCTCAAGGAATCCTATAGCAAGAACGAATCAAGTCTATGGCCTCCTATCTTGGTTACTTGATTATACCACCAACTAGGTTAAGGATCAAGGTGAAGACAAGGTGGTTAAACAAAGCAATTTCCAGATTTGAGTGTGAGTTGTTCTAAGACAATAAGAGATATTTGCCAAGTCTAATAAGTCAAAAGAATGCCCTGAAACAATACCTATCAAAAAAACGCTATGGATGTAATAAAACTTGCAACAAAAGATGATCACTTTGGCAATATAACAAGTTACGACAGAAGAAATATAACAGTCCTAAAACAACAAAAGTGCAATGAAAGAGAGATGAAATGAAAGCTAAGACTAACACATTAAGTAACCAATGCTTGCTGAAAAGTAAAATGGCATGAAACTATTTTAAAGTGTGCAAGACGTCAAGCCCTAGTTGGCTGAAAGCTACAATAATGATGCAATAAATGATGTCTAAAAATATTTCTAGGTAAAGAATGCAACAAAACCCTAGACATTAGGCTATTAATGACTAAGAAATGAAGATGCAATGCAATTAAACCTAATTCTACCACAAGACGTCAAAGGAGAGAGAGGATTAGGGTTTAAAAGTCACTTTGCAAGAGAATAGACTAGTGTCGTCTAGTTTCTTGGGCATATGGAGTCGAGAGTTGTAACTTCTATGGAGTGAAAAGGCAAGAGAAAAATCAAGAATCAAACCCTAGGGGAGTTCACTCACAAGACCTAAGTATTGATTCTTTAGAAGAGCAACTTAGGGGAGTCAACTACAAGCCCTAAGAAGCCATCCTATGTCTTCTAAAGGTCTTTAACAAGAGATCAAGATGGATCTTAGGTCAAAACCCTAGAGGAGTCCATTCACAACCTCCATAATTTTGGCCTATAAGGATAAGACTAGGGGAGCCTACTCACAAGCCCTAAAAATACCCTTCAACAAGCTTTAAATGAATAATAACAAGGGAAGTGAGTTCACTACAAGCCTTCCTAGGGTTCCAAAACAAAGATTTATCCAAGAGAAGACAAGGTAGCATGCAATTATCACCACTTTGATAAAACAATTTACTTAATACGCCAAGAATAAGCCACCAAAGGTTTGAAAAGAACACTTACTATTCAAATCGTTGAGCATGAAACAAACCCTAACATAAATCATCCACAAGAAACATGAAAATCATCCACTAGATCATCTCCAAGAAAGTGCGCACAAGTACTCCATGATGAGAAAGAAAGATAAGAGACAAGTGTAGTAGTTCTCTACAAGATGAGTTCTGATTTACAAATGAGGAAAACATCCTCTATAAATATGAGACAAGCCCAGTGCCTTATCTCTCTAAAATCCCCTAAAATGTAATAAATCCATGATACAAGGTGGATAGGTCTCAAGACGACCCCCAAAACAACCTCCCAACATAAAGATATAATGCTAAAACATCAAAACATCTCCCTAACAAAGGTCACACGTGTGGGTGTGAGAGTCTCCAAGGAAGGTGACGCCATCATTTAAAGGGGTACAAGAGCCTCCAAAGGCCACGTGTCTCCTCAAAAGGTGCAAAATACCTCAAAAGTCATGCCTCCTCACCAAGAAGGTCACATCTACTCATCAAAAGGTGCCAACTCATCGTCATAAATGCTAGGTTGGCTCAAGCTACTATCAAATCACTCCAAGCATGACATCATCCTCTATATCTCCAACGTCCTAGGTCAAAATGCCAATGTTAAGCATGAGAAGGGATCAATCATCTCTCCAAAGGGGTGTACAATCCTCGTCAAGTG
>ML801630.1:198332-212267 GCA_009831015.1 Picea engelmannii
GCGGGATTACCGCACCCCTGCATGGGTTAATATTGTAATAAGTCTACATGGATCATGTTAGGTTAGTTGCCTTAGGGTTTCTTCATTAGGAGAGTTCCATTCGCTGAGTGTTTTTTATCCTCAGGAGGTTAATGTGGCCTAACCAGCCGGGTTAATCTCCCTTGAGTTTTTCACTCCCACCCAATAAATCCCCCAAAGTGGTGAAAGGCGTTCTAATGAAGTTATTCCTAGGTAGCTAGTGTTTAGGAATGTTGTAAATGACCATGTAAGACAACATGCGAAATTTCGCGGAATTCCGTCAAGTCTAGCTAGGTTTTTTTTAAGGTTCCGAATTAATTAATTCTGGGTAATTAATGTAAAACTTAGGTCTCAGGATTTGCAATAGGGGTATTTGTACTCAAAAGAAAGCTAATGAGACTCCCTGCACCCGTGGACCAAGTTTCAACTTAGTCGGACAAGTTTTGCTAGGTTGTTTGTCCACTTAGGAGTTTTTCGGGAAAATGGCGGTTTTAATTGCCAAACCCAACACATGGGCAAATGTCAATTTTGTAATAATGGACTAAATCAAGTGAAATAAGTGGCAAATGATGAAGAGAGGACCGCACCTACCTATCCTAACCCTTTACTTACCTTTTAAACCCCCCATTTAATTAAAATTAAGTTTTAATTAATTTTCCACTTAAGATACGTACCCTTCCCCATGTGAGCATGTAGTAGTTTATTAATTGATTGAATAAATCATTCTAAAGTGAGTTTTGGGCCCCTCCTCATGAGGTGCGCCCTTCCTCTCTCGTCCACTTCACAATTGGAGTGTGGACTCCACACTCCAAGTCAACACCCCCACTCTCCCTCCTTCCTTGCTTCACGTGGCTCACGTCCCTCTCAATTCCCACATAAGTTTTAGTTTCTCACTTAGCTCACGTTTGCAAGTGTGTATAAGGACGACAACACTTCTCTTGGCTATTGGATTGCTACCAGGATTCTCTTCTCTGTCAAGGTCAAGGTGCTTGGAGGGTGGCTTCGGCTTGTGGTTGGGTGACAAGGGTATTGTCAATGGTAAAACGAGCACAATCTTCTATATTCTAACAGTTTGTTCCAGTGTGACTTGAATTGCACTCCAAGTTTGTTTCTGCTTGACTTGCACATAAAGAAAGCTTTTTCAGGTTGACTTATGTTCCAAGTAACCTTTTATTTAGGGGTTGGGTACATTACTTGAAAAGATTTCTTACTTGCTATATTTCAATGTGTCTATTATGAGTTTGAGGAGTGTGTGCTACTTAGGGAGTACTCTCTTTGACTTGCCTTGTACTCTAAGCACTTTCCGAGGTCACTTACACTTCAAGAAACCTTCTATTTTGGGAAGTTGTTTTTTGAGTAACTTGTGCCTCAAGCAGGATCTATCTATTTAGGGAAGGAAAACACGCACTTGGAGGGTGCATGCAGCGTTATATTTCTAGTCTAGAGAGGGTGCCCTAGTTGGACCTTATCTACATGCTTTTCTTGGAGAAGACTCTTCCTATGTTTATTCAGAGTGACTTGCACACTAGGCAAGTTCTATTTTTGCAGGTTGAGTTGTACTCCAAGGTATATGTCCTAGATTTCTTAGAGGAGACTTCTTATCTTCCATATTTGGATGTTATCTTATCTATTATCAGCTAGAGATGTGGTGCGCCCTACTTGAGGGAGTTGACTAGTTTAGAATGACTTCTACCCCAAGCAAGCCATTTATTTCAGGGTGACTTCTTCTCTAAGCAGGATTTTATTTCAATCTATTCTTAGAGAAGGAGGGTGCTCCACTCGAGGCTGTTCCAGGCAGATGAGAGTGATTTTCTAGTTGGTTTTTCAGTGCTAGAGGAGGCACTCCCTTCTATTTTCAGATGTATTCCAAAGTTGTTCAAGTCCTATTCTTGATCTTCCTGCATTTTCAAAATTTCTCTTGGCTATAAGAAAGGGTGCAAACAAAGGAGACAATCATGAGTTTCTTCATCCTTCCCTATTCTTGCTTCCATTCTTTTCACTTCATACTTAGATTTTTTAGCAAGCACTTGTGCTATTGTACTAGTTGAATTTCCTGCATTTACTACCATAGTTTACCTTCCAGTGGCTTGAGGAGATTGTTAAGAGTCTTGTTGTGATTCTTCCTATCCCCCAAGATCCTTGAGGGTGTTGATTTGTATCTAATGCTGCTTTGTTCTTTCCACAACTCTGAGTAATGAAGATCAAATCAACATCTTTTGGCGACCACTATGAGTGTACATGTGTAAGAATTCTATCTATCTAGCATAGTTCTTGGCACTTGCGCATTTGAAATTTTATTGAAGTACATGAACTTGTGAGATTCAAATAGCATCGTTTGCCTTGTAAGTTTTCTTTTCGTTCACTCCATTTTGCAAGGATATGTCACCAGTCATAAAAATAGTTGATTTTAAAATTATTTTCAAGGAAAAATAATTAGAATATCATCACTTTTTTTTGAACTTAGTTGCAAATTTGTAGGGGTATGCTTTTTATAAACAGTAGAACATTGATTTAAGGTGTTTTCCTTGCATTTTTGGTCAATTTAGTTTGTTATTTTGCAACTTTTATTGCAGAAACTTGTGGAGATTATCACAATTTATGAGAATACTGACTTGTTTTTACATAGATAATCATAAATTTTAAGTTAATGCTTGCTGATTGAAGAAGTTGCACTTTTTTAGGTGTTTTATTGCATATCCACAAGCTTTTGTTGCATATTTGATGTATTGCATTTCCCAAGAATTCATAGTTGAAGCCTCAAGTCATCCAGGGATACCCCCCTTGAATTGGCATGAACGAATTCGGAAGTGAGAGGAAGTTTAATCACTGACACAAACCTACTTCTTATAGTTATCCAAACACCTTTGATTCCTTCGGTGAAAAGGTATTTCCAAGTGATAACATTGTGCACAAAATTGGAGAAGGCGTCAAACTAAACCCATTACCGGTTTCGTATAGCTCCTAGATGTGGTAACTAACTAGGAAGTTGTTTTGCTGTCCTTTAAGAAAAATAAGGAAACCTCAAGTTCAACTTTTGGAGGGGCCAAACCAAGGACTATATCAATTTTAACTGAAGAAAGTTATCTAAGGAATAGGTCATTCCTTCCTTTTTCATCTTTGAAAGGATTGCTGCCCAATTTTACTTCAAATTTGTTTCTGAACATTTTCAGCTTTTGGAGAAAGAAATTTTTTCTCGTTGAGCTTAGAATAAGTCCTTGAAGGTTGGGGAAAGTTTCAACAACAGTGGTGATTTTTTAAAAATCTCGTTCATTTTCTCATGCTAATCTCAGACAGTGTCACCCAATTGCCCCAAATTCCTTACGTTTTTTAACAGGTAATGCTTTTAGTATGGAAATGGTTCAAAGGTGCAGAGAAAATGCTTGGGAAATGTATCCTAGGTGTTGCCCTTTTTCCTTTTTCTTGAAATTTGCTTCAAATTTCTAATAAATAAACAGTATGGTACAAACCATATTACATAAAAAAAGGGCGGCAAAGGCTATGCCACCAAGAATCAACAAAACCTTCAAAACATTAAAATCACCTCATATTGGAGGATCAGAGTCTAGGACAACGAAAATTGAAATATAGCAAAATTGGCTAAGGGCCACAAAGTCCAAACAATAATAATTTTTTTTTAACTGTCATTAATAGGGAATACCATAACCATCAAGTTATTAATAACATTAATCGTGAAGCAATAATCCCCTATATGAGCTACGCACTCAAGGCCACCCAACTAGTGGCGGGAAGTTGGTCATTGCCATCTCTAGGCATGAGGTTTCCATTTATTATGTGATGGCTCATCAACTGGCACATTTATGGTTCCACCCAACTCAACTTCGAGAGATGGGCATTCATTCATTTAAGTTGCAAATTGGATGATTAGGAAGTTGTTATAGATTTGAGGGTGGGAGCATGTATTGATATGCCCTTTCCATGGAGCGCTTCCCCATTGTGGCAACAATTGTCGTGGGTGGTTTAATGCCATAACTACCTTGTTTACTCGACATTATATTTGTAAGGACAAATTGATCATAATCATAACCTTGTTAGTCTAAGAAAAATCTAAACTAGTTGTCTAGCTACTAAAAATAATGTCATTCACACATTTCTAAAGGTAGAGAATGATTTCAATTCAAATCGTATTTCAGGCTTTAGAAAAAAGTGGTAGTCTAAACCTCAAGGGTTATCAATGCCTAATAACAGATTTCCATGGTAGTAGGGAAGGGGTGAAATGACCTTACATATATTCAACCCACAAATAGGTAACTTTAGCTTTTTTGTAGCATAAAGAAACATGCTTGGTTGATTATGAGTCATTGCAAAAGGTGCAAAGGGGAGTAGTGGGACCTAGTGGGATAGGCGACAACCTAAGGTCAAGTCATCATTCACTAAGGACTATGTTGAACAACTTTTTTGGTTTGGATGGGAGCCTTCTAGATAGCATTAGATTTGTAGTGCCCAATTGAGAGCTTTGTCGTAACCTTATGTTATGAAGTCAAACATTGATTTGCAAAGAGGTCCTCAACCACCAAAAAGTAGTAGTAAGCATATATTTTTGGAAGCACTGGGAATGATTCCACTTCCAATCCTTGCATCAATTAGCAGAGGTCTCGATACCAAGTTTTAATGATAGTGATTCTGGAGTAACTCTTTGAACCTTCTAAATATATCGTTTTAATTAAAAACAAAAACAAGTGCTTTAAATTAACATATACATATAGTACAAAATTAATCTCGACCATACTTGTAGGCTTCTAATACTTTTTCCTATGATCTCTATTGGGCTTTCTTTGAAAATTACTTCCATTTTGAAGTAGGGTAGAATTCGGGAGGATACCCAAATCTTATCTTCATAGACAAAAATATGGTTAGGACACTACTTAATGCTGCTAGAAAACTTGTTTACTCAGTTCCGGATCAAACAAAAAGAGGCAGATTGTGAAAAATTCTACCCATCCTTGGTCTAATTCAACTCCATGATGCTCTGTTCTCCTTGGTTTACTTTGAGGAGGGAAAGAGTCCAAATTTCTAAAGTTGCTATGTCATCCAACACACCTTGTTGTTAGGACCTCAATCTTCTCTCAAGATATTGAATGTTGGATTTAGGGGAAGAGATCTTCCAATCAAATAAGATGGAAATCCACGTTTGCAATACTTTCAAGTGTTGACTGGATGGTGACAAAATTGCCATTGATGTGGACACTCTCTGCTTCAATGGTCTCCATAGAACATTCGTTGGTGTTCAAACCTTCATTTTGATGTGCCTTGTGTACCTCTCAACATGATTGATTCTACCATATAGAGGCTCCCTTGCTTCCCTCACATCCTCTTAGAATTCTTCAAATTCATGGCTGAAAAGGTTGTCCCACCATCTTGCTTTGGCTAGTTGAAGAACTGTCACTTTTTGACACTCATGAACTAAATGTTAAAAGGAGAGATTGTGGGTATAATAAATATTCTCTTGTGCCCCCCATTTTATAGAAAAGGGAATATGAGCTCTTGAAGATTGACCTCTCCATGTCATAATAACCAACGTGGATGGGAGAGGATGTAGACAACTTCATGTTATCCTTGAAGAGACAAGGGTGTTCTTCCTATGAATATGTCTAACCTCCAAGTCATCAAGCATGAGAAATAGAGGTGCATTGCAATGAAGTATGCACATCTCCATGGTGAGGGATGCCACTTTAGCACATCCTTGAATGACATGATGTGGTACATAAGGGTAGTCTCTCGAGGAGGGATAACTAGCCAACTTAACAAATGCTAGTATTTTCTAATTGGTAATTTTAATTTCTTATGTCTCAACACAGATACTCATAGGGCTCCATTTTATATGCAGGTTGCTTGCACAATGCAACATGCCCATACTTGTATGGTGCTAGTTGTTTACTTTATACATTTTTTATTAATATGGAGGCAAATAACTATCAACTTATGATCACCAATTCTAAGGATAGAACTAAGGGTCATAATGATGTAATTCAATATAATTTGTTTTTTGAAAAATACTTCTTATGTTAGACAGATAATATTTACAAAGAGTTGAAATATGGAAGACTATATACAAGGGGTGGAGGAGAAAAGCAAATCAAAAGTTCTTCCTCAACATTACTAGAGCTGAAATTAAATTAGAATATGATCTAGTTGGATATTGGTGGCCACCCACCTCTTCCATTGACTCATCACGGTTCTCCATCTTGGTCGTTTTGTTATGATTTAAGGGTCTTAAACTTCTGGGGTCGTCTTGAGGCCTTAAATGATGTTTTTTGGCTATTTGGGGACTGTTTCTGCCTTTATACACACCTGGGTAACGTGGAAGAAATATTCAATCCACTCGGTGTGTCCTCGAGGGCATGTTAGAGTTAAGGTGCTGTCACCTAATCCTCAACTCCTCCGTTTAGGCCAACGCCTAGCGAAGCCAAGGGGGGTAGTCCCTAAAGAAAATAATCTAAGGCTTAAAACTAAATCTAAGCAATTAGTGTTCTAGGAGTTTATTGAAAAAGACAACATATAAAGTAAATCTAATTTAAAAGCATAGATCAATTAACCACCACAAGATACATAAATAAATACTTGCATAAAAGGATACTTGAGATAACAAGATACAAATAAATTTGTAAATGCTTCAAGATAAATAACAAGTGCTTGAGAAAAAAAGGTACTTGAAGCAAATGGCTTTGTGTAATGTAAAAAATGAGACTACTGCCTTAAAGGTATCCTGGGCAGTTGTAGATCGCGTATTTTATTTCCTTTATTGATAGTAGGTTAATGAGATAAATTTTATTTTGTGAGAAAATAAAGTGTTTGAAAGCTATCTAGATTTGGCCTCTAGAGAGGTTATCCCTTTAGCTCAAAGATTTGCTAAGAACTTGTCGAAACCCAATGGTTTCACCAACAAGCCCACTAGAGGTGTCGAAGGTCCAACACTGAGGGGAACAAGCCCGAGGTATTCAGTGAAACTTCACACACTCCCCCTAGGCGATTCTTAAAGCCAAGCAATAGTTCTCTTTTGAGATTTTCCTATTATTACTACTCCACACTGATCAACCCAACGTGTATGAAACTTACTCCCAGAAGATCGAGACAAGCTTGCAACTGGAAGGGTCAGGAGCAACACTGGGAGTTGAGGGGAAATGTTTATTTTAAACAAATGAAATAAAATGCTGAAAGGAAATGTTTTTCTAATTACCAAGTCTTCATTGACCAACGTCTTGTGAGGAGCTGAGGAGATGGTTTATTTCCAACTTTGAAATTGCATAAAAAAGGAAATCTAAACTAGCAATTAGTGTTCTATTTTTGCAAAAAGGAAACTAAACTAGATTGTGATTTGTTTTAACTTTATTGCTATGTTACCGGATCCGCGGGAGTCAAGCTCAGGATCCACGGATCCCCGTTTCCGATACGGATCCGGATCCGGCATATAGCCGTTTCTTAAAAATTGATCCGTATCCGGTGCGGTGGAGGTGGATCCGGCTACAACAAACCCAACAGCCGCAGATTTTTATCCAGTGTTTGCTGGGAATCCGAGACCTGAGACGCCTACGGTTCTCTGCACATGGTTCGAGAATTTGGGACATGAGACGCATATTACTTCCCAAATTCCTATAATTTCCCAATTTCGAATTCCGGTAAACTTAAAATCGTAAACATATATATTTAATTTTTTTAATAAATAACACTTATCTTCTTTAAATTATAAAGTTATATATAGGTTGTATTAAATTTATAATTTATATAATATATGTTATATAAAAATTAAACATGATATATTTATTATTTAATATATGTAAATTTTTAATAAATAAAACTTCTATTTTTTTAAAATTATAAAGTTATATATAGATTATATTATAATTTATGTAATATATGTTCTATAAAAATTAAAATCAATATATTTACTATTTAATATTTGTTATCTATATATATTTTGAATTTAATGAGGAATTTTATCCAATTTTTTTAGGTGGTGAATTTTTGCCTGAATTTCATAGGTGTTGAATTCGAACGCGAACGTGAACCAAGTGACTATGCTAGCAAGTATATTTAATCATATTTTAAAGATGCAATTCTTACCATAAAAAAAATTGGCGAATTTTCTAGCCCCCAAGAGAGTGGAACTATAGTTTTACAATATATCTCTCTTAAATGTTAAATACAAATGCATGTTTAGTGTCTTTGACATAAAAATGGTAGAGGCACTATTAAAAATATTTTCATTAGCAAAGATAGTGAGATGGGATATAAGTTTTATTTTTTAAAATTATAAAATTATTTTTTATATTATTTGTACTTGCCGTTTCCCCGCCGTATCCGGATCCTGGTTTTTCAAAAATTTGACGGATTCGTATCCGGATCCGGATCCGTATCCGTATCCGAATCCTGGTAACTTAGCTTTATTGTTTATGTGAGAATGATTAAATTTATAACAAAAGGAAAAATGAAAACAAACTATAAAGACAAATAGTCCAAACCACAACACCAACCCCCCCCTAAGGGGAAACAAAAAGTGAGGCCTCCTTTGGCTCACTTATTTTATTATCTCGGTTGCAATGGTCTCTTTTAGAGACTTGGGATCTTTATATGAATGGATCGAAAAAGGTTTACCATATTTTTCAGAACTTTATACAAGTATAGGGTACTTCAAGGGATTCTTGAGGCTTCAAAACTTCAAAATTTGGGCAGCATTCCCCTTTGTCTTTTCGTCAAACCTGCAAAAACAGCAAGTTAATTGGGACAAAAGATGCCCAAAAAGCTATTGAAAGACCCTGCAAAAAGTGTTAGTCAATGTACATAAAATTATAGAAAATTGGTTAAGTAAAACTATACTAAAAATGAGAAAAAGGGCTAAGTAAAACAAGAAAGAAAAGGCCTTTTCTTTCTGATATTACTTGCTGTCCCAAAACAGTAAGTAATATCACAAAGATGCCTAGATATGATCTTTAATTCTTTATAAATCGAAACTACCTTTAGCCTTCAAAAAAATTCCAAAAAAATGGAAGCTAGAAGTAGATTGCAAGCTAGATTAAAGAAAGATCTAATCTATTTGCTTTACTATGCAAAGGAAAAAAAACTTATGATATTTCTTTAAAATGAAACTTTACTTTGCAAGTATTTAAAAGAACCCAAAAGAAAAATTTAGACTTGTTTGGGGAGATAAGAAGAAATGCTTTAAAGCCCTTGGAATGCTTGGGCAAAATGGAGTCTTCTTGGTAGAGGAAAGAGGGGCTACGTTCTTATGAATCTTGAAGATGAAGAGGATGCAAGCAAGCTCCACCTCCCTTCAAGTATGAGATCCTACAAGCTTCAAAACACTTACAAACACAATGTTAAATAGTAGTATTATTTACATATGAAATCTAGAAAGCATGATAGTCAAGCAAGAAATCATGAATTTTTTGATTACATATGAGAATTAACAAGACTTAAAAATGCAAGCAAGCTTAGTAAATCTTGTTAAAAGAAGGAAAATTGATCTAAGACACAAGCAAGTTTAATAGATCAAAGCTACATCCAACAAAAATGAAAGCAATAGATTCAAACAGTTTCACCTCATAGATTGGCACATGACAATGAGCAACCACACATGAGATCCACACCAAAATTGCCTCCAAAGCCTTTTATTCCAAATGAAAAATATAGATACAATAGTGTTACAAACTCAAGCCTTCTCCCAAACTCCAACTTTGAAATTGCAGAAAGTAAAGTTGCATAAAAGGAAATCTAGTCTAGCAATTAAAGTATTACTTGCCAAATTGAAATATAATCTATGTGATGATTGTAGTGCTTTGTGATGAATTAAGAGATTAATTTTAGCTTATCCTTAGTTGTGAGAAATGAATCTAAGCTAAAATTGCAAAAAATGAGACAATCACCAAAACACCGTTCCCCCTAGGGGGATGAAGAGTGGGAGATTGTAGCCCCACTGATTTTATTAATGAATTTACAAAGCTCTTTTTCAGAATGACTTGTGACCATTCATTAGGGGGGTCACAAGTGTTTACAAGGTTTACAAACTTTTATTGAAGAAAGGGGGGCTCCCGGGGGTCCCGGATGCTCCAAATCCGCCAAATTTCGGCAGAGTATCCTCCTATCTGTTCGCAAACCTGCGCAAAACAACAAACAAACAATGACAAAAGATGGCCAAAAACACTTTGGAAGTGTCTTTGGTTATTAGTATGAAAACCCAAAAATGACTAAGTAAAACTAGTGTAAAATGAACAAAATGAACTAAGAAGAGCAAGTTAAAAGGCTTATCTCCTTAGGGTCTTTGTTTGTTGTTTTAAAACAGCAATATAAAGGCACTAAAGTTGCCAAATATGAAACTGAAAGTACTTTGAAATAAAATTACTTTTAGCCTTTAGAAATTTAGAAGTGAAAAGACTGCTAAAAGTAAAGTTTCTTGAGATAGATCTAGCTTAAAATGATGAAATGAAAAATAAAATCTAGATCTAACTTTCTTTATTGCTTGCTAACTTAGATAAATGAATATTTAAAATCAAATCTAGATCTAAAAAATAACAAGCAAGTTAGTAACCAAAATAGGATTTAGAAAAATGGTGAGAAAGGAAGTAGAGAGTGTCGGATGGAAACCAATCTTGGGCTATGGAGTCTCCTTGATGTATTGAAGAGAGAAATCTTTCTGTTTGGATGGATTTGAAGGAGTTGGAAGCTCAAACTAGTATCTTCCACTCCTCCAAACTAGAGATCCTGCAAACTTAAGACAATCTTGCAAAGAAATTGTTAAATAGTGGATGCATCCACTTCCTACACATAAAAGCTAGAAAACATGAGATTAAACTGATAATAACATGAAATCATAGATTGCAATGTGCTATAACAAGATTTAATAATACAAGCAAGTTTACTAAAATCTTACTAATTGAGGATTAATCAACAAATGAGAAATGCAAGAAAGACAAATTTACCATACTCAACACATCACCATAAGAGAAGATTATCCACACATTTGCACAACACCACAAGTGACCTCCAAAGTCTTCAAATCTTTATTCCACAATATTTTCTAAGCCTATTACAACAACATAACTCTAGGTAGTCCAATCTGATTACAAAGGGAGAACTTAGCTCCATTATATAGCAAAGGGGAAGGAGAGCTACATGGAGGAGGGTGCACCAAGTGGAGGAGAGGGGCGCACCAAGTGTAAGGTAAAGAATGCCAAGTGGTAACCAAAGGGCCGCCACCTCTCTTCTTGCTCCAATCCATGATAAGTTTCAATTTGGAGAGTGTAGGAGGGCGCCACCTCTCCAAGAGATGGGCTGCCCACTCAAGGATGCACCACCTCTATATTGAGCACATGCTCCAAACAATAGATGGCTGCCATATAAATCAAGATTCGTCCCCAAGATGCTTCCCTTTGGTCTTTATTTCACTCCAAAACATGTTGAAACATGTTTTCGACAACTTTGCTAAATTTTAGCAATGCTGATATTTCTTGATTTTTTATGTCTTTTTTGGGTTTTGTGAGTAAAATTAACTTTTTAGTGATTAAAATCACTAATTTCACTCACAAAAGTGGGTACTTAGGTAAAGTGGGTGCTCTAGGTTCAAAAATGAGCACCCCCAAGGCATATGATGCCTCTTAGACCATTTTTTTATACAACTTCAAATTACAATTAAAAAAATCTGTTTTATGCGAAATTTTTTATTAACTGAAAAAATTAAAAAAACCTAAGGGGGACTTAGCACATTTCCAAAAAACTCTAGGAGGATGTTTAGCATGGTAATATACATTATACACTAGGTTTAGATGACCATGCTAAGGCCTAACCATGAGTATATACTCCAGCTTTGGAGAAATTGAGTGAAAAAACTTGGAAATTATAAATTGCTTGGACAACAAAATATAATTAACAAGTAAAAAAAACACTCCATGGTAACAACTCACGTCTAAGTCTTAGGAGGCTAAACCTTTTACAAAATTCATCATGCAACACCTCTTATTACAATTCCCCGCAAGGTATGGAAACGTGGTAAAAAGTTTAAAAAATGGACCATAATGGCCGTCTAGACTTCTGAACTCTGAATTTTGAACAAGTGATTGTTCAATCTTTGGCGGCTCAACTGCAAGTCTATCCTAGTGCAACTTGGTGGATAACAGGGACCAAGAGTGGCCATGGTCTTCCCTGGCCTACTAACAATTGTACTTCCAATTAGATCTTTCCAACGAGCTATTGTGCGCCCCAAATGGAAATTGTATGCAAAAGTTGTGCCCCCGGAAAGTTGGCGTATCAATTAACCACCTTGGGGCTTGCAAACCTTTTGGAACTTTGCCTCCTAGGGTTAGGGTTTTGGACTATTAGGGTTATTTCTTTATGTTAAAGGCCATTCTTTTGGCCTTTGGCGATATCTTTTGCGAATGAGCATAGCTGACATCTCTCTCTCTCTCTCTCTCTCTCTCTCTCTCTCTTCAGAGATAAGTACCACCATTATAGCCAATTTGTGTTCTCCAATATTCTGCTATTTTATTCATTAATAGAAGTTGGGTTTCACTGTATTACTGTGCTCTTTGCTATATTTTTGTTTGTGTTTCATTTCGTTCCCTATATAATCCGTGTTTCCGTCCTAATACACACTTGCAAACGTGAGATAAGTCCTACTCACTTAGTGTGTCTTTGGAGGCACAATGCTTAGGTTCAAAGACCACACTGTCACTTTGACTTGAACCTCTTCCGTTTAGGCTTACTCCTAGGGAAGCCAAGGGGGGTAGACCCTAGTTTTTAGATGAGAAAATCTAGCCTATGATGCAAAGTCAACAATGCAAGGTGCAAAAATTAATATGTCAAGCAAACCTTTTCCTAGGACAACTAAGACTAGTGCCTAAGATTGGGCAAGGGGTCAACTATGTTAAGGGAGGTTGATTACACAAGATTTACAAAGATTGATAAGACTAAGTACAAGCTAGATACAAAGGTACAATAAATAATGCTTCAAGATTACAACAAAGTTATACGAACAAAGATACAATGTATACAAGATATAGAAATACAAAGATACAAGGCATCGACTAACAATTACTTGTATGTGCAGGAAATTGAAGATACTCACAATGATGCATTCATCAACACAACAAGACTAATATGCTCTCAATAGAGTGTCTCCTCAAAGAGATGCACTACTCTATTGGACTGCTTTCAATGACAACAAAATCACTCAAGACCCAACAATATAGTGCCTCCAAAAGGATGCGCAACCTCTTGAGGGATCACACCAAAGATAGGAACAACAATTTAAATGAAAGATGCTTGAAAAAGAAAGTGGTCCAAAACACAAATATGACCACTTAGATGATTAATCCACCACTCATAAAATAACTTGCATGTAAATATAAATGTGAAAGAGTGCTTGCAAGTGTAAATGTGTATCACCATAGATAAGTTAAATAGATTGCCCAAAGTTGTGGATTAATGATTGATTAAAGATTGCTAAGTGAAGTTTCAATCCTAGCTAAGTGTCAATCCAATACTCCCCCCGCTTGTACTAAGTAATTGCTGGGTGCTCAAGAAGTATGACAACAAGGCCTACCCTAGCTCCACAAGTCAGCCCAAAGGAAAAGAGTACTCCCGGAAACGATGCTAAGCGCCACGAGACCGTCCTCGGCCTATCACCTTCCGTTGCTTCCTCTAGTCCTTGTTTAAATGGCAAAGTTGGGTTAGTAGAGGTGCCCTATTAAGTCTAGTTGGTTATTAGGCCTATGGACTAAGTGTTTTTAGGTGAGTTTTACTTGCCCAAAAAGTGCCAAAAAGGGCCATGTTGACCGCCTATTCAGCTAGGGGTCAACTCATGTACCATGAAGTATTCATCTATGTTTGAAGACAGTATTTGGTTCTACTTGGTGTCTGATGTTCCAGCACCAAATTTTTGTAAACGAAATGTCCGCACCCCTGCGTGGG
>ML801631.1:32827-52560 GCA_009831015.1 Picea engelmannii
GTCCCTCAAGAAAGCCAAGAAGGATAATAAATTATCACCAAAGTACTATGGCCCTTATAAGGTGTTGCAAAATATTGGTACTATGGCATACAAATTGGAGTTGCTTGCATCTTCACGAGTACACCCAGTTTTCCATGTTTCATACTTAAAGAAGGTTATAGGTGACAAGATCCCAGTTCAAACTATATTTCCAGAACTTGACAAGGAAGGAAAAATCATATTGGAGCCTGAAGCCATCACTGACACAAGAATTCACCAGCTGAGGAATAGATCCATTGCAGAGTATCTCATTAAATGGAGGAAACTACCAGCTGAAGATTCCACTTGGGAAGATGAGTCTTTTATACAGAAGCATCCAGAGTTATTCAAGCATTGTGGACAACACTTGTCTCAAGGGGAGGGGCATGTTAAACCCTAATATTGTGATGTAGGAGAATCGCCAACATCAAGCGAGCGTGGGGCAGGCGCCAATGCATTTTGGCACATGATAAAATTGTTTGAATATTTTTGAAGTTAGATGCACCAAACTTAAATGAAACAATTAAGGAAGGGCATAATTCTATATTGTAAATAGACCTTGAGCGTCCCACTCTCATCTGTATTAGATGAAGGCATTTATGTTAGTTAATGTTAGTAGGTAGCTTTGAATTCTCAGATTAGACAGTTTTAAGAGTGAATAGGGAAAACATATATAGACACCCTCACTTGTATCATTGTAACAGTAGTAAGACAAAGCATAGAGAAGAGAGCAGAGAGATGTAGTTGAAAACACCCATGTACAAAGATTTGAATTAATAGAAAGAGCTTCGATTCAAATCCATGGTGTCGTATTCGTTCTCTGTGTATGCATTATGAATGTCATGCTCATGGATGTTTATTCTCTGTTATGCATTTACTTTTATGCACGAATGTATGATTTCATATTTAATGTTTGAAATCTGAAGAGAGGGAGAGTGGAGAATGAGTTTCAATTGTTTCTCTGTCTGAGTAAGAGTTTTTCCTGCAAGGAGTACAATGAGATTTGTCCACAAGGTGTGCGTCGACAGAAGTCAAAGTTCATCTCTAAAAACTTAGAAGAGATAACATTATTCTCATTCTCGCAGAGGTGCAAATTAAGCATAGGAGTCGTGCAAGGAGTGCGCAGGTTGAGTGAAGTCTTAGGGTTTGCAAACTGAGCGAAATTGTGAAAGACTGCTGTCGCAGGGAGTGCATAGAGTTGAAGGATTCAATACTTGGAAGTATTGGTAAGTTGCCACAAGGAGTGCATGTAGGAGTCATCTTGAAGACTCGAGTTGTGGAGGAGTTTGTGTCTTGAACGTTGGAAGCAGATGCAACAACTTTGGTTTGTTGGCGGACAATTTTTCGTGAAGATACCGTATTCGTTTAGCCAAAATTGTCAAGGAGGAATTTGATGGTTAGAATCCTCTGTGGAGGATTCGCGAAGTCCCGAAAGCCGTCAAATCGCGCAGAGGAGCAGGGGAGTTATGGCAGAATTCGTCCAGTGCAAGATCGGGAAAATCAGACCATAGAATCCGAACCAACGAGGGTCGTTGGATCACCCGCGAAATCGCATCTCGAGATTTCGAGAGGTGAAGGGTCAAAACATTTGTAACTAGACTCACAAAATCGTGAAAAGTGAAGTCCTGAGGTGGCCAAGAAATCTGAGTTGTCCGTCGGAAGAAGGACACATGTCGTGAGATCACCCGTATTAGGGACTCGGACATTGGAGGTCAGGAAGGGAGGTCATTCAACTTCGCGAGAAGTGAATTCATGAAATAATATAAGCCGTCCATTGGAGGAGGACAGGTGGCAGAGATCAGAGAATCTTGTGAACTCAGAGGTTCGCCGGGTTAGAGCCCAAACCTTGGGTGTTTGAAGTCGTGAGAAGCGAAGTCATTAAATAATCTAAGCCATCCATTGGAGGAGGATAGGTGGTAGAGATCAGAGGATCTTGTGAACTTAGAGGTTCACTGGGTGAGAGCCCAAACCTTGGGTGCTTGAAGTTGCGAGAAGCGAAGTCGTGAAATAATCTAAGCCCTCCATTGGAGGAGGACAGGTGGCAGAGATTAGGGAATCTCGTGAACTCAGAGATTCACTGGGTGAGAGCCCAAACCTTGGGTACTTGAAGTCGTGAGAAGTGAAGTCGCAAAATAATCTAAGCCGTCCATTGGAGGAGGATAGGTGGCAGAGATCAGGGAATCTTGTGAACTCGGAGGTTCGCCAGGTGAGAGCCCAAAACTTGGGTGCTTGAAGTTATGAGAAGCGAAGCCGCGAAGTGCTAAGGTTGCACCTAAGAGATACGTGGCAGAACCACAAGGTGGGCCTGGGTAGAGGACCGACAGACATATGTCACACATCTAGAGGAGTCAACATTCTATTGACCTCTCGCCTCTCGGGGACTCGGGAGATAAGGGAACGAAAGTTCGAGCCTTTGACTCATGAAGTCACAAGTAGCGAAAGGCGCTAGTACTTAGCCTAGTCGATGGTCACAAAAGGAGGGTGCTGACAGGAGAAAGGGCTAAACCTATTTCACGATCTCGGGTATTGCGGAATTGGAGGAGAAAGAGTCGGGGTTTCAACTAGCGAACTCGCGAAATCATGAATCGCGAGACATAACCTATGGATCGATTGGAAAGGGGATTCTAGCAGAGGATCTAAAATAGATGATCCAACTCGAAGGGAATATAGAATTATCCTGTGAGCAGATCTTGGCCTGAGGGCCGATAGGTCTGCGTCAATTGGTATCAGAGCACATAAAGATTTCTTTGCTTTTTGTAGCAGGGAAAAGAAAAATTCACCATGCCACCGAGAAGAAGAGACAGGTAAACACCTGATCCACTAGAGGATAGGGAAATGCCGAGAAGAAGGGGTAGGCAGATGCCTGATCTAGCCATGGAGAGTGATATGTATGAGCTATGCGCCAGACTTGAGGACATGGACACAACATAGAGGCGCACAGTCGGTGCTGGGGATGTTAGTGATTCTGAAAGTGAGAATGAAGCTAGACATGACGAAGAATAGGTCACAACAGAAGATGCAGAAAATGAACACCTGCTTAGAGCTGTTGCAAGAATGGGTGCAAGAGCCAAAATGGACATTCCAGTTTATGAGGGAAACTTGGATGCTGAAGACCTTCTAGACTGGATTAGAGCTCTGGACACATATTTTGACTATTAAGATGTTGAAGAAGACAAAAAGGTCAAACATTCGGTCACGAGACTTAAAGGACATGCAACATTGTGGTGGGATGAGCGACAAGCTGAAAGACGCTGCAAAGGCAAGTAGAAGATCAAAAGTTGGGATAGGATGATCGCGAAGATGAAGGCGAAATTCATTCCCAGGGATTACTAGATTACTCTGTTTAGAAAGATGAAAAACTTGAGATAGAAACTGATGACAGTGAAGGAATACACTGAAGAATTCTAAAGGTTGAACATCAGGGCAGGTCATCGCGAAAGTGATGATGAAAAAGTTGCTAGGTACATGAATGGTATGAGATACAACATTCAGGATGATATGAGCATGATGACCATCCAAACAGTGGAAGATTCTTATCATATGGATCTAAAAGCTGAAGAGAAGCTGAGCCGAAAACAAGGTCAAAAAGGTTGAGGCAGAAGTCAAGCCAGAGGAAAATCAGTTGCCTAGGATAGGAACCAGAAACCAAAATAGGACTGGAAGAAACCACAAATGCAAACTGAGAGAGGTGGAAGTTCACAGAGAGGGAAACATACTGAACAGAAAGGTCAGTATGCTGATGCAAACATTTTTCCTCGTACTAGAGGTAGAGGAAGAGGAAGAGGTGGAATGGTAAAATGCTTCACATGTGGAAAGAATGGACACAAGTCTTATGAATGTCTAGACAAAAAGAAATAAGGTGGTGAAACTCACATTGCCGAAGCACAAAAGAGAAATATTGAGGCAGAGGATGCTGAAGGTGGAAGATCGCTGATGATGCGAAAGGTTCTCTTAACGCCAGAGAAGGAGGTGGAGAATCCAGTGCAAAGAAATAGTCTTTTCCAGACTACTTGCAAGACCAAGGACAGGGTATGCAAGGTCATTGTGAACAGTGGTAGCACAGATAATCTCGTTTCAACGGAGATGGTAGAAAAGATGGAGCTAGAGACCATTGATCATCCAAGTCCATACAGAGTTTCATGGCTACAAAAAGGACATCAGGTAAATGCCACTAAACAATGTTTAGTTGAGTTTAAAATAGGAGGGTATAAAGATGAAATACTCTGTGATGTTATTCCCATGGATGTTTGTCATCTATTGCTGGGTAGATCGTGGCAATATGACAGGAATGTGATTCATGATGGGAGAATGAACACATACACCCTAGAGAAGAATGGGAGAACTCACATGTTACTTCCAATCAAGGATAAAGAGGTGAACCCTGAAGTAAGCAACACTGTACTTCTCATGAGTGGGAAGGAACTTCTTACAGAGGTTAAGAAGAAGGAGGAACCAGAATTCATTGTGGTCAGGAAGCCGAAGATTGTTTTAACCAGCACAAGGGTAGATGATTTACCAAAAGAGGTTCAGGAATTGCTGGAAGAGTTCACTGACATAGTAGTGGATGAAATACCTCGTTCGTTGCCACTGATTAGAAGTGTGAGTCATCATATTGATCTCATACCTAGAGCTAGTTTACCAAACAAAGAAGCATATAGATTAACGCCGCAGGAGAATGAAGAGGTCAAAATACAAGTCCAGGATTTGTTGGACAAAGGTTTGGTCATAGAAAGCTTGAGTCCATGTGTTGTTCCAACAGTGCTCAGTCCAAAGAAAGACAGAGGCTGGAGGATGTGTACTGACTCGAGGGCGATCAAGAAGATAACCATCAGGTACAGATTTCCATTGCTAAGAATGGATGATCTGATGGATTGCTTGAGTGGAGCCAAATTTTTTTCAAAAATCGATTTGAAAAGTGGATATCATCATATTCGTATGAGAGAAGGTGATGAATGGAAGATAGCCTTCAAGACTAATGAAGGATTGTATGAATGGATTGTTATATTGTTTGGCTTAATGAACACATTGAGTACCTTCATGAGGTTGATGAACAAAGTCCTGAAGGAGTTCATTGAAAAATTTGTCATTATGTATCTTGATGACATACTAATTTTCAGTAAAACAGAGGCAGAGCATATGAAGCATTTGGCTACAGTGATGTAGAGGCTACAGCAGGAGAAGCTGCTGATAAACATGAAGAAATCCTCATTCATGAAGACAGAGCTCATTTATTTGGGGTTTGTTATTTCTGTAGACAAGTTGAGGATAGATTTGGATAAGGTAGAGGTAATTAAGAATTGGCCATCACCGAAGAGTATATTTGAGGTGAGAAGTTTTCATGGATTGGCTATTTTCTACCGGAAGTTCATCAGGAATTTTAGTGGAATTAGTGCACCAATGATGGACATAGTGAAGAAGAGACACAAGTCTTTTCACTTGACAGAAGAGGCTGAGAAAAGCTTCAATTTGTTGAAGAAGAAAATCACGGAACAACCAATTTTGGTGTTGCCGGATTTCAAAAAGACATTTTCAGGTAAAATGTGATGCAAGTGGATTTGCAATAGGGGCATTCTTGAGCCAAGAAGATAGGCCGATAGCATACTTCAAAAAAAAACTGAATGAAGCAAAAGTGAAATACTCCACTTATGACAAGGAGTTTTATGCTATTATCCAGGCATTGAAGAAATGGAGGCATTACTTGATCCTTAAGGAGTTTGTCTTATACAGTGATAATCATGCTTTACAATTTGTGACTCAACAGGAAAAGTTGAATCAAAGACATGTTAAATGGGTTGAATACATGAAGAACTTTACTTTTGTGATTAAACATATTTCTAGAACTGCTAACAAAGTTGTTGATGCTTTGAGCAGGAAATGTTTGTTGTTGCAGTAGTTCAGAGTCAAAACACTGGGTTTTGATGATCTTAGGGACATGTACAGAGATGATCCAGATTTTAACAAGTCGTATGAAGCAGCTGAGAATCCAGTTCTCAGGGATAGAAGACAATGGGCAGAATACATGATCCAGGAAGGATTACTGTTTAAAGGTAATCAACTTTGTATTCCAAAATGCTCCATGATGGAGAATTTGTTGAAGGAGAAACATAGTGGAGGTATGGCTGGGCATTTCAGTCATGACAAGACGTTCTCAAAGATAAATGAGTCATATTATTGGCCAGGAATGAGAGAAGATGTCAAAAGATTCGTGGACAGATGCAAAATTTGTCAGCATTCAAAAGGAAAGAGGAAAAATGCAGGCTTTTATCAACCGTTACCCATACCTGACAGGCCGTGGGATGAAGTAAGCATGGACTTCATATTAGGGCTACCAAGAACACAAAGAGGGTTTGACTCAATCTTTGTAGTGGTAGACAAATTTTCTAAGATGGCACACTTCATACCATGTTAGAAAACTGGTGATGCAACTCACATTGCGAATTTGTTTTTCAAAGAGGTCATTCGACTTCACGGCTTACCAAGGAGCATAGTTTCAGATCGAGACACCAAGTTCATGGGACACTTCTGGAGAAATTTATGGAAAAAACTAGGAACAAACTTGTCGTTTAGTTCTTCTTATCGTCCTCAGACGGATGGACAGACATAAGTTGTAAATCGAAGTTTGGGAGACTTGCTGAGGAGCTTGGTGACAGAACACCACAGTCAGTGGGACAATACTCTACCACAGGCAGAATTTTCTTATAATGACTCAATCAACAGAAGCACAGGGTAGAGTCCATTCCAGATTGTTTATGGGATGCATCCAAGAGGAGTTTCAGAATTGAGGGATTTAGAATAGAATGCAACTAGGAGTGCTAGTGCAGAAGATTTCGCAGAAGTGATGAAGGAACTTCACAGCCAGGTGAAGGAGCGATTACAAAACTTGAACCAAGAGTATAAGTGTAGAGAAGATAAACACAAGAGACAACTTCAATTTGAGGTTGGTGATTTTATTCTGACACATCTCAGAAAGGAAAGGTTCCCGAAAGGGACATATAACAAACTGAAGATGAAAAAGATCGGACCATGTAAGGTATTGAAGAAATTTGGGGCAAATGCTTATGAGACTGAATTACCCGATGGGATCGAAATTTCTCAGATATTCAATGTCTCATATTTGTACCCATACAAAGTTGAAGCAACAACAAGTAATGAACAACCAGAGGTTCAATGGACTAAACAGATGCCAGTTGCAGAGAAACCACAGATGGGAAGCATACTGGACAAAAGAGTCAGCAAGAAGACCAGGAGAAAAGAATACTTTGAATACTTGGTCAAGTGGAAGGGACATCCAGTTGAAGATGCCAGCTGGGAGAATGAAACAAAGATTCAAAAGCATGGACAGACCGTGCAAGAGCTCATGGACAGGAGGCCATGACAATTTTCAAGCAAGGGAGTATGATGCAGGAGCATCGCCAACATCAAGCGAGCGACGCCAACGCATTTTGGCACATGATAAAATTGTTTGAATGTTTTTGAAGTTGGATGCACCAAACTTAAATGAAACAATTAAGGAAGGGCATACTTCCATATTGTAAACAGACCTTGAGCATCCTACTCTCGTCTGTATTAGATGAAGGCATTTATGTTAGTTAATGTTAGTAGGTAGCTTTGAATTCTCAGATTAGATAGTTTTAGGAGCGAAGAGGGAAAACGGATATAGAAACCCTCACTTGTATCATTGTAATAGTAGTAAGACAGAGCATAGAGAAGAGATCAGAGAGCTGTAGTTGAAAGCACCCATGTACAAAGATTTGAATTAATAGAAAGATCTTCGATTCAAATCCATGGTATCGTATTCGTTCTTTGTGTATGCATTATGAATGTCATGCTCATGGATGTTTATTCTCTATTATGCATTTACTTTTATGCACGAATGTATGATTTCATATTTAATGTTTGAAATATGAAGAGAGGGAGAGTGGAGAATGAGTTTCAATTTTTTCTTTGTCTAAGAAAGAGTTTTTCCTGCAAGGAGTGCAGTGAGATTTGTCCGCAAGGTGTGTGTCGACAAAAGTCAGAGTTCATCTCTGAAAACTTAGAAGAGATAATGTTATTCTCATTCTCGTAGAGGTGAAAATTAAGCACAGGAGCCATGCAAGGAGTGCGCAGGCTGAGCAAAGTCTCAGGGTTTGCAAACTGAGTGAAATTGTGAAAGACTGCTGTCGCAGGGAGTGCACAGAGTCGAAGGATTCAATACTTGGAAGTATTAGTAAGTTGCCACAAGGAGTGCGTGCAGGAGTCATCTTGAAGACTCGAGTTGTGGAGGAGCTCAAAGGAATTTGTGTCTTGAACGTTGGAAGGAGACACAACAACTTTGGTTTGCTGGCAGACAAGTTTTGGTGAAGATACCATATTCGTTTCACCAAAATTTTCAAGGAGGAATCTGACGGTCAGAATCCTCTGTGGAGGATTCGCGAAGTCCCGAAATCCGTCAGATCTTGCAGAGGAGAAGGGGAGTTACAATAGCATTCATCCAGTGCGAGATCAGGAAAATTGGACCATATAATCCAAACCAACGAAGGCTATTAGATCACCCATGAAATTGCATCTCGGGATTTCGGGAGGTGAAGGGTCGAAACCTTTGTAACTAGACTCGCGAAATTGTGAAAAGCGAAGTCCCGAGGTGGCGAAGAAACATGAGCCATCCACCGGAAGAAGGACATGTGTCGCGAGATCACCTGTATCAGGGACTCGGACATTGGAGGTTAGGAAGGGAGGTCATTCAACTTCGCGAAAAGCGAAGTCGCAAAATAATCTAAGCCGTCCATTGGAGGAGGACAGGTGACAAAGATCAGAGAACCTCGTGAACTCGGAGGTTCGCCAGGTGAGAGCCCAAACCTTGGGTTTTTGAAGTCGCAAGAAGCGAAGTCGTGAAATAATCTAAGCCATCCATTGGAGGAGGATAGGTGGCAGAGATCAGAGGATCTCGTGAACTCGGAGGTTCACCGGGTGAGAGCCCAAACCTTGGGTGCTTGAAGTCTCGAGAAGTGAAGTCGCGAAATAATCTAAGCCGTCCATTGGAGGAGGATAGGTGGTAGAGATCATGGAATCTCATGAACTCGGAGATTCGCCTGGTGAGAGCCCAAACCTTGGGTGCTTGAATTCGTGAGAAGCAAAGTCGCGAAATAATCTAAGCCATCCATTAGAGGAGGACAGGTGGCAGAGATCAGGGAATCTCGTGAACTTGGAGGTTCGCCGGGTGAGAGCCCAAAACTTGTGTGCTTGAAGTTGCGAGAAGCAAAGCTACAAAGTGCCGAGGTTGCACCTAAGAGACACATGGAAGAACCAAAAGGTGGGCCTGGGAAGAGGACTGGAAAACATACGTCACAGATCTGGAGGAGTCAACATTCTGTTGACCTCTTGCCTCTCGGGGACTCGGGAGATAAGGGAACGAAAGTCGAGCCTTCGACTCGTGAAGTTGCGAGTAGTGAAAGGTGGTAGTATTTATCCTAGTTGGTGGTCATGAAAGGAGGGCGCTGACATGAGAAAGGGATAAACCTATTTCACTATCTCGGGTATTGCGAAATTGGAGGAGAAAGAGTCGGGGTTTCAACTAGCGAACTTGCGAAACTGTGAATCGCGAGACAAAACCTGTGGATTGATTGGAAAGGGGATTCCAGCAGAGGATCCGAAAGAGTCGATCTAGCTCGAAGGGCATATAGAACGATCCTGTGAGCGGATCTCGTCCTGAGGGCCGATAGGTCTGCGTCATATTGGCTCATTTCCCCTTAATTGGGACATATTACATTAGTAATGTTATTTTATTTATGTCGGATTTATTCCATTAGTTATAATTATACCTCATAGTCTCCTATATATACCAAGGAGACATTTTCATTCAGAATCATCTTGTACTTGAATATTTAAGTGGGGTAAAAGGAGGTTTCCCCCTCGAAGAGGCTTATTATCTAAAATTATCTCTTTTTCAAGGCGTTGAGTACTTTTTCTGAGGTTTTTCTATGCTATATTGATATTTGGTACCTAACATCGAGGGTCACGATAAGGGTAAGGAGGTTAGGCTCCAATAGCCCTACTGAAGAGATCACCATGTCAACTACCAGATCTAAGTCATAAGAGACTGAGCTTACAGTAAGAGGCTCATCTTCATCAGCAGTTGAAGGCATGGGAGACAACGCCACATAATTGACCTGTGGCAGGGACAATACTGTTTGCGTATAAGAACCATTTAGGGAGGTCATCCAGTCTGGACCAATGAATGAAAGTTGATCAATAGTCACAATTCTTCCATCGCAAGGGAAAGATATCACACAAAAAAGAGTGGACACAATAGCTTTCATGGCATAGAAATAATCCCTCCGAAGGAGTAAAGTGAAATCCAAGGGGTCTTGGACTACCATAACATCAATAAAGACAATTTTCCCGCCCAAAGTTACATGAAACTGAGGAAGGGTCCCTAAAGGTTGACTAGCTATTCTGTTAAAATCTAACAGATTCTGCATAACCGAAACAAGAAGAGGACAACCCAAAGTTTTCCAAGCAATAGAGGACAAAATACTAACAAACACATCTTCATATATCAATGTCTGAGGAACATCCCAACCAAAAACCTATATTGTAATCTAGAAATGAATGTGAGAGGGAAGACGAGGTCCAATTAGCACACCCCAATTAAAAAGGATGGCCTCATTACTTGGAGGAGGTTCCACGGGAGAAGGAGGAATGCCCCCCGACATGGTAGATTCTGTATCAATGAGAAAAACATGGGCATCATCGGGTTTACTCTCTAGTGGGAGAGTAGGATCGACTGATGATGAGATTAGATTGACCACTTGGGTTTCATTATCCAAGGGGAGAATGGGGTCGATGGGTGGAAAGGGATCGACCGATTGGGTTTCACTCTCCAACAAGAGAGTGGGATCAACCAAGGATGGGATTGGATTGATCACTTTGTCAACTGGTTCAACTAAGGACGTGACCATATTGAGTACATGATCAACTAGAATGACCGATGAAGGGGATGGTTTGATCATTCCATTAACTACAGGTGGGTTGAGAGTAAGATTGCGATAAGTAGTTGGAAGTTGGGGCTGTGAAATAGTCATGTCTTCCAGTAATTTCGAGGCTTATTCCATACAAGGGAAAAGGTGAGTTAGATGACTCCCTTTGCATAACATGCACGGGAACTTGAATCTACTTTTCTTCTTCCCAATGGTATCGTGACTAGTCGACGGGAGGTCATCAACATGTTGCTCAGAGGCTAACGACATGGGTTGGTGAGGGTGCATAGACCATGATTTAATAACCTTGGATAGAGCAGGGAAATCCTTAAGAAGATGTATACCCTTACAAAGCCTACAAGGGTACTTGGGATTACAGGTTGTTTCAGTGATCTTGACATCATCAATACGGCCAACACAATTAACAATAACTGGTTTCTTTCCAACATGTCCAGTAGTGGTTGGAAGTTTGGATCCTTGCTTATTTTTCTTCTTCTTAGCCATCGTTTTACTTGCTTTAGAGCTTTCACTCGGCGAAGAAGATGAAACGGAAGAAGACCTTTCAAGTGAAGAAGGCAAAGAGGATCTTACTGGTGAAGAAGGTGAAGGATCAACATGAGGTTGATGTTCTTGGGGGTAAGTTCTTACAACTAAAGCACTAGCTGCATTTGGGACTACCTGAGTGGAAAACAACTATACCGATAATCCAATTGTGAGACCTGGAAGGCTCAAAGTAGCGATGTGAGGAGGACCAATGTTTCCATAAGAAGGAAAAACAAAAGATTCCCCTAGAGTAGAGGTTCCTTCATTGGTCATTCCGGGAACTGACTCCATAAAAAATAAAGATCCAATCTAGAGTCCACTAGTGAAAACAAAAAGCACACGCTAAAAATCTAGCAATCAAGCAAGCAAACAAAACCTTCTTACAATGAACTCACTAGTTGGTGATGAAATCCAACGTCGCGGGAACAATGTAAGAAGGAGCCAAGATAGAGCAGGTGGAAAATTTATGTTGACGAACTTATTAACGGACTTACACCCTGGTGCAAGCTCCCACAAATAATAGTGGGTATACCCTCCAAGGAGCTCAAGTGAGTTTGGCCAACGTCGATTCTAGGTACCATGAAGACTTTCCCCTCCACAGTCACCTTGTGTAAAGATCCTAGAGAGATAGGCCACTAAGGTTACCAACTAGAACAAGGATGCATGGTGAAATAGTCGACAGTCCAATCCATGCGCAAGGGCAGGGTATTTAGTCCGAAATCAACTTGAAAGGCTTCCACTCATCATTATGGGTATACCTTCAAGCGACCCCCATAATACATGCAATCTCTACACCAAGACCAACAAAGAAGGGTGAGTAACTCTGCCAGTCTCAATGTGACCTCGTGATTGACCCTTGTATGAGAAGGGCTTCCCAAGGAAAATGTAGCAAATGGATTTCACCTCTCTATCACAAGATACTATGTTTGTTTGCATCTTTGGAAAGTTATCTTTCACACCCATTCCAAATCCCTACAACTTATCTAATGTAGGTTTGCTACCAGAAAATATAAAAATGTCTAATCAATTTTTATAAGCGCTTCATTTTTAAGTTGTTGTTACTCAAAAGGAAGATGGCATGGACAATATGGTGTTTTTACCGACTCAAAAGTTATGAAAAAAGATGAATATGCAATCTTTTCATTTCTATGAAAGCTATGCTACGAGAAGGAGAAAACATTTATCATTCCCAAATGTACAATGTCTCAAAATTTTAGTAAAATCATCAATATCAAGATTTTCAAGAAATGAGACAAATAGACTGTACACCAATACATGATTCACAGCTGACCCCAGCCATGAGGGGGAATTTTTTTAAGAATTTAAGACCAAAAATCATGAAATTTCACTACTTCAAATGCAAAGATGTCCCCAAACTAATGCAAAGCAAGCAAATTAAAAATTTTTGTTTTAAAGATAGCTAAAATCAATAACAAATCTATATACAACAAAGCAACCCAAACAAATTTTCTCTTTTAACACAAATTATTCAATAAAAAGAAGTTTTCTTTCACTAAACAATTCTAAAGAAAAAACAACACTTTGTAACTGAAAGACACTCAAAGAGATCAAATCTTTCAAAAGAAACAAAGAAAAAATAAGGCAAAGATGGTAGAAAGAAGATTCAAATTTTTTCAAGCAGACTGTAATCAGACCCAACAAATCACCCTTGAACCACATCATAGGTTTGGCCAGGGAAAACCACCAAAAATAATTTTTTTCACAATCTCCGTAGGCTAGAAGACTAGAACAGTGCAGAAATCCTTGATTGCCGCAGGCCAGAAATGGGTAGGGTGCAGAGTTTTCACACTGGAAAAAAATAGGTATGGTGCAAAAACCCCAAGTCACCACACCGTCCCTTAAAGAAGGGTGCGAAAATCAAACAAAAATGGAAAAAATTAAAAATTAAGAAGGTTTTCTAGTGAAGTTTAAGAGTCAGAGAGTCAAGTTGGATCTCCTAGTGACTCAGAAAATAGAAACCAAGCAATCAAAGCAAGATAAACTAGGGAAACAATATGTTCCCCAGTGGAGTCACCAATTTTGTTATTGGATAAATCGGTGAATGCATACATAAACTAATATCCCTAGATCCACCTGGATCTAGAACAAAACAAGACATGACATGACGCTTTCCCTAAGTTATAATCATTGAATTTACTACCAAAGAAGGAATGGATGACATACCTTTAGATATCGCTTCCTTATATATTTGTTGTCCCTGCTTTTCTCTGGTGCTCTTGTGAGATCAAATCTACAATGACACAAACCAACCAAAGTGAAAGCAACAATAGTATATTCAATGATAACCTATGCATGTGATCAAGGAGTCATGCAATAAAATGAGAATGATTTTATGGGAAAGAAACATGTCACTATATTAAAGAATGTGAAAGAAAGATACACCTAGATGCCTTGATGTTGTTAGGTTCCTTCCAACAGTTCCTTGCTTCCTACACACATGCAATTTAAGACCAAAAATCATGCAATTTCACTACTTCAAATGCAAAGATGTCCCCAAACTAATGCAAATCAAGAGAATTAAAACTTTTTGTTTTAAATATAGATAAAAGAAATATCAAATCTATATAAAACAAAGCAACCCAAACAAAATTTCTCTTTTAACACGAATTATTCAATAAAAGGAAGTGTTCTTTCACTAAACAATTCTAAAGAAAAAACAATGCTTTGTAACTGAAAGACACTCAAAGGAAGAGATCAAATCTTTCGAAAGAAAACAAAACAAAAATAAGGCAAATATGGCAGAAAGAAGATTCAATTTTTTTCAAGAAAACTGTAATTAGACCCAACAAATCACCCCAGAACCACATCACAGATATGGGCAGGGAAAACCACCAAAAGCAATTTTTTTCACAATTTCCGCAAGCTGGAAGACTAGCACAGTGTTGAAATCCTTGATCATCGTAGGCCTGCAATGGGTAGGGTGCAGAGTTTATGCATTGGTCTAAACAGGTAGGGTATGAAAATCCCAAGTCGTCGCATTGTCCCTCAAAGAATGGTGTGGAAATCAAACAAAAATGGAAAAAATTAAAAATTAAGAAGGTTTTCTAGTGAAGTTTAACAGTCAGAGAGTCAAGTTGGATCTCCCAGTGACTCAGAAAACAAAAACCAAGAAATCAAAGAAATAAAGCAAGATAAACTAGGGAAACAATCTATTCCCCAGTGGAGTGGCCAATTTTGTTATTGGATAAATTGGTGAATCCAGACATAAACTAATCTCCCTAGATCCACCTGAATCTAGAAAAAAACAAGACAGGACATGACGCTTTCCATAAGTTGCAATCATTGAATTTACTACCAAAGAAGGAATGGATGACATACCTTTATTTATCGCTTCCTTATATCTTTGTTGTCCTTGCTTCGCTCCGGTGCTCTTGTGAGATCAAATCTGCAATGACACAAACCAACCAAAGTGAAAGCAACAATAGTATATTCAATGATAACCTATGCATGTGATCAAGGAGTCATGCAATAAAATGAGAATGATTTTATGGGAAAGAAACATGTCACTATATTAAAGAATGTGGAAGAAAGATACAACCAGATGCCTTGATGTTGTTAGGTTCCTTCCAATAGTTCCTTGCTTCCTACACACATGCAATTTAAGACAAAAAATCATGCAATTTCACTACTTCAAATGCAAATATGTCCCCAAACTAATGCAAAGCAAGAGAATTAAAACTTTTTGTTTTAAAGATAGATAAAAGCAATAGAAAATCTATATAAAACAAAGCAACCCAAACAAATTTTCTCTTTTAACATGAATTATTCAATAAAAAGAAGTGTTCTTTCACTAAACAATTCTAAAGAAAAAACAATGCTTTGTAATTGAAAGACACTCAAAGGAAGAGATCAAATCTTTCAAAATCAAACAAAGAAAAAATAAGCCAAAGATGGCAGAAAGCAGATTAAAATTTTGTCAAGTAGACTGTAATCAGACCCAACAAATCACCCCAGAACCACATCACAGATCTGGGTAGTGAAAACCACCAAAAACAATTTTTTTCACAATCTCCGCAGGCTGGAAGACTAGCACATTGTGGAAATCCTTGATCGCCGCAGGTTAGAAATGGGTAGGGTGCAGAGTGTCCACACTGGTCTAAACAGGTAGGGTGCAAAAATCCCAAGTCATCGCACTATCCCTCAAAGAAGGGTGCAAAAATCAAACAAAAATGGAAAAAGTTAAAAATTAAGAAGGTTTTCTAGTGAAGTTTAACAGTCAGAGAGTCAAGCTAGATCTCCCAGTGACTCAGAAAAAAAAAAAAACAAGCAATCAAAGCAAACAAGAAAGATAAACTATGGAAACAATCCATTCCCCAGTGGAGTCACCAATTTTGTTATTGGATAAATCAGTGAATGCAGACATAAACTAATCTCCCTAGATCCACCTGGATCTAGAACAAAACAAGATAGGACATGACGCTTTCACTAAGTTGCAATCATTGAATTTACTACCAAAGAAGGAATGGATGAAATACTTTTAGATATTGCTTCCTTATATCTTTTTTGTCCCTACTTCGCTTTGGTGCTCTTGTTAGATCAAATCTGCAATGACACAAACCAACCAAAGTGAAAGCAACAATAGTATATTCAATGATAAGCTATGCATTTGATCAAGGAGTGATGCAATAAAATGAGAATGATTTTATGGGAAAGAAACATGTCACTGTATTAAGGAATGTGGAAGAAAGATACAACCATATGCCTTGATGTTGTCAGGTTCCTTCCAACAGTTCCTCGCTTCCTACACACATGCAATTTAAGACCAAAAATCATGCTATTTCACTACTTCAAATGCAAAGATGTCCCCAAACTAATGCAAAGCAAGAGAATTAAAACCTTTTGTTTTAAAGATAGCTAAAAGAAATAGAAAATCTATATAAAACAAAGCAACCCAAACAAATTTTATCTTTTAACACGAATTATTCAATAAAAAGAAGTGTTCTTTTAGTAAACAATTCTAAAGAAAAAACAATGCTTTGTAACTGAAAGACACTCAAAGGAAGATATCAAATCTTTCAAAAGAAAACAAAGAAAAAATAAGGCAAAGATGACAGAAAGAAGATTCAATTTTTTTCAATCACATTGTAATCAGACCCAACAAATCACCCCAGAACCACATCACAGATCAGGGTAGGGAAAACCACCAAAAACAATTTTTTTTACAATCTTCGCAAGCTGGAAGACTAGCACAGTGCGGAAATCCTTGATCGCTGTAGGCCAGAAATGGGTAGGGTGTGAATTTTCTGCACTGGTCTAAATAGGTAGGGTGAGAAAATCCCAAGTCGTCGCATTGTCCCTCAAAGAAGGGTGCGGAAATCAAACAAAAATGGAAAAAATTAAAAATTAAGCAGGTTTTCTAGTGAAGTTTAACAGTCAGAGAGTCAAGCTAGATCTCCCACTGACTCAGAAAACCTAAACCAATCAATCAAAGCAAGAAATAAAGATAAAATAGTGAAATGATTTGTTCCCCATTGGAGTCGCCAATTTTGTTATTGGATAAATTGGTGAATGCAGACATAAACTAATCTCCCTAGATCCACTTGGATCTAGAACAAAACAAGACAGGACATGACACTTTCCCTAAGTTACAATCATTTAATTTACTACCAAAGAATGAATGGATGACATACCTTTAGATATCACTTCCTTATATCTTGGTTGTCCCTGCTTCACTTTGGTTCTCTTGTGAGATCAAATCTGTAATGACACAAACCAACCAAAGTGAAAGCAACACTAGCATATTCAATGATAACCTATGCATGTGATCAAGGAGTCATGCAATAAAATGAGAATGATTTTATGGGAAATAAACATGTCACTGTATTAAATAATGTGGAAGAAAGATACAACTAGATGCCTTGATGTTGTCAAGTTCCTTCCAACAGTTCCTTGCTTCCTACACACATGCAATTTAAGACCAAAAATCACGCAATTTCACTACTTCAAATGCAAAGAAGTCCCCAAACTAATGTAAAGCAAGAGAAATAAATTTTTTTGTTTTAAATATAGCTAAAAGAAATAGGAAATCTATATAAAGCAAAGCAACCCAAACAAATTTTCTCTTTTAACACGAATTATTCAATAAAAAGAAGTGTTCTTTCACTAAACAATTCTAAAGAAAAAACAATGCTTTGTAACTTAAAGACACTCAAAGTAAGAGATCAAATATTTCAAAAGAAAACAAAGAAAAAATAAGGCAAATATGGCAGAAAGAAGATTCAATTTTTTTCAAGATAACTATAATCAGACCCAACAAATCACCCAAGAGCCACATCACAGATCTAGGCAGGGAAAACCACCAAAAACAATTTTTTTCACAATCTCCGCAGGCTGGAAAACTAGCACAGTGCATAAATCCTTGATCTCCACAAGCCATAAATGGGTAGGGTGCGGAGTTTAAGCACTGGTATAAACAGGTAGGGTGCAAAAATCCCAAGTCACTGCACTGTCCCTCAAAGAAGGGTCTGAAAATCAAATAAAAATGGAAAAAAGTTAAAAATTAAGAAGGTTTTCTAGTGAAGTTTAACAGTCAGAGAGTCAAGCTGATTCTCCCAGTGACTCAAAAAAAAAAAACTAAGAAATCAAAGAAAGAAATAAAGATAAACTAGGGAAACAATTCATTCCCAAGTAGAGTCACCAATTTTGTTATTGGATAAATCGGTGAATGCGGACATAAACTAATCTTCCTAGATCCACCTAGATCTAGAATAAAACAAGACATGACATGATGCTTTCTCTAAGTTACAATCATTGAATTTACTAACAAAGAATGAATGGATGACATACCTTTAGATATCGTTTCCTTATAACTTTGTTGTCCCTGCTTCGCTCTGATGCTCTTGTGAGATCAAATCTGCAATGACACAAACCAACCAAAGTGAAAGCAACAATAGTATATTCAATGATAACCTATGCATGTGATCAAGGAGTCATGCAATAAAATGAGAATGATTTTATGGGAAAGAAACATGCCACTGTATTAAAGAATGTGGAAGAAAGATACAACTAGATGCCTTGATGTTGTCAGGTTCCTTCCAACAGTTCCTTGCTTCCCACACACTTCTTGCTCCAAGGATTATGAGACCATAGATTTGATAGCTACTCACAATCTATATTGACAAAGAAAATCTCAAATCCATTCTAACCAAGCTAACAATCTCAAGCCAAATCCAACTAAATTTTTCCATGAGAGCTCCTCTCCTTTTATAAGCTAAAGAGGATAAGGTGAGGAGGTTAGGATGATCCCACTAAATCATGAAAGCGAGTAATATCTAAACCATTCAGAGGCCACCTCACCATAGAAGCTTCTCCTTCTAGAAGAATCGATATAATGCTTGTTTTTCCCATGTACGAAGGCCGTTGCACCCTAGGTATAGTGCAACTTGCGAAAACTCCACAACCTAACTATGGTGCAACCTATGAAAATCAGGCATTTCCGCACCTTGTGTATAGATCAGCCTACAAAAATCCTCCTTAATAGGGTTTTTACAAAGGAGAATATAGCTTCTTCTCTCAGGAAAATTACTTGTCCCTTCTTTCTTCAGGAATTTAGTCCATTGACCCCTCTGAAGGCAACATATAGGTTTATATCATTAACGATCATAGGGATGACGAAAATAGTGTGTAACAATATGCCATCTATGAGTGTACCAAACATATATCAATTATAGATCAAGCTATGAATCATCAATGATGTATAACATGATCACCTCATCAAATCACCAACCTCATGTCCCAAAGTGTAGCCCATCCATATGCTAAATGCATGCATCAAGCTTTTCAACAAGTAAGCTTCCAATACATCATCAAGATATATCACATAACCAAGGTGTCATAACTTCAATGTCATAACCAACATTGTTCTTCAACAGAAAATGCATCAATTCATACTCATGGGTTAGTGCCATGCACCCAAGATTTTATTTTACATCATCACCTTACATAATACAATATAGAATCACGAAAACCTGTAGCAAACAATGTTAGAACCTACAATAAACCATGTCATACCCTGCATCACAGAGTTATAACATCACATCAAAATGAAATCTGTTAAGAACCAAACATCAATATAGCATAGAAAAACCTCAAGAAAAGTACTCAACGCCTTGAAAAAGAGATAATATCAAATAATAAGCCTCTTCGAGGGGGCAACCTCCTTTTACCCCACTTAAATGTTCAAGTCCAAGATGA
>ML801631.1:69717-82342 GCA_009831015.1 Picea engelmannii
CATTGATTTAAATAGATTTAGTCTTTTTTATCAATACATGGTTAATTATTATCATTTATGTATTAATTTTTTCAATCTTTAAAGTCTATTATCCAAACAATTTCTTCCAGGACTACAGAATGGACAAGTGATTCCAAAAACTTAATTGAACGACATATATGCATTTTGGTTGTAGCCTTTTGTTTATAATATTGTTATTTATGTTTTTTTTTAATCCTGTTACATGTGCAGGTCTGATATCTTTAGATTAAATGATCTGTGATGTGTAGGAGGTTTATATTATAAATATCATTTATCATTTGCTCCTCAAAATACAAATGTTGTGATTATATCTTCGATTTAAATAATGAGATTTATCTTTGAATTTTAAATTGAATGATAAAATGCATAGATTGCTTCCAGATTTATCTTGTTGTAATCATGTATAATTATGAGATCACAGGTTTCTGTTTGTGTTTCTTTTTCTGTCATTTACATATCATTAAAACTAGAATGTATGGTTCAACTTTGACTATCCACATGTTCATGTTTCATTAACTGTTTTTGGAAGATTCTTTAAATTTATAAAAGAAAAACAATAAATATTTTTATGTGCCTTCTTTATCTTCTTCCTAGAAGCAATCATTTTTCACATCGATTTTCATAAGTTTCGATTAAAAATTGTATCTTGTAAATCATGTAAATAAATGAGACTTGTATATCTTCTGCTCAAATACAAATACTATAGTTACATTTGAACATATGTACATATATATAGTGTGTTTAGTAATTAGTTAGTTATTTCTCTCTTTTATTCGTTTCTTTTAGGATTCTTAGATTGGCTAACAGAGCTATTAAACCCGTCAGAATGAGTTACACCAACCGACTTGGGTTATTTAGAAAACCCCGGACTGGACTCGCTCTTCCAGTTGACGGACGGTCAATTTCGCTCGTCAATAGGCCTATGGGCCCTATTGTACTGATCTACAACGTTGGATAAACGCCGAAACAATCGGACCCACGTCCATGGTGCGCCCACTACATGAGGTTGCATCGATGGTGGTAGGTCCTCAATCTCTGCCATAGGGACCGTGCGAGTGAGCGCAGTAAATTTTCACTCAACTTGTCTCAACACCCTCTCAGCCTCCCCGACTCGAAGATCTCCTGCTGTTGCTGGTCCCCCTGCAGCGATAGGTGCGACCCCTAGTCAAGGACGAAGCCTGTTCCTGGCATAGTCTACAGGTCGCACTAATCCCACATCTGCATGCAACAAACACATATCCGTCAAATACTCTGGCACAAAAAAATGATATATAACAAAAAAAACATAAATATTACATATGTTTCACAAAAACAAAAACAATGAAGTCAACTTACCCATCTCTCCTTGCTCCTCACCAGGAGGTACTGGTATCTCAGGGTCTCTTGAGAAATCAATCCCGACACAGGGGTAATCCTCTATAACCGGGATTTGTCATGACAACCATGCGAAGAAGTCATCATCGAAGGACTCATTGGTCCTTCCGCTACCCTGTCGTGGTAGTAACACTGCCCATCTACACATAGCAGGAAGAGAGGCCTGATGTCCTCGTACCACTACTCGAGGACTAAAGCTAGAAACTCTCTCAAAGAAGAAAGAGCATAGAACGGTCCTGAACCCGAAGTTCCTTTGCATTCACAATCGACAATCTGTCAACTGCCTCTTCATACACTCTAACAATGTGGTGATCCAATCAAATATTTGTGCATTTATGCATTGGACTACACAGTTCATCTGTGCCTGGGATGCATGATGTAGAGCCGCAGAACCAGTGATTCCCCCAATAAGAAACACTATCGCCTATAGAGATAAGTCAATAATCTTGCTTATGGGCACCTGTGAGCTCGAGCAGTCTGTATCAGCCACACAATAAAGGGCTATCAATTCCACTATGTTATGCGGCCCCAAAGGAAAAGTCCAAAAGTTGACTGGTTCCCCTCTCCTAGAGAGGCCAGTCAAAAAATATATGTCCTCGGTCGTGGGCACCAGTGACTACCCCTCTAACATGAATGCCTCTGCATCTGGATGCCAATAGTCAACCAAGGCATTCAGTATCCTAGGTTGTGCATACATAAAAGGACATAAGAAGAACTTGAGAAACCCACATTGCATCAAGGCAGCCACAACATTGGGGTCTTCCCCGACCAACTCACTAACCTTCTCATGCTCTCTTTCTCTCCAATGAACATACATCCTGCAAAACACCAAGGTTCAGGATGGTTAACCCTTGTTTTTTAAGCTTTTTTCATTCAATAAGGGGGTCCACGCGGGCTGTAATACTAACAGTCATATGTACATGCATGCAGAGTTTACTCTACCTGAATGTACATGCGGCCTATCTGGAGACAGCCCGCGTAGACCTAGGGCCGACCTTTTGAAGGTCGACGTCCCCCCAAAAAATGGAACCTAAAGAAAAAATAAAGACTTAAAATGAAAGATAAGAGAGTTTGTACTTACTTGGTCCAGACAGATGGTCGTTTTGTCCACTGTAGCTCCCGGAATCACCGCTTTTATCAAAGGATTTTTTTTGGCTCAAGAGTCAATTTCCAAATCAACAATGATGATAATGAGCTGTCAACTTCTATTTATAGACTTTTTGGCCTCTTTTTGTCACTTTTTTAGCCTCCCTTATCATGTTTTTCAAATCAAAAACCATTTAGAGTGATTCAGGAGTTATATTGGGGGGGGGGGGTATGATCAGGTATCTGGACAAATTTTTGGAGTTTTGGGTAATTTTCGACGGTCCGTGGAAAAAAATTCCAAGGATCAACTTGATCATGTAGGTTAGGTTTTTACCCTGACTTTTGTATCTCATTGTCTTTTTTCCTTTGCCATAGGATTGATCCCATTAGGTTGCGACACAAAACTATCATTGCTGCTTTAGAAGTGTCACAAGTTGGTGGTAGAGCTTACCGGAACATGGATGCCCTAGGTAGATCCTGGTTGCATTATGGTGTCCATGTTGTCTCTAATCATTGTAGGCTCGGGAGTCCTTGTTGTTTTTCTTGATTACGAGTTTGAGCCTCATTTGCATGATTCTTTTTCACTCTTGACCTCACCCTCAGGACTCCCAAAAGATATAACGCGTCTTCTTTTAATCCCTTTTTAGACCCTCTAAACATGAAAAGATTGTCGAGCTATCTTGTGGCCTTTCACGCTTGTTAAACTGAAAATTGAAGTCACGTCTATCCGGCAGTAGTTTACCCCTTTTTCGGTCCAGACGGTCAACTATACGAACAAAGGTATACTTTATGGAACTTTAGTTCTCTAGAAGAGTACTCTCAGGTATAATTTTAACCCTTTTTCGGGCCTGGGAGACTAAATTTATGAAAAAGGAACCCCCACGGAGTCCATAGTTAATATATTTTCAGACTCCCTAAAATTGAAAAGATCATCAAGTGACCTTATTCTCTCAAACTTGTTAAACTGGTCCAGAAGAACATTCTTGATGGAGTCCATAGTTAAGCTTTTTTCAGACTCCTTAAAAATGAAAAAATGGCCGAGTGATCTTGTCTTTCTCACACTCGTTAAAATGATTTTGAATAGACGTCTTTTCGGTGCTAATTTACCCCTTTTTCGAACTGACTAGACTACCTTCGAAAAAGGTACCCCAGTGGAGTCTCCTTTTACGTTTTTTCAGGCTCTCTAAATATGAAAAACCACCGAGCTTACATTCTCTGGGCTCGTTAAAATTACATCGAAGGATGTTACCATTGTGTGTTTTGTTAACCGCGTTTGCATACTTGCATTTTTGGTCTAAATGCTAGCTCCATGTTGTTCCCAACTAAACCATCTGAAGCATACCTTATACGCAAGCCTTGTATCACTTTTCCTCTGCGTCTTAACACCCTTGCCACCCAGAGGATTTTTCCCAAGTATCATTATTCTGAACATCACTCTTGTCCTTGCGCCTTGAACTTGTATGTTTGTAACACTCGTTCCTCCATTGTAACATAACATTCCTTTATTCTTTTTTCCAAAATCATTGAAAAAGACAAAAAAAAATCAAATATACCCCAAAAAGAGGAAGGGAAAAGTATTTTATTTATTGGCAGCACAATAAGTCGCCCTTGGATAAATCACATCTGTCCATTTGTTCGTCAAACTCTAGGATTTAATACGACCTTAGGAAGTTGGTCTCGCTACATAGAGTTGTGTCCTCCTCTGTTTGGTTATTCTTCCAAACATATGGAGAGTTTGCATTGCCTCCTACCTCGTTAACTTACGATTAATGCCATGCTGCCTGAGTCTCATCGTTTTGTCGTGCTATTGTCCAAGGGAAGTTTTTACCAAGCCTGAGTCGGCCCCTCTGCAGTTTGTCTCTCACCCTCATACTTGGCCATCCTAAATGTCCAATCATGTCTTTGTTCAAAATCAATGAAGCCTTTAGTCTGATCATCAAGATTCTCTAGTCCATGACTGATGAGCCATCAAAGACCTCCGAGTAGTGAAGTCGTACACTCATATTACACTCCTACCAAATTTTTGAAGATTTTGAAGTGGTTGCTCAAGCTCTGAAGACCTCATCTCCAGCCATCAGGCCTTATCAACTTCTAAGAAGATGGATACTCTACAAGTATATATTTTTGATTTTGAGATGTAGCTCCGATGTTTACTATTCGTGTCTACACTTTATATAGTTATATGAAATGGATCTACAATGTATTTGATTGGTAGCCATGAGTGTATTTTATCTCGAGCATGGGTATGCCTGCCTCAGTGAGACAATTGTTATTTTTGCAGACGACGCCTCTCGATTTCTGGTCCCTGGGCTCACTTGTTCGGCACATCAGTAAATATTGGTAATGTATTTCGGCCATCAGATGCTCTTCTGACCTCAGACATTAGGGGGCATCTGTTATAATCCTAATTTACACCAGACAAGCTTACCTGGCATCAGGCCATCTCAGATTCCTTCTTTTCCAAAGCACTGCTGAACAACTTTTCTTAAAAACACTTTTTATAAAGGCCCATGTGCCCTTCTCTATTACTGCATGCGTGTACACGCTCACTGACCCAAAAAAGCCCGCGTGTACCTACAAAAACATGAAAAAAGGAAAGTTGTCGATAGAACACATAGCTTTGGGTGAGTTAACTAAACCTTTCGGACATGCATGGCCGAGGGTTCGTCCAAATACCTAACTTCTTCTAGCCTATAAAATAAGGGTTAGGGGTCCCATTTGGAGGAGGAGAATCATAGTAAAGAAACTATACCCAAATTGCATATTCCCTTTGTCCCAACCCTTTATCCTTCCTTGTGCAAAGAGAAATATAGAGAAAAGAAGTTGGAGGATAGTAGAAGAGGAGCCTAGGACCAGGTTCATGGAGCAGCAATTGGCTTCATCATTGTAAGTTGATTTGTTGAAGTTAATAATAAAGAGATACTTTTCCCATCCCACCATATGATGTTTTTATGATTTATTGTATACTTGTTTATTGAAATCTCTAACCCATTAATCTATAGATCAAATGCATGCGGAGTTTGTTGCTTGTTTTATGTGAATGCAAGTCAGCCTTGGGAGGAGAGATGCAATCAAAAAATGATCAAGCATAAGGAGGGATCTACATCAAACACCCATAATAAGGTATGCTCATTTAACTATGTATTTGCTTAAGAATAATGGGGATTAGGTCTAGGACGACGGTAGAAAGTAGATATCTTTAGGTCTTTTTTGCATGCATAATCTAACCCTAAGTGCTAGTCCATAGAGGGATTTCCCACTCACAACATTGACGCACTCAACAGGAGGGTGCAAACAATACATGCTACAATTGTTATCATGTACAAATCAGATTTGATCAACATAATTTTATAAGTTTCCAGATCAGATCCGTGTTATGTGGACATAAAGGAGAGATTAAAGTAGGGTATGTCACAACAACTTGAAGGTTATGAGCTAAAGGAGGATGGAATTCTCAAGTATAGATGCAGATTCTATGTGCCAAATGATCAAGAGATGAAGAGTATGATATTGTTAGAGATGCATAAGGTTCCTTATGATGGACATCCGGGCTACCATAAAATAATTATCGCAGTAAAAAAACAATACTATTGGTGTTGGCCATTGACCAAGTTTTGAGGATTATTGGTCATGTTTGACCTAATTTTGGGACTTCGATAGGCTGTCGAAGGTGGAGTGCAAGACAAAACGAAGATCATGGGATCTCGGCCCCTTTTAGGGTCCTTTTTGGGATTCGATATTATGTAATGGGTATGGGATGTTGACCCATGGGTTTACCTATTCTTAGGCCTATTTTGTAAAGTATAAGTAGATGTCTAGGCGATGTAAGGAGGGGAATCTATGTCATGTTAGGCTGATGAGATAAGTGCAAGTGTGGATTGTATATGCTTTGTGCATAATGTGTGAGACTTGCAGAGCTAAGTGCAAGTGGTTGTAACAGACTGTGGAAGGATTTGTGTTGTAACACAAGGAAGGAGGACCTAGCGAGGTGCGCAGATATTATGTCCTCTGCGTAGTGGGACTTGGATGCTATGTGCCTATAAGAAGCTTGACCAAAGATAATAAAGAAGAGAAGATTTGGTGGATGTAGCCCTAGGGTGGGGGTGAACCACATTCATGTCGTGTTTCTCTGCTTTGTGTTATGTATTGATGTGTTTATGTGTTTACTTGATTAGTGATTTAAAATACATGAATGATAGACATATTTGTTGATGTTAAGTGATTAATGATATGGATGGATGTTAGATATGACTTCTGAGTATGTTCTTAGTGCTTAAATACCTTAGATTTGAATGAATACTGTGATGTGTTGTAATTAGGGTTTAACTGCGTTGTAACTAAGAACTAGATATGGATTAATGTTAACTTTTGAGTGCTCTATTAAGTGTTATAATCAGAGATCCATGTCCCAGCTAAGGTTGCATACACTGGATTCCTGCAACCACCCCTGCTTCTACCTCGAGTGAGACTTCATCTGCTTCACAGGTGTTGTTGAAAGGGTCGGTACTTAGGGTTTTTTTGGTGTGTTGTTGTAGCGTTGAACCCTGGGTCTACCCCTGTGCCAACAAATGGTTCTGTTGCCAGGACCTGAAACTATGATTGCTGGGAACTGAGGAAAAAGAAGCTTTGTGCGAAGATCTGACCTAAAATTGTGGAAGCTCTGTGCATAGATTTGTCGCTCTAGTGCGCAGTATTCTACTCGATCTGTGAAGCTTTGTGCTAAGAAAAGAAGTCTGATCTGAAGAAAAGAGGTAAGATCTGAATGCTTTATGCTATGATAAAGGTAAGAATAGTGAAAAGTTTTATATCTGGAAGCTTTGTGCTCTGTAGAAGTAAGATTAGCGGAAATTTTTGTTTTGATAATATGAATCTAGGTATGTTTGATAGATTTTGTACTAGCTTGAAAACTAGGGCACTGATAGAAGAAAGAATATCCGATATGAGTAGATCTGATAAGAATAATGAAAGATATGTTATACCTATGCATAGAGAGAATGTTTGGACTAACAAATGGATGCAAGACCCTAGAAATAATTTGTTGCAGGTTAGCCACCATGATCCTAGTGCCCAGTACAGGAAGGGTTGGGGATCATTTAAAAGAAATAGACGATTAACCCTTTTTTATAGTTCCAGAAGACTGGGACATCTGGTTAAGGAATGCCCTGGTAGAATACCTAGTTACCTTTGTTGAAAATCTATGGACTATGAAGTATTGGATTTCCCTAGAATGATTTCTAAGGTTGAAAGGATGGATATGAACCAAGAAAACCCTAAGGTAGATCCAGAAACTAAGATATGACAGAACCCCAAAAAGAATCAGAGAAAGTATTGCTACAGATGAAACAAACCCTAAATGACCACCGACATATTAGCTTATTAGAGATCTTCAAAGAAAAAGAGTGCATTGAAGCAAGAATATGATACTTCGACATTGACTGTGTTCTGGATGAGGAAACAGAGGTGAATATCATGACAAAAAGAACTTGGGAACTTTTAGGGGAACCTGCTATGATCCCTTCATTAGGAGGAATAGGATTATTCAAAGGAAAATTGATAACCCTATGTGAAGAATTACCTGGATATCTATGAGTGCTCATGGAAGTTCGACAGAGGAAGGATTTGAAGTTGTTAAATTTATTGAGAAAAACGCTCCAATTGTTATGTTACTATGAAAACCTTGGATTGAAAAAGATCAGACCATAAGGAAAGAAGAATAATTCTTAGAAAAAAAGAAGCAAGAGTTGAAATATTTCATGACTAGGAGGATCACACACTTGCTTGAAGAATAGGAGAACTGAGCGAAGCTATTTTAAACCAGAGACTTGGATGTTGAAGTAGGAATAACACTAGCAGACCCACATAAGATTGAAGTACCTATTCCAAATAAAAAAGAAGTATTACCCCTAATTTCTAGGAAAGAATCACACCATTGCAAAGTTACTATGCCAAAGGAAGATAAGAATCATAATGGAAAAAGGAAGACTGAGACGAAGCTCACCAGGAAGAAGGCTAGAAAACTAAGTAAGAAGAGAGCTAAGATCGAAAAGTTATAGAAGGTTCCAGAGGGAACTTCACAGAAGGAAAATTTGCAAAATTGGAACTTCACTGGGATATCAGAACTGCATCACATTGAACTTTGCCATGATGAAGCAATATAGCGGTTGGAAGCAGTATAACTATTAGACCAACAACCTGAATGGGTAGAAAGGAATTTATGGTCAGAAAGTTCACCACCAGACCATTAGGACCGCACCGTAATGGACATAACTGAGTTAATGAAGGCTTCTCACCCATTGCAAGAGATCCATTGCCGAGTTATCTATTTATCCCGTCGAGCCACACAACGAGAACACTTTTACCAACTGTGACTATCTGAGCTTGCATCACATATTATTTCACATAGTGATCATTGCGTTATTTCCATCCATCCCATTGCATTGAGCAGTTACTCTTCGAATACGAGATATTAAACCATGAGCGTGTATGTCTGAAGAACTTAGCGTAGTCGAAGAGTCTATGAAGGAAGTACTCATAGAACTCATGAATGAGAGAGTCATGTCTGAAAGAGTGATTTATGTGGGTGTACAAGCATCCTCAACAAGAGGAGTGCAAGGCTCTTATTCGACTGCTCACGGAGCCGGACCATCCCGACCATCAATGGAAAAGAGAACCAAACACAAAGATGACCTAGCTAATGCGAAGCTGATCCCAACCATATTTCCCGACTACATCCCGCCTTTGACCGACATGGTGAGTCGAGATAGTGTGCCAATATATTTTGAGTACACCATGGTTACTACGTACCTCTCGAAGGGGATACGCGCAGTTTGAGCACAACAGGACAAGATCGCAGCGTTGAAGTTCAGTGACTTCAACCTCGGAGATCGCAAGAACTATAGTATGCTTGCCCCATATAAATACCTGACCAAGATGAAGGGGAAGAACTCAAATATAATCCCCCATCCATGGACAATGAACCTCGTGTAGTCCACCCTGTTAAATGTAATGAAAATCCTACACTTAGGAAGGCACCAGGAAGTCAATGCCTATGTCAAGCTATTGCTTCCATGTTACCATGGTGGCTACTTATGGCTAGACTATCGTATCACAGTCGATCCGATGTTGATCCATAGGATCAAAGGATTGAGTATGCAAGGACTCGATCCACAAGAGTTCTATCCAGGTAAAGCCACATATCGTGCACTAGCACAGAAGATCAAGGATACATATGACGATGTTGAAAAGGGAATGCACGGCTACAAGGTAGCCTCCATCCAGAATGGCACAGTGTGCCTAGCTTGTCATTTAATTGCAGGAAAGTTAGTAAGGAAGAACATACCTACACAGGTCACAGCCTTTGTCGTTGACCTCGCAGGGAAGTGCATAGAAGGTATACAGATGAACTGGGCAAAGTACCTAGTTAATCAGTTGGAACTAGACTGTCACAAAGCACATGATCATGGCTACGAGTTTCACTTTAGCTGGCTCCCGATCCTTATCACATTTGTTGCCTAGGAGATGATGGAAGGTTCAACCTTCTCGGATATTGAAGTGTTCGATCCTCTTACTACGAAGTTCACCACACTCTGGTACTCGAGTGAAATGAACAAACAATGGCAGTCGAATGTTGTTTTTCACACATATTACCTTCAGCTGAAGAGAGCCATCAAATCCGAATCTCACATGACTCTGAACACCCTACAAAGGTTCTGACCCCTGATGAAGTTCTGCGTAGATCAACACTTCATCTACCTTACAATGCGATCCAATGAACATAAGGAGTAGCTTCAGTTGTACTACAAGCTCATGGAAGAGGACCTTGAGGAGATCACTAAGGACTGGTTGGGAGACCTCCTTATTCCAGCAGACCCTGTAGAGATGTCTGACCCTAACAACCCAGATACCATGCATGATACACCTGGACCCAGTTGAAAGAAGAAGACTAAAGAAGTCCAAGACTTAAGCAACACTACAGGAAAGACTTCTTTAGTATCACCTGATCGAGGGGGTAATGATGAAGAGAAAAATGGCATAGGAGTTGAACAAAATCAAGGTAAAGTAACACCGCCTAGAGATGAGATCGATCCCCTGAAGAAGAGGAAGGTTTCTCCCCCAAAACCTTCTTTCTGGAATAAATCGAGAGCCACCGTGACCAAGATGAATACTATGCTCACTACCGATGATTTTGACTTCATCATACTAGCCCTAAACAACGCTTCGCTGGAAATCATCGAGAAACAAGAAGCCAAGCAGGAGGAATTATATGACAGAATTAAGGTCAAATTCTGAGGGGTACAACACGCCCTTCAGTCTATCCGTGAGGTGTCCACTTCACCCCTTCCATCAAGATAACTAGATTTGGGAGATGATCCAACCCAACTCCGTCGGTTATCTGATGCAGTCAAAGCTCACCTTCGTCTCACACAAGAAGAAGTAGAAAAATCCACCCAGTCCTTGAAGCAAGTGCAAGGTGTAATAGTAGAACAACGAAGAGTTGTAGAACAAGAGAAGGTTGCTCTCCAGGCCAAATTTGAAGAAGATAAAGCACAAATGAAACAAGAAAAATAACAATTGTTCACAGAGCAACTCGAAGTGAAATACACAGTCAACAGAGAACTCCGCTCTATGATAGGATTAGAAACATAGGCTGAAGAACAAGTCACACATCAAGTAGAGTGGCTTGCAAAAGCTATCGAGCAGCTACAAAAACAAATAGTTGACTTAGAGCTCCGCACCGTACCTGACACCCCGTAGGATGTAAGGGATCAAAGAGAAGTCACTGCTCAAACCGCTGTTGAAATAATAAAAGTCCTTGCCCTAATATGTAAGAAACTGAGTGATCACAGTGCCCAGCCGTATGAGAGACTCACTAAGAACCCAAGATTGAATTCACTGGAGTCATATCTCAAGGAAGTGAAGTATCAAGAAAAGACAATATAGGCACAGTTGAAGCCCCTGTCAGCTATGGAAAGAATGAAGTGATCCCAAGATAAGTGCACTGCCCAACAACAGGTCCATACCATTCAGAGCAGAGTTATGGAAGTAACTCAGAGGCTCCAACCTGTACAGGATGAGGCTTACCAATTGTTCACAGAGATTGAAGGCAGAGGAGCGGAACTGGAGCAAGTCGTCACTACAACAGAACAACACCTAAAGGGAACTGTCAACAAAATAGTCATAGAAGAGTTCATTGAATAGGAGGTCATAGCATAGAAAAAAGTCAAAGAAGCTTGAGTGAATATTGAGGCTTTTGAAGCAGAAATAATCAGATCAGAGTGACTCGGGATGAGTCACAGGTGAGTGTTGGGGGCCTTTTGGCCCTTGACCAAGTTTTGAGGATTCTTGATCATGTTTGACCTAATTTTGGGACTTCGACAGGTTGTCGAAGGTGGAGCGCAATATGAAGCGGAGATCGCGGGATCTCGGTTTCTTTTGGGGTCCTTTTTGGGATTCAGGATTATGTAATGGGTATGGGATGTCGGCCCATGGGTTTACCTATGCTTAGGCCTATTTTGTAAGTATAAATAGATGTCTAGGTGATTTAAGGATGGGAATCTATGTGATGTTAGGCCGATGCGTTAAGTGCAAGTGTGGATTGTAGATGCTTTGTGCATATTGTGTGAGACTTGCAGAGATAAGTGCAAGTGGTTGTAACGCAAGGGAGGAGGATCTAGCGAGGTGCACAGATCTCCTGTCCTCTGTGTAGTGGGACTTGGATTCTATGTGTCTATAAGAAGCTTGACCAAATATAATAAAGAAGAGAAGAGTTGGTGGATGTAGCCCCAAGGTGGGAGTGAACCACGTACATTTTGTCTTGCTCTGCTTTGTGTGATGTATTGATGTGTTTATGTGTTTAATTTCTTAGTGCGTTAACAAAAATGAATGATAGATAGATCTGTTGATGTTGAGTGCTTAATGATATGGATGGATGTTAGATCTGATTTCTGAGTATGTTCTTAGTGCTTAAACACCTTAGATCTGAATGAATACTATGATGTGTTGTAATTACGGTTTAACTGTTGGAAATATGGCTACAACAGAGATGACGCAGATGATCAAGGCGCAGATGATCAAGGTTGTCATTGATGGCAATCGATTGTTTATGAAGAACAGATGCTGAAACATGCTGCAACACAAATGCAAA
>ML801631.1:114542-126502 GCA_009831015.1 Picea engelmannii
GGATCACCAACGGTATAAATAAGGCATAAAACAAACACCTGAGTCAAACGTTATGGTCAATTTACAAGACGAAGTTCTCTTATGTTTGGAGTAGTTTGAACTAACTCCTTCGACATGTCCAGAGGAGTTTGAATTAACTCCTCCAACCTATTCAGAGGAGTTTGAGATAACTCCTCTGATACGTATCGGAGCATTTTGAACTAAATCCTTCGATACGTATCAGATAAAATGAAGGGAAATATTCTAAATCACTTTGGAGGATTCAAAGGGCACTTCTCCTTCCAGGGAAAGCAAACTTCAAAAAAATTCTAAGTGTCAAACTGACAAGAGACAATGAGAGATTGAGTTCAAAAGCCCGTAACTTCCTCATACGATGTCCGATAGAGGTGTCATTTTTTGCACTGCGGAGAACAAAGAGAAACACTTCTATCAAGATAAATGAACATGTTGTTCCATCATTTAAGTGGATCCATTTCTAGGTATGGCCATGAATATCCAGTCTTTCCTAGTGAGAAATCTTAGACAATCGTTTTGACACTTTCAAACCTTGTATTTCAATTCCGTTAGTTGCGTTGAGATCATAATTGCATAATATATATAGTAGGCCTATTTTGGTTGTGAGAAATACACTTTGAATAATACCCCCAAAAAATTATAAATGGTGTTTTCAAAGGAAGTATGTGCCCCGTTCTTGTTAATGCTTCACTCGAATCCAGTTTTGTCAGTTCCTGAGTCATCTGTGATATATAGGCTCTTAGATGATTCATTGAAACTGAGGTAATATGTCATGGGAATATAAATATAAATATAAATATGAGTCATCTGTGATATGTAGGCTCTTATACGATTTATTGAAATTGAGGTAATATGTCATGGGAATAGAAATATAAATCCATAAAAACAACCAACTGACATTCAGTGCGCCTGGCACTGTTTAGGAGCTAGGAGAACCAATTTTTTGTCCAGATGAATTTCATATCCAACACAAGAACTATATATTCTTCATTTAACCCATATGATGATATAAAACACTTCCATGCTCATGGTTAGCCATAAAATCAAGAGGTGCAAATCAAAGATGATGTGGTACATGAATACGAGCTACTGATGACACTTTACAAACTTGATTAAGAATGTGGTTTAGAGTGGATCAAGTGAGATAGGAAATCAATGACCATTTTTTTATATAGGTGTGGATATTTTAGTCATTGGAAATTGTAAGGAGATTGACTGATGAATGGAACAAGAAGGGATTTGAGTTGGGAGGGGGACGAGATAAGCCTCAAGGTGAAAGTCAGCCACGCTAAGATAGTCAGTGTTGGCGAGAGTGAGAAGATCATATTTGATGTGATTAGTGATGATGAGGGGTCAACATCCTTCGAATGACGTATCAAGGATAGGAGAGGGACACTGATCAACACGAAGCATGTTGGGGACGAAGAGGCAAACCTTGTCAGTAAGCAATGTAATGAAGTGAAAGGTAGGGACGCTGTCAAAATGTGATGTAACAATGTGAGTGGAAGGAAGTTAGTTGGTGAAAGGAGTGTACACAACGAAGATAATCATGTGACCAATATCAGTGAGGCTTCATTGATCATGCGAAATTTGTTGACGATGAAGATGTGTGTCAGTGAGGTTTGGTAGAAGCATGATAGCATGTTATCCAAGTTCAAAGGGAGGTGGACAATGAACTGATGAAAAACCCAATGGCGTGTCAATGGAAAGGTGGAATAAGGATGTTCACGTAAAAATTCTATGTATCAGCATAGGAAGAGGGGACTCACCGAATTACAGATCGTCGGGTATAAGTGATCTAAGGAGTAATCGGACATGATGAGGTGGGGTAGGGTGAGGAGAACTTATGCATAGCTACTTGCATGAGGGAGAGAGTGCGAGGGTTCTAATTGGAAGAATAGAAGGGGGGGGAATTTATTGTCTTGGGGAGAGGATAAGACAAGAAAATTGGGTGGTTGTTGTGTGGGAACAACAAATGGTGACACATTGGGTGAAGCCAAAATATCTGCTAGTCTTTCCTATTTGATAAGCAAAAAATATAGAGGGTCATGAAATTTACTTTTAAGTTAAAAAACTTTGGGAATAATGCATAAAAATTATCTAAATGATTCCATCATGGTGGGTTCATAGGTGATTCTTGCATATTAGCTAGCAGAGCTCATCCACTATAGATGGAGGATGCATGATGATGATATTTATTTCCTTAAACTGCATATACGATCTGGGATGGTATCTTCGTCGTGGGGATGATATAGGTTTGGGATAAATAAATATTTTCACCAGGTGCATATATAGATATCTCGTAGGTGTTTCTTCACTGCCCACGAGCGTCCATATCCCTAGTGGAGTCACCACGATGTCACATACCTTTATCCACTTCTGAAGAGCATCCATAGCCCCGACAAAGATATTTGCATGTCCCCTAGTTTTTTCAAACTTTCCTTTCCATTCCTTCCCAACTTATTTAGTGCATGCTTAGCATTCAGTGGATGGGGAAATAAATGTTCTTTTATCCTGATAGGGGATGACTGCCATCTTTTGATATTTATTTGTATATTTTCTACACTTGGCTACATAGAGATATCCCTTTTGGGTTTCCCTCCTTTAGAATTCGACACTTCTCCTTTCACATGAGAAGCTACTTAGTGTGTGGATGGTTCCTCCATTACATAGGATCTACTTTCCAACCAATATGCAAGGATGATCGTTGATTAACCACTATGCTTAGTGATGGTTTAACTATTTTCAAAACATCCCCAAATAGTTCTGATTCATTTTCAAACAAAGACCCCTAATTCCGCTCATGAAATAGGAAAGAGATGCAAGTTGATTTGTGCATTATTCCAATGCGAAGGTGCTGCCTATGAAAAGACAAATGGAGGTGAGGGGTCTATATGTCATGAAATATAATCAAAGGTCATAAGACAACAAAATTGAAGAAATGAACTCCTTTGAAGGGAAAATATGATGATGAAATAATGGGAAGAAAAGTGTTGAATTAGGAGAGATGGCATATTCAGGGTTAGAGATGAAATCGGTCCAATTTATTGTTGCGACTAAAAAATCAATCCTTTTAGATGAATGCTGATAAAAAATATGTAATTAGGAAATTGTTGATGGGAAAATTAGACATGCCGTCAACTGGAAGAATAGATCTGGTCCGGGGTTGTCTAAATAACCCAAGCCATTTGATGTACCTATTCTGATGGGTTTAATGGCTTCATTAGCCGACTAAAATCCTAAAACAAAGAAAATAAATTAACTAACTAATGCTAAAACTATAATAATCTATAAACTTTAATCTAATTATTTTATAAGTATATTAAACAGAAAGGGAAATATGAACATATTATTTATGAACAAAATAACTACACGTAGCAAGTTTTAGTAAAAGCCTTTCAAAATCACAGTTTTGTAATTGTTCTCAGAAGTAGATAAAGAAAGCACATTTTTGTATTTTCTGTTTTATAATCATAAACCTAGGAACTTGAATTAACTAAGTTATGAAACAAGAAATGAGCGATGGTCAAATACAATCTAAAATTTTCTTGTTTCACTAATAGGTAAAATAACAGAAAGTTAATGGAAATAAAGGTAACCTGAGATTAGTTTTTCTATCATGTCTATGTCTCTGTGCAATCCAACACTCCAGTTGTCCCGCCTGTAAGAAAAATATATGACAGGCTTATAATTATGCCTCCAGAACAAACTCCAGATGTTTGTTGACAGCCAGAATATGAGAACAAAATTATAGACAAGTATACACAATGATCTTATGATTATGAACGATCACAATAATATAAATCTTAATGTAAAATGTTTATATTATCAATCAACTAACATCAAGCAAAAATCATGATCTTACAATTGATATGATGATCACAGTGATAATTAATTGAAACAACAAATAACAGAGACAAAACATAATTGAGACAACATTCACATTGGTCTAAAGCCGAAATGTTATAAGTTGTTCGATTAAGTTTTGAAAATCATTTGTCCATAATCTGTTCAGGGAAAAAGATGTTTTTAACTTACAAAATGAATAGTATTTAAAGTGATTTGAAATCCCATTTTCCTATCTCCTAGGATAGGATGGGATTTCATGAGATAAAAAATATTACAAAAATAGAGGGCTAACAACCACTCATAACTGAGTTGATTCTTATCAAAAATTAATAAAAGTTTTTACAAAGAAAACAAAAAATGAAATACTAATCATTCAAATGTATAATCGAACATGTTCTCCCCATATGATCAACAACATGATCTACTATTTCCTGAAAAACTAAACAAGAATAAGTTAGACAAATATTAACAACTAATTTCTAATTTTTATTTATTTAAAATTGACTTGGCTACATAATTGAAAGATTATGTAGCCAGTCTTATCTTAGCAAACAAAATCCAATTTCAAACCGATTCAATTTAAAATAGATGACATGAATATAATAAGAGGAAAATTGTTTTACCATTTCAACAATTGACTAATGATGGGTCAGGTAGTTTTGAATTAATTATTGCTTTAATGCTGGTTACGTTTTTTTATCACTATGTTCCCTGTCCTCTTAAGGCATTTATCTTTCCTCTCTGCATTTACTATGAGGTTGATATTTTCTTATCTCGATGATTCACTTTGAGCTGTGAGTATTTTAATCCGAGCTTGAAGGATGGGTATATCAGTGTAATACTGTTCAATCCAGTGGAAACAAACATCACACTGTACAGGAGGAATGATATGTTGATGAAGTGTGTAGTCAAACATGCCTGTATCGACCTTACCTATTATTTTCCCTTGACCAAGCCCAATACCAGAGAAACCATCTTTACCCTTGAGGCATGGTGGAAAATTCGTCACAAAGTCATAGGGTTCAGTAGGACCAAATATTTGAAAATCTGGGTCTTCCAAAGCCAGGAAATCTTCTATTTCGGAGTCTGAGACCTCATTGACCTCGATCAGGCTGATATATCTCAAATGAGAATCATATTGATTCCTCAATTTTCTTGAAATAAGGCAACCTTCTCTTTGGTTCTAAAACCCTAGGGTTGTGCGTTTTTGTTTTGTTTGTTTGCAAGATATTTTGACATCGGGCTTCACAGTGACGTTCTGGCCATCATCAAATTTAGGCATAGGAGGTTCACTTACCTCCAATTCAACATCCTTTTTCTCATGTGAAGACTGACTTGGAATTGCCTCATCTAGAGGGTTTCTGTTAAGAGAGTCTGGTTAATTACTTGGAATGTCAAGATGTTTTTTAATCAGTGGCTCACCCGAAATAGGGTTTTCTACAAGAACAGTCGTAGAAAAACCATTTCTTATCAAAAAACCATCCTAATAGTCGCCCACGTTTTATAAGTGGTGAATCAACATAATCTTAATCAAGCCATGATGGAATAGACTAGAGTCAACACTCTGTCTCTTATACCTTTTGGACATTTTATACAGGCTTCTCAACAGATAAAAAGGCATGTTTAATTGAAAACCAATGAAATGCATAAGCAGTCATATATGATAGAGTAAAATTAAACCATAATGACCCTCATAGGTCATGAATTATTTGAGAATGAACCAAAGGCCATGCCACCTAGGTTTAACCAAAGAGATGGGGATACCTTTTTCATACTAGTTGATTTTCCTGGAGGTCATGAAGAGGTTCCAAGGTAATTCTTCAATTTTTGAGTTTTTGAACCATTTCTTGATGGTGGATGGAAGCCCTATGGCTTCACTCACAAATACCTCGATTACCTCTAACTGGGTATCCCCAATTTTCGCGCTGCACCCATCGAAATTTTGTGCGAAAGCCTTTGCCACCTGAAGGTTATAGCCTTCAAACATTTTAAGGAAGGCATCCCAGCCTTGAATTTTTAAATCTTTGATTGCATCATCGTGAGATAGCAATGCCTGACAACCATTTGGCTCCAAATGAACAACAAGATCCATAAAAAATGTGACTAGAATGTAACAGGGATGACTTAGAACGGTTTTAGGTTTATATGGAAGGAGCGATAGGAATAGATTTGAATGGATAAAGGGGAAAAAACCATAACAAATCATGTGTGTTATCATAGCATGAACATCGAGGGTTTGATTGTAAAGCTTTACCATTCCTGGTAATGAAATTTTGACATACAAAGTCGAAAACCTATACCCGTACTGAAAGGATCATTAATGCACTGTGCCAGCAAGGTGAGTTAAGTACAGAGTACAATAGTTGCGCATTAATTTCCATGACTACTAGCAAGACCATTGTGTATGCAAAAGGGTTTAAAATGTATCAAAACAAAAATTTTCATAATTCAAATACAAATCACCTAACCATATATTAATTATATCAACACCCAAAAATAAGTCATTCAAGTATTGGATTTAGATTGCATATAAGCATGGTGACCCTTAAAAAGAATACCTTGTATATAAAAAAGAATACCAAGCTAGGTTTTCATGTTTGATTCGTGCTTTCAATCATGAATCAAACATAAAACAAAATGAAAACGCAAACTTAAAGAATTAATTAACATCTTTTCTAATCTAGTAATCATCTCAAAATGATAATGTTTACAAGATTGAGGTGAAGGCAGCTACAGAAAATGTAATTTCTTGTTCAAATAACGAAATCGTGTGGGGTTGCCAACAATGGCGAATTACTGGGTGAAGCAGTTATCTCTGCATCACCAGAGAGTTCATGTTGGGGAATATCAGAATGATTGAAAAATAAATAAAGAACAGTCGACAACAAGTCAAGCATCCTGATCAAAATAAAAAAATCACACAGTCTAGTGTCAGATGTGTTTATGTCCAAATGAAATCCGGTGACAAGTTTTAATTACGAGTGAGAAGATGTTTAATCAACTGACTCCAATACTGTTGACAATGCCACTTCTACCAACAGGCGTCCATAGCCTTGGAAGGGATGTCAATTAACCCACTCTGACACCTCTACCTTGTCCAAGAATTATCAATTCAATATGAAGGACATTTTATGATTAATACCAAAAATTTATACCTCATCATTTTCTTGAACCCGACATTGCTTCACTGCCAGCAGGCCTATTTAGTACCCCGACGAAGTTTCCTTGGCATCATGCATGCATTTATCCGCTGCCTGCAGACCTGTTCAATATCTCGGTGGGTTTACATACACTTCCCACACCTTGCAGTGTTTTCATCTCTCTAGAAGTTATTTACAATTTGACATAAACTTTACGATCTTCAGGAGAGCGGGGTGATGCTGAAAATTTCAGATTTCGAAAAACTTGATATTTTCCAACTTAATTTATCACTTGAAGACCTTCATCGTGATCTTAACTCAGTTTTCTGATAAGAACAACTTTTCAAGGACAATAAGTCATACTTTAGTTGTTTTCTTTAAAAACAGGGATAGTGTAAAGAGTTTTAATGATGATCGTATCTTCTCGTGATTATAAAGTGAAACCAAGAAGACTATTTTGAACAAAAAGTTTCCTTTGCTAGCCTGAGTTTTAGCAATTTACAACACTGGTTCTTTAAAATGACCTCGATTGTTTCTTTAGGATAAGACTTCTGATTTCCTTTCAAAAACTAAATGGTGACCCAGACATATATTTATTCAGAAACCAGTGAAAACAAGCAAAATGAAAAGAACCAAAATCAAATGACAAAAAAGAAAATTAAAACAGAAAAATATGTACAGAGAGGTGCATCTAGAATCATCGAGAGAAATACCTTTTGAGAGCTTGGCCATTCACTAGGAAAGTTTCTAGTTGTCCCTCCAAATTGTATAGATAGAAAGAGCTAGGACCTAGTTTTTCAGAAATTACAAACGGTCCCAACCACAGATTTTGGAACTTGGTGTGTTCCCCCTTTCCCTCGTGCGGTTTATCCCACTTGAGAACCAAGTCTCCTACCTCGAAGTTCCTATCTGAAGAAGAGTTTGAATCAAACCATCTTTTTACAATCTGTTGATGCTGATCCAACTTCTACTTTGTTTGTGCTCTTACTTCCTCCAGTTTTAATAAGGCATTGATTCGACTTTCTAGAGGAGGGAAGATCTCTTCTTAGAATTTCTGGGATAATTGTAGAGATGGAAGTAAAACATGCGGAGGGAGGATTGCTTCTCTCCCGTAGATGAGAAAGAAAGTGGAATTACCAACAGAGGCTTTTGGTGTCACTCTATCAGCCTAGAGTGCATTAAATAGTGCATTGTGCCAGTTCTTGTGGTTTTCATAAACTGTCCTCTTAATGATCTTGATTAAATTTTAATTGTTCATTCAACTAGACCATTTCCTTGAGGATAGTAACTGGCAGAATATTTCAGTTAAATCCCTTTTTCTAAGGAAAACACATTCATATCTAGGGATGAGAAATAAGATGCGTTATCAAATACTAAACATTCAAGAATGCTAAATCGAGTAATGATATGTGAATTAAGGAAAGATATTACCTGATTCGTGTTTACCACTTTTAAAGGTGCAGCTTCAGACCATCTGTTAAAATAATCCATTGTTGTAATAATATAATTATGTTGCTATGAAGAAGAAGGATTAATCGGTCCTATGATGTTAAGACCCCATTGCTGAAAAGGGGAATCTACAGTGATAGGCTGCAAAGGAAATGTTGCCTTCTTGACCCGTCCTGCAACCTTTTGGCAAATTATAAATTTACGGCATAGAGTGTGGGCATCTTTAAACAAAGTGGGCCAATAGTACCCAGCTCTTAAAATTTTGTGAGTAGTGGTGTCTCCGCCGAAGTGTCCACCAACTTAACCTACATGAAGTTCAGATAGTACTTTTTTTTATTCTTCCTTTTCCAAACAACGCATAAGAACACCGTCGAAATTCTTTCGAAACAATACATCATTTATTAACTGGAAAGATGCAGATTTTAACCTGAGTTCTCTTTTGTTTTAAGGATCAAGATAGAGAGGAGCAGATCCATGTGTTAAATAAAATTTAATATCATCATAGCAACAATTAGCAACAATTTGTGTACAACCGATTTGTTTCCCGTCGTGCTGATTTACAGTTGAGATGTTAATTTGACTTTCCTGTCCTTCAACTGAATCAACCACTAGTTTACATAGTCCTTGACCTCTAACAATTTGTGCAGGAGTTATTTCGTGATCATATTCTTGTAACGACATCATCCAATTTGCTCGTTTTTCACCCAATTCTTTTTGTATTAACAAGTTTCTCACAACGGGTTAAGGAACGATGACTTTAGTTCTGGATTTCAACAGATATGACTGGAAGTGTTTTACTTCTTTAAAAACAACATATGCTTGTTGATCTACAACTGGGTAATTCAACTTTTCCCCTTTGAAAGCTGAGCTCATGAAGAAAATGGGTATTTCATTACTTTCAACATTCTTTTTTGTTAACACAACAACATAAGATCGGTCGGAGGTGAAAGTGTAAAGAGTGAAATCCCGAGAGAAATCGAGACTCATCAAGGAAGGATCTTATATTATTTATTTTCTAACAGAATCAAAAGCTTGACTTTCTTGGGGTCCCCAATGATATCGAACATCCTTTTTAATTAAATTTTGTAAAGGTCTTACCATTTCTGAGAAACTTGGGACAAATCTCCTGACGAAATTAATCTTTCCTAAAAATGATTGCATGGATTTTTTGGAGGAGGGAGGGGGAAGTTTGGAAATAGCTTGGGTTCTTTCGGGATCAATAATCATTCCGTCTTTGGACACTATGAACCCAAGTAGTTTGCCTTGCTCTACAAAAAATACTGGTTTCTTAGGGTTGAGAGATATGCCATACTTACGAAATCGTTCTAGGACAACCCTAAGGTGAGACGAATGATCTTTCTTGTTTTTAGAGAAAATGGTAACGTCATCAAGATATACCACTACTGATTGATTTATGAGACTGTGAAAAACAATGTCCATTGCTCTCTAGAAAGTGGCCTTTGCATTTATAAGCCCAAAAGGCATCTTCTTGTAGGCATAAGTCCCCCATGGGGTACGAAAAGTGGTTTTAATCTGATCCGAGGGAGACATGAGGACCTATTTGTATCCCAAAAAACCATCTAACAAAGATAGTCTTTCTGAACCAGATACTTGCTGAAGAATTTGTTCCATTGGAGGAACATGATAGTTATCTTTATCAGACGCTCGGTTTAAGTTACGAAATTCGACACATAGTCTAATTTCACCACTTTTCTTCTTTACAGGAACTAGATTAGACACGCATTATGTGTGTCTCACCGGAAAAATTATCTTTGCATTTAGTAATTTATTCAGTTCTTTCTTGACAGTGGGTTCCAATTTGGGGTGCATCTTTCTTAATTTATGCTGAAAAGGCTGAGTTTGTGGTTTCATGGGGATGACATGTTGTATTATATTAGGATCAAATGTTTTCAAATCATCATATGTCCAGGCAAAAACGTCTTTAAATTATTTAAACAATTTTACAAAGGAAGATCATTCTTGTTCGGAGCATCATATTCCCAAATTAATATTTTGAGGATTTTCCTTAGTCCATAAATTTACCGTCTCATAAGTCAAAGAAGAACTGTTTGTTTTACAATTAACTAACCCTCTAAATTTATCATGCAAGTCATAAAACCTCTCTAGTCTTACAACGGATCTGGGAATAGAGTTTACCAGATCAGACATCGATTCAAGAGATCTAGGATATGATATTATCATGAAGTTGTGGAGGTTTTCATCGTGAGTGCCTTCGTCGATGACTGCACCTTGGAAGGTGTCCTCCATATGAAAGAAGTTGATGATTTGATGATCATCGTCGAACACTCTCTAATTGGTAATGTTGTCTGGGATCGACGGCCTAAACAACAATTCAATCGAAAATGCATCAGGAGAAAGACCTTCTGCAGGTAATAGTTTAGAAGCGACATTAGCCAATAAATCAGCCTCTGAATTATTTAACCTAGGAATGGAATTTAGATTAAATGCTGAAAATTTTTGCATTAAACTCCATACCTCAGTTTGGTAACTTTTCAGATGTGGTGATAAGAAATGTATGGAATTTCTGAATCACTGAATACCATTAAATTTATTACATCCATATCCAAAGTTTTCTTAAGCCCTTGTAGAAGTGATTCGTATTCGACGGTGTTATTAGTGCACTCAAACTCTAATCGACAGGAAATGAAAGTCTTATTACTTGCAGGATCAATGAGTACACATCTTGCACCGGTTCCTTCTTTGGATTTGGATCCGTCGAAGTACAGTGACCAGATTTGAGCTTCGTCAGTAGTGTTTCACACACTTGGCAAAGCTGATGACTGAGTATAGGTCATAACTTCTGATTGTTGCCCTGGATTAGTGATAGGAGAGATTTCATTCATGAAGTTACCAAAGAAGTTATTCATTCCCTGCATTTCAAGTGAATTAGTAGATGCGGTGAAAGGTTTGTTTGCATCATTTAGATATGTCACGCTGTGCTTGAGATAACATTCACGATTTATCCTAATTTTATTGGGCTGTCCATTTTCTGATAGCCACAAATGAGACCAATCTGTGGCAAAGTAACTATGCAGTTGTTCGAATCAGTCCCTTCTTAAAAACAAACTATAGACTTCAGGGATTTCAACAACAATAATGTCAATAATTTGGTGAACCTTAGGATTAGAAGATAACCTTAACATTCATCGATTACCTTAACATTTGTCCGATCAAGATGAATGATTTTGAGATTAGAAGGTTGAGCTTCTGCATTAATTTTTTGACAAACAGATAAAGGCATCACATTTGATGATGCGCTGGAATCAACCATTTTTAAAGGAGGGACATTTTTACGAGCATTAACAGCAGAATTATGCTGATTTTTTGCCACTGTCCCTGAAACAATTTTATCTACATTTGATACAGTTTTTTCAACTAAATCCCTTTTATCTGGAGGTTCAGATGTTGTTTTAGTTGGGATCTTTTTGGCTGTTTTAGAACCATTTTCTACAGTTTTCTTACTGCTAGGATCATTTTTCTTACTTT
>ML801631.1:137246-152005 GCA_009831015.1 Picea engelmannii
CATTTGTCCATAATCTGTTCTAGGCAAAAGATGTTTTTTACTTACAAAATGAATAGTATTTAAAGTGATTTGAAATCCCATTTTCCTATCTTCTAGGATAGGTTAGGATTTCATGAGATAAAAAATATTACAAAAATAGAGGGCTAACAACCACTCATAACTGAGTTGATTCTTCTAAAAAATTAATAAAAGTTTTTACAAAGCAAACAGAAAAGGAAATATTAATCATTCAAATGTATAATCGAACATGTTCTCCCCATATGATCAACAACAAGATCTACTATTTCTTGAAAAATGAAACAAGATTAAGTTAGCCAATTATTAACAACTAATTTCTATTTTTATTTATTTAAAGTTGACTTGGTTGCAGAATCGAAAGATTCTGTAGCCAGTCTTATCTTAGAAAACAAAATCCAATTTCAAACCGATTCAATTTAAAATAGATGACATGAATATAATAAGAGGAAAATTGTTTTACCATTTCAACAATTGACTAACGATGGGTCGAGTAGTTCAAAATTAATTATTGCTTTAACGATGGTTGTTTTTTTTATCACTATGTTCCTCGTCCTCTTAAGACGTTTAGATTTCCTCTCTACGTTTACTCTGAGGTCGAGGTTTTCTTGTCTCAGTGATTCACTTTGAGTTGTGAGTGTTTTAATCTGAGCCTTAAGGATGGGTATATCAGTGTAATACCATTCAATCCAGTGGAAACAAACATCACATTGTACAGGAGGAACGATATGTTGATGAAGTGTACAATTAAACATGGTTGTATGGACCTTACTTGTTATTTTTTATTGACCAAGCCCAATACCAGAGAACCCCTCCTTACCCTTGAGGCACAATGGCAAATTCGTCACAAATTCATAGGGTTCAGTAGGACCAAATATTTGACAATTTGGGTCTTCCAAAGCCACGAAATATTCTATTTCGGAGTCCAAGACTTCATTGACCTCTATCGGGATGATTGAGCTCAAATGAGCATTGTTTCGATTCTCAATTTTCTTGAAATAAGATGACCTACTCTTTTGTTCTTAAACCCTAGGGCTGTGCATTTTTGTTTTGTTTGTTTGCAAGTTTTTTTGACATCGGGCTTCACAGTTATGTTCTGGCTAGCATCAAATTTAGGCATAGGAGGTTCACTTACCTCCAATTCATCATCCTTTTTCTCATGTGAAGACTGACTTGGCATTGCCTCATCTAGAGGGTTTCTGTTAAGAGAGTCTAGTTCATTACTTAGAATGTCAAGTTGTTTTTTAATTAGTGGCTCACCCAAAGTAGGGTTTTCTACAAGAACGGTCGTAGAAAAACCATTTCTTATCAAAAACCCATCCCAACAGTCGCCCATGGTTGACAAGTGGTGAATCAACAAAATCTTAATAAATCCATGATGGAACAGACTAGAGTCAACACTGTGTCTCTTATACCTTTTGTAAATTTTATATAGGATTCTCAATAGATAAAAATGCATGTTTAATTGAAAACCAATGAAATGCATAAGCAGTCGTATATGATAGAGGAAAATTAAACTATAACAACCCTCACAGGTCACAAATTGTTTGAAAATGAACAACAGGCCATGCCACCTAGGTTTAACCAAAGAGATGGGGATACCTTTTTTGCACCAGTTGATTTTCCTGGAGGTCATGAAGAGGCTCCAAGGTACTTCTTTAATTTTTGAGTTTTTGAACCATTTCTCGTCGGTGGATGGAAGCCCTATGGCTTCACTCACAAACCCCTTAGTTACCTCTAACTGGGTATCCCCAATTTTCACTCTGCACCCATCGAAAGTCTGTGCGAAAGCCTTTGCCACCTGAAGGTTAATGTAGTGCTCCTCCTTTCCCTTTCAAATCCCTGAAACCTGGAGACCCGATACCTCTTGGATCTACGGTCCAGATCTGTCACTTGATCGATGGCCTAGATCAAATCCTGACGATCTCCTTTTCGGGATTTTTGGGGATTCTTCACCTCCCAACTCCCGGTGAAAAACTCCCGATGACTTGTGGATCTCTGCCATGCGTCCTCCAAAATGGACGGTTTTGATCCTTTCGTGAAATCCCCTTTCACGATTTTGGTCCAGTCTTCTCTGTCGTTTCCCCGGTGACGAAACACTGACCAATAACCACGTATCCCCTCCGATGGAGGGATGTAACTCTTAATCATGATCAACGATCGTGATCTTTTCAGGATGATCAACAGTCATGATCAAATCCTGACATTCTTCCTTTTGAAAATTTGGGAGAGTCTTCACTCTTGTCTCCCGGTAAACAAATCCTCGGCGGCTTCTGGATATTCTCCATGTGTCACTCCTGATCCAATTGTTGGAATAATTTCAGGATTTCAGCGATCACAAATCCTCATTTCTCACCACCCTTCTGCACATGAGTTTCGAAAATTCGATCGTTTCCAGATCTTCACCACGTGTCTTATAATGATGGATAGTTTTGACACTTTTGAGACTCTGCTGAGTCCTTTCCACTTTGTATACACAAGGTTAAACCTCATGCACCTTCCTCCATATCTGATGGCTATCAGTCCTCTTTATTAAATCTGATGATCTGTGATGCTCCTCCTCCTGAGCTTTCCCGTCTCTCAGACTTAGAAGGTTTTCTAAGTGTCGAAGACCTCAGCCTTCAATTATTCCCTGCTGAATATCTGTACTCAAAATTACTATCCTTCATGAGTTTCATCCTCTTTGAAGATTCAACGTCTTACGCACACCTTGCGTTCGAAGATCTTGAATAAATCAGATTCGAGGAATTTTCTTGAAAATAAAATACCTTACGCCTGCCTGGAGTTCTCTTAGGTTATTCCTTTGAAAATTGGTCGCTTCTAGCCTCTATGCATTCCTTGCACTTATATCCTCAAGTTCCCTCTATTCTCTCTCTGAACCCTTCTCTCTAAGTCATTCTAAGACTCAGTCAATGCACACCTTGTGTTTGTGAATGCACAACTTGCATAAACGATTCATAAGAGAAACGATTGGAATTGATCCACTTTCATTACAGGTTCATAAAATCATCTTCTTGAAGTCTCATACAAGAATGAGAATGAAAAACATACCACATACAAAATGAAATATTCATGCAATCACATTCAGGTGAACACAGTCCATTTTGGGACAACTTTTGTCTATTATATTCATTCATAAAAATGAAAAATACACATGGTGTTCCTATGCTCTATTCTACTCTGGTTCTACTACAATCCTTTCATACTCTATTATGTATATCTCTATTAAAAATTGAAAATCAGAATATCTAAGGACTGGCTCCGTGAGCTCTCCCGTCCTGTTTTGAAATCTATCATTTCAAACTTAAAATTGTTACCTACTTTGTCCCATTACAATAATTGCTAATTACTATCAAACAGAGTCAACACTCCATGTATGCGATTTCTTACAGTCCTTAGAGACTTTTCAAACAAGTTACAGTATTCAAATTGCTCAACAAAATATCTGAACAACCCAATTAAATTCTGATTTAATGCTCGGTTTGAATTTCAGGCGTTGCTGAAATCTCTTCTGATTGCCTCCACATGTGCATTGTCTACCTTGAAGGCGATGCTCCTTCATCATACTCCCCTAGTTAAACAAATTTATGGACTCTTTTCCATGAGCTCCTGCACTATCTTTCCATGCTTCAAAATATCAGGTTCTGTGACCCAACTTGCATCTTCCATTGGGTGATCTTTCCATTTCACCAGATACTCAGGATATGTCTTTCTTCTAGTTTTGTTTCCATCTCTCTGCTCAATAATTCTCTCCATCTGAGGTTTCTCTGTTGTGGGTAATTTCTCTTCCCACTGAATTTATTTCTGATTATCTGATTCTCCTGCTTCATCTCTCAAGTAAGGATATAAGTCTGCAACATTGAATATCGGTGATATCCCAACATTTTCTAGGAACTCAATCTCATAAGCATTGGCTACGAATTTTCTGAGAATCCTGCATGGTCCAATCTTTTTCATCTTTAGCTTATTGTACGTTCCCCTTGGGAATCTCTCTTTTCTCAAGTGAACTAAAACCTCATCTCCAATTTTGAATTGAAATTTTCTTCTCTCTTGGTCAACTCTGCTCTTGTATTTATGGTTGTTGTCCTGTAGCTACTCTCTGACTCTGTCATGAAGTTTCTGCATTTCTGTTGCAAAATCTTCTGCTTCGGCACTTCTGAACTCATCTTGATTCAAATTTCTCAATTCTATAATCCCCCTTGGTTGTATACCATACACAATTTCAAATGGAATTTTTCCTGTGCTCCTGTTCACTGAATTGTTGAATGCAAATTTTGCTTGTGCTAGAATATGATCCCATTGGCTACCTTGCTCATAGACTAAACTTCTCAGTAAGTTTCCGAGACTCCTATTCACTACTTCAATTTGTCCATCTTTCTTAGGTTGATATGTTGAACTAAAGGATAAGTTAGTTCCCAACCTCTTCCATAGAGTTCTCCAAAAGTGTCCTACAAATTTGGTGTCTTTGTCTAAAACTATGCTCCTTGGCAATCCATGTAGTCTTACTACTTATCTGAAAAATAGATTGGTGATGTGTGTGGCATTGCTTGTCTTCTGGCATGGTATGAAATGTGCCATTTTTTAGAATCTATCCACCACAACAAATATGGAATCGCTCACTTTCTGATTTCTACGAAATCCCAAAACAAAATCCATACTGATTGCATCCCATGGCCTCTCTGGAATTGGTAATGGTTGATACAAACCAGTGTTCTATTGTATTCCTTTTGCATACTGACAAATTCTGCATTTGTTCACAAATTTCTTCACTTCTTCTCTCATGCTTGACCAATAATATGAATTATTCAATTGTGCAAACATCTTGTCGTGACCAAAGTGTCTAGCTAAACCTCCACTATGTTTTTCTTTCAGCAAGTTGCCTCTCATTGAGCACTTCGAAATACATAATTGGCTCCCCTTGAACAATAATCCATCTTGAATAAATATTCAGTCCATGGGCTTTTGTCTCCCAACAAAGGATTCTTGCATGCCTTGTAAGCTTCTTTGAAATTTGCATCTTCTTTATACATCTCCTTGAGGTGTTCGAACCCCAAAGTTTCCACCTGGAATTCATGTACAATAAAGCTTCTTCTGCTCAAAGCATCTGCAACTTTGTTAGCAGTTCCAACAATGTGTTTAATAACAAAAGTAAAATTATGCATGAATTCTACCCATTTTGCATGTTTCTGATTCAACTTTTCTTGCCTAGTAATAAATTGCAAAGCATGATTATCATTGTACAAGACAAACTCTTTAGGAATTAGATAATGCCTCTATTTTTTCAAAGCTTGAATCAACGCATAAAATTCCTTGTCATACGTGGAATACTTTTTCTTGGCATCATTCAGTTTCTCACTGAAATAAGAAATTGGATTATTGTCTTAGCTCAAGACTGCTCCAATAGCTAATCCACTTGCAGCACATCTCATCTGGAATGTTTTTCCAAAATCTGGCAAAACCATAATTGGCTGCTCTATGATTTTCTCTTTCAACAATTTGAAACTTTTTTCAGCTTCCTCCATCCAACTGAAGGACTTGTGTTTCTTCTTCATAGTGTATAACATGGGTGCACATATGCCACTGAAATTTCTGATAAATTTTCTATAGAAGCTTGCTAACCCATGAAAACTTCTTACTTCAAATATGTTGCTCGACGATGGCCATTCTCTGATTGCTCTCACCTTTCCTGGGTCCATCTTCAATTCATTTGAAGAGATTACAAAACCCAAATATATGAGATCCTTCTTCATAAAAGAACTCTTCTTCAGATTTATCAGCAACTTCTCTTGCTGCAACCTTTCCATCACTGCTGTCAGATGTCTTAGGTGTTCTTCTTTTGTCTTGCTAAAAAATTGTATGTCATCTAGATATACTATGACAAATTTTCCAATGAATTCTTTCAACACTTCATTCATCAACCTCATAAATGTACTTGGTGACTTTGTCAACCCAAACGACATGACCAACCATTCAAACAATCCTTCATTCATCTTGAATGTTGTTTTCCATTCATTTCCCTCTCTCATTCTTATTTGATGATATCCTCTCTTCAAGTCTACCTTGGAAAAATAGATTTCTCCGCTTAAACAGTCCATCAAATCATCCATCCTCGGTAAAGGAAATATGTATCTAATGGTTATCTTGTTGATGCCTCGAGAATCTGTACACATCCTCCATCCTCCATCTTTCTTTGGGCTCAATACAGTCGGTACTGGACATGGGCTTAGGATTTCCCTGACTAACCCTTTATCCAGCAACTCCTGGACTTGATTCTTGACTTCCTCATTCTCTCTAGGTGTCAACCTATAAGCTGCTTTATTTGGTAAACTAGCTCCTGGAATAAGGTCAATATGATGTCTTATGCTACTAATAGGTGGAAATGAAACTCATCCATGACTATATCAACAAATTTTTCTAACAGTTCCTGGATTTCTATAGGAAAATATTCTACAAAAGTATTTGTAAGGATAACTCTAGGCTTCCTCACTACAACAAACTACATTTCTTTCTAATTCTTGACTTCTTTTAAGAGCTCCTTCCCACTCATGAGAAGTTTGCTTGGACTAGCTTCTAGATTTTTCTCTTTGTCTTATATGGGTAACAACATATGTGTCCTACCATTCCTTTCTAGGGTATAGGTATTCTTTCTTCCATAATGAATAACCTTTCGGTCATATTGCCATGACCTTCCTAATAAAATATGATAGACATCCATAGGAATTACGTCACATAATATTTCATGTTTGTAACCTCCTATCTTAAATTCAACTTGGCACTGTTGACTTACCATGACTTAATGCCCTTTCTGCAACCATGATACCTTATATGGATTTGGGTGTGCAGTTGTCTTCATCTCCATCTTTCCCACCATCTCTGTGGATACTAGATTGTCAGTGATTCCACTATCTATGATCACTTTCCAAACTTTGTCTTTCGACTTGCAAGCAATTCGGAATAGGCTTGTTCGCTAAATTAGTTCCTCTTGTTCCTTTTCTGGTTTGAGAAGAACTTTCCTCATCATGAGGTTTCTTCCTCCTTCTGTTGCTTCTTCTTCCACATGCTTCTCCGCTTCAACAATATGTGCTTCTCCGCCTTCTCTTTTTTTGTCAGGACATTCCCAAGATTTATGTTCTTCTTTTCCATAGGTATAGCATTTAACTATGCCTCCTCTTGCTCTTCCTCTTCCTCTACCTCTGGGAAAAGATCTTCTTCCACCATGCTTTCCTTCTTTGGAGCTTCCACCCTTCTCATGGTGACTATGTTGTTTGTCATCTTTAGGCTTCGACTTCTGAAAATTTTCTCTGGTGGTTCCTTTGCCTCTGATTGATTTTCCACCTCTAGTTCGTTGTCTTTGCCTCCTGGCCAACTTTTCTTCAGATTTCAAGGCTGCTTGATAGGAATCCTCAAATTTACTGACAGACATTATGCTAATCTCCTATTGGATTTCATATATCAGCCCATTGATGTATCTAGTTGTCTTCTCATCTTCATTCTCTTTCTGTCCAGTCCTAATGTTCAGTTGGTAAAATTATTCAGAGTACTCCTTCACTGATAAACCTCTCTGTTTCAGATTCTACAATATTCTATAAAGATTGATCTAGTAATCCTTCGGGATAAATTTTTTCTTCAACTTAGCTACCATCCTATCCCATTTTTTAATTTGCTTCTTACCATTTCTTCTTTGTTCGACTTGTAGTTCATCCCACCATAAAGCTGCATGGCCTTTCAATCTTGTCACTACATGCTTCACCATCTTGTCTTCTTCGATATCTTCGTAATCGAAGTATTTTTCCATGGAACGTACCCAATCCAACAATTCTTCAACTTCCAAATTGCCTTCGTACATAGGTACCTTTATCCTTGCTCTGGCTCCTATTCTTGAAATAGGTTGTATCAAGTGAGCTTGTGCAGCGTCCTCTGCTGTATTTTACTCAACATATGCCTCTTCACTTTCATCCTCACTGACATCACTAGCATCTGGTGCCCTTCTCTGTGCGGTCTCAATGGCATCTAATCTCATTCTGAGTCACCTCATTTCTTCTTCCATCTCTTCATTCGCTCTGCGTCTTCTAGGCAACATGACTTCACTGCATCACCTACAAACACAAATTGAAAATTTCCTTGATACCACAAATGTCACCAACCTTCCTCCTTTTCCTTTGTCTGTTGTCCACAAACAAACTCAAAATATTAGCTCTGATACCACCTGATGCAGACCCCCTACCTCACCCTTCGACAGGGTCCGCGACCTCCTGGTCACTGGATCATTCCTTCCTGTTGAGCTGAAATAGATCTATGGTTCCTTCTGGAACCCTTTGAACATACCCATAGGTCCCTTTGTCCCTGACGTTGGCTTTGAGAAGCCCTGTGTGTATGCCACCTTTTCGGTGCCCTTCTCCTTTCCGAGCCAACAGATACCTCTGCATTGACTCCTTTTCTCTCTCATGACCTCAGGCTGTGACCCAAGGCTCCAGACTACGTGCCTTTCGCGTTTCGGAAGTTCGGGACTCCTACATGCGAGCTCTCCCCGACTCCCTATCCTTCGAAATGTTGAAACCCGAAAAGGGCCTAATGGCTCCTCCTTTAAGCCTTCTCCACACGACCCTGTCCTCTGTCCTAGGGCTAATCCTCTGAGTTCTTCGGATTTCAAGATTCAGGGAATCGCAATGTAGTGCTCCTCCTTTCCCTTTCAAATCCTCGAAACCTGGAGACCTGATACCTCTCGTATCTACGATCCAGATCTGTCACTTGATCAATGACCCAGATCAAATCTCGGTGATCTTCTTTTCGGGATTTTTGCGGAGTCTTCACCTCCCAAATCCTGGTGACCAAACTCTCGGTGACTTCCGGATCTCTGCCACGCATCCTCCAAAATGGACGGTTCTGATCCTTTCATGAAATCCCCTTTTGTGATTTTGGCCCGATCTTCTCCTTCATTTCCTTGGTGCCGAAACACCAACCAACATCCACGTATCCCCTCCGATGGATGGTTGTAACTCTTAATCATGATCAATAGTCATGATATTTTCAGAATGATCAACGATCATGATCAAATCCTGACATTCTTCCTTTTGGCAATTTGGGAGAGTCTTCACTCTCGTCTCCCGGTAAAAAAATCCCCAGTGGCTTCTGGATCTTCGTCATGCTTCGCTCTCAATCCAACGGTCAGAATGATTTCAGGATTTCGGTGATCACGAATCCTCCTTTCTCACCACCCTTATGCACCTGAGTTCTGAAACTCCGATGGTTTCCGAATCTTCGCTACATGTCTTATAACAACGGATGGTTCTGACCCTTTCGGGACTCTGATGAGTCCGTTCCACTTTTCATACACAAGGTTAAACCTCATGCACCTTCCTCCATATTTGATGGCTATTGGTCCTCTATAATAAATATGACAATCTGCGATGCTCCTGCTCCTGAGATTTTTCCTCTCTCAGACTTAGAAGGTTTTCTAAGTGTTGAAGACCTCAGCCTTCAATTCTTCCTTGCTAAAGATCTTTACTCAAAAGTACTATCCTTCTTGAGATTCATCCTCTTTAAAGATTTGACCTCTTACACACACCTTGCGTTCAAAGATCTCGAATAACTCAGATTCGAGGAATTTTCTTGAAAATAAAATACCTTATGCCCGCCTGGCGTTCTCTTAGGTCATTTCTTCAAAACTTGGCCACTTCTAACCTCTATGCATTCCTTGCACTTGGATCCTCAAGTTCCCTCTGTTCTCTCTTTGAACCCTTCTCTCTGAGTCATTCTAAGACTCAGTCAATGCACACCTTGTGTTTGTGAATGCACACTTTGCATACATAGTTTGGAAGAGAAATGATTGGAACTGATCCACTTTCGTTACAGGTTCATAAAATTTTCTTCTCAAACTCTCATACAGGAACGAGAATGAAACAAATACCACATACAGAATGAAATATTCATGCAATCACATTCAGGTGAACACAGTCTAGTTTGGGACAACTTTCGTCTGTTCTATTCATTCATAAAAATAAAAAATACACATGGTGTTCCTCTGCTCTATTCTACTTTGGTTCTACTACAATCCTTTCATACTCTATTCTGTATATCTCTATTATAAATTGAAAATCAGAATATCTAAGGACTGGCTCAATGAGCTCTCCCATCCTATTCTGAAATCTATCATTTCAAACTTAAAATTTTTACCTACTCTGTCCCATTACAATAACTGTTAATTACTATCAGACAGAGTCAACACTCCATGTCTATGATTTCTTACAATCCTTAGAGACTTTTCAAACAAGTTACAATATTCAAATTGCTCAACAAAATATCTCAACAACCCAATTAAATTCTGAGTTAATACTCGATTTGAATTTTAGGCGTTGTTGAAATATCTTATGATTGTCTCCATGTGTGCATTTTCAACCTTGAAGGTGATGCTCCTGCATCAACAATACATGCAGATATGTAAGATTCCTCCAACCATGACTCAATTCCATCATAAAATTTACAATTATCATCATATGAGTGCTGGAAGGAAATCAACAACCATATACATACATGATGAGTCTCATGAATGAAAATTCCATGCAACGTACTTTGTAAGGGAGTCTCGAAGTGGGTGATATTTCTCATCCTAGGGGTATAAGTAAGACAACAGACACTTAACATAATCATTGATAGAAATTGGAGTGTCTCATTGTCGATGTAGATCTCCTTGGGTTCAAATTTCACATACTCTGCATGCTGAGAGGATAGATAATGGTGGATTGTATGAGGGAAACATTGAGTAAAATATAGCTCCAAATATTCTAATATTACATCAACTAAATCATGTGAGGAGTTTTGGAGCATTGAAATAACATCCAAGGAAGATTGATGAATTTTCCCCTGAGGAATAACAAGTAATTCTAGGGCATGTTGAGGTGATAATATTTCCTGGATTAACTCAATGTTTTCTATGCTTTGCATGGTGATGGGTTGTTCTCTGCATATTTTATATTTGAATTTATTAACATATGTGCATCAAGGTCAAAAATTTCATATTGTGAAGGATCAACGAATGATAATTTTGTACCTACACTCAATTATGGAACAAAAAAGGAGTCATCAAAAACAAGATCATTATGATTAGATTGTGATTCAACATGATCCATAAATTGAAATTGCGAAGGGGATTCAAAGTGATACATCTCAGATAAAGTGTCATTAAGAATGAGTGTTTGATTGATCAAGGCTAAGCACTCTTCCTAATTTGGTATATCATTCAACGTTTCATTACCAAAATAGTAATGTGAAGAGTGTATTACATGATAAAAAGATGGTTGCTCATGTGGATGATAATCATCAAACAGATTTGTATACAATGCATGAAGATCTTCAAATTCTGAAGATAATGGGATTTCCTCGGTAAGAGATTCATCACAGACCAGAATATGATCATGATTTTCAGAAGGGGGAATTTTACATGGTTCACACTTGGGGGATATGGGATTTAGGATTACTGATAAAGATTCCACTGTAGCTGTGTTAGAGTATTGGTTGAATATTATTCCCCTTATATTGTTTGTGGTCGGATCTGAATTATGTGAATAAGAGATGGCTTGATTTTTCATATCGCATTCTTCAGAAATAGAGACAATATATAAAAACCAAACAAATATTTCTTGGCCTAAGGGTTCATCCCTTTTAGGAAATCTATAGTAAATCCACATGACTCTTAGAAAGAAATCATTCTCAGATTAATTTCTTAGCCTACGGATTTCTTCCAGTTCATCAATGAGTTCATCATAAACATAATTTTCATGAGAAACAATAAACTTTTCCATGAATTGTTTCCAGCTATGAATTGATTTTGATGGCAATGTACTAAACCATGCTTTAATTCTCCCTTCGAATGTGAGGATGAACAATCGACACGTTTCATTGTCTTATACAATCTTAAGATTTCTTTGAGCGATGTGAAATCTTTTGAGGTGTATAAATGCAGAGACATTCCCTTCACCATCGAATTTGGGGTTCAACAAGAGATTGATTGTCTTTAGTGAAATAGCCTCGGTGGGTCTTAGAAGACTCAAAGGTTCATCCCATACATAGGTACAAAGAGGGGCCATGGGCTAGTTAAGAGTTAAATTAAATGACTCCACATGGGAAAGCTTGCCATCCGACCCTCCTTCTAGCACCAATTCTGTTGACGGGTCAAAATTCACCCGACAACAGTAAGTGGTTCTCCCTGGTAAGAACTCCCAATTAGACTTCTCACCATTTGGAATAGGGAACCCATCCAGATTCTGGCCCGACAGCCATTGCTAGTTTGATTCTACCGGTTGTGGACCAGTTCACCAATGAGGGTGAGTGATGGGTGTTTGTGAAAACATAATATGTTGATGAATAATATCTAAATGTATGCCTATTCTAATTCTAATCTAACCTATCCTAGCTAGGAGCAAATTAACGTAAGTGAATGAGTTGTGGAATGAAACTAACTCTACCAGTAGCTTCACCTAGATAGATGAAATGAATAAATAAAGTAAGATAACACATGCACATGAATATATAACCAAAATAGTCTAAGTCACTATATCACATAAATTAGCAGATCATTCGCTCAGGAAATGTAATATAAGAAAGAATGACAAAACTGCAAGAAGACATATATTGCATCAGAATAATCCATAAACAAACATGCTCTTACAACCCATGTGAACAACAAACATTCTTTTTGAAGTAGTTCACAACAAAAAACAAACACATGCAAGTCCTTCTCTCCGTCAATATTTTTCCCTTAGGGCTTCTCCGTATTAACAGTTTCAGCAATAGTACCTGAAAAACTCTTAGGACAACTCTCCAATTTTAGTTGACACTGTATTCCCAAAGTAGTTCAAAAGTGTACAATGTTTCAAGAGCCAAAAACCATTTATTTTGGCTCTATTCTATTATTTATTGAGGTTCAATAATACCTTTGGCCTTTCGTCTCCCTCGATGACCTTTCATCTTCCAACGTTTGTCCTCATCCTCTTTGTGATGATGAGCAACAAGGAAAATGATTACGTTTCAATTTTTTCTCCTAACACTAGTGGTTCGTCATAGATTTTAGCCATATGTGTCTTACACATCATGAATATTGGATTTGGGTATGAGGGCCTCTGCGTCGTCCTAATTTTGACAGTTTATTGTCACAGAGTTTCTAGATCCCTGTTTCATACATTTTCCTGCTATTTTCTTTGTTTCTCCTCCATTACTGCTACATCTTTTGTTATTTCTCTTTCATCATCTTTGGTTGTAAATTTCATCATGAGAATGTTGAGTGAGATCCTCCTTCACTCGGTACCTAAAAACATTCAACATACAATAGATGAGAGTGAATCCCAATAAACTATAAAGAATAATAATTTGAATGCAAATAAATGGGGCATAAAATAATTGAAGTATCATTTATAAACTTCCCTAATTTTGATTCTTGGTTCCTCTACTTGCGGTCGAGTTATGGTGTTCTTTGAGGTTGTCAATAATGTGTCAGATATTAATCCAAACATACGTATACCATAGGTTAGGAATTTTTCAAATCATATAAATAGGACGTTGTATATCTCGAAGAGAAATTTGCAACGGTATAAATAACATGCAAAACAGGCACTCGAGTCAAAAGTTATGACCATTTTTAAAAAGGTGGTTTTTCATGTTTAAGAGGAGTTAGTACTAACTCCTCCAAGCAAATCGGTGGAGTTAGTACTAACTCCTACGACTTGGAATAAGTGTACCATGAATTAGGTATTTATCAAATAACATAACTAGAATGTTGTATAGCTCAGAAATACCTTTCCAACAATATAAAGAAGGCACAAAACGGACACCCAAGTCAAAAGTTATGGTCGATTTATGAGAGACATTTCTCTTATGTTCGGAGGAGTTTGAACTAACTCCCCGACTTGTTCAAAGGAGTTTGAACTAACTCCTCCGATACGTATTAGAGAGTTTTGAACTAACTCCTCTGATATGTATCAAAGTGTTTTGAACTAACTCCTTCGATACATATCAGAGGAAATGAAGGGAAATATTTTGAATTTCTTCGGAGGATTCAAATGGAACTTCTCCTTTCAGGGAAAGAAAACTTGGAAAGAATACAAAGTGTTGAATTGGCAAGAGACAATGAGAGCTTGAGTTCAAAAGCCCATAAATTCCTCATACGATGCCTAATTGAGGTGTCATTTTTTGCAACGTGGAGAACACAAAGAAATGCTTCTATAAAGATAATTGAACATGTTGTTCCATCATTTGAGTGGATCCATTTCTAATGATGGACATGACTATCGAGGCTTTCCTAGTGGGAAATCCTAGACGATCATTTTGGCACTTTTGGACCTCGAATTTCGATTATGTCAATTTCATTGAGATCATAATTTCATAATATATATAGTAGGCCTATTTTGGTGGTGAGATACATTTTGAATAATACCCAAAATTTGTGCTCAAAGGTGTTTTCAATGGAAGTATGTGTCTCGTTCTTGCTTTTGCTTCGCCCAAATCCGGTTTTGTCAGTTTCTGAGTCATCTGTGATATGTAGTGTTAATCCCTAATATTGGATCATTACCCCTTAATTGGGGAATATTACATTAGTAATGCTATTTTATTTATGTCATCTTTATTCAATTAGTTGTAATTATACCTCCTAGTCTCCCATATATACCAAGGAGACATTTTCATTTGGAATCATATTGGAATTGTACATTTATGTGGGCATAAGGTGGTTTCCCTCTCGAAGAGGCTTATTATCT
>ML801631.1:160860-172646 GCA_009831015.1 Picea engelmannii
TAAGGGACATAATCAATGCCCTAAACCGCATAACATGTTGTCTATAGAGAATCATGAACCTTTGAGTGAGATATGGGTATTGTTATAATATTTTTTGTATCGAATGTGGATATGAAGGATTTAGCCATGGTTGGGGGATAAATCCAAGGAATTAGGCCTTGCAAAAACATTATGTTAATAGGCCATGATTAAAGCCATGAACTACAACATGAGACATTTAAAGGGGATCTTTTGCATACGGGTTGGATGAAGTTTCCATTAGGATTTTTTATGTAGTAGGGATTTGTGTTGGGGCCTTAACCATCATTAGGTGATGAAAATAGGGTTCTTAATCCATAAAGTATGATCAAGGCCTTTAACTACAAAATCATCCCCAGTCCATGACAAAGGACTCAAACTACCATACAAACTCAAATCATTGGCCTCTTGGTGGGATATAGGCATCATTAAGAGAATTTGCATACCAGGCATGGGTCTCAAGGCTTTGACCATGGTCAATGAAGGAAAACAAGGGTTGTATGATCTAAATTAGTATTTTAGGGATTGCAATATTTAACATATCAATGAGATTTGGGAAATATTAGAAAACTTTAGATGCATTGGATGGATTTGGAGACTGTGACCATGGTCATGCGAGAAAATAAAGGGTCTTAAGATCTAAATTAAACTTTTAATGCTCATGAAACATGCACATGTCCTTGAACCACTACAAAGTTTCTTTCAAGGGGATGTTTGGCCTCCAATTGGGATATGTGTGACATTAGGTGGTTTCATGCACCAAGGATAGGTCTAGGGGTCATAACCATGACAAGGAGAGAAAATAAAGCGACTCAAGTCATATATAAATATTTTAAGGATATTTTCCATGAACATGGACTCAAATCACCACATAGGACCTCTAAAAAGGATATTTTATCTCAAAATGGGATATGGGTGCCTATAGTAGTTTTTTCATACCAAGGATGGATCTTGGTGTCTTGACCATGGTAAAGCAGTGAAAATAAGAGACATATCAACTAAATGAATATCTGAGGGCTCACGGGATAAAATGGGGTCTTAAACCATTACATGCATCCTTCAAAGGGGATATTTAGCCACCAAGTGGGATAAACATGCAATTAGGAGAATTGTTTTTACCAAGGATGGGATTTCTTATTAATTTATATAAAAAATTAAAAAAAAAATTAGGCTGCAATTTTAATATTAATATTACCATATTAATAACTATCAATAGAACTCTATCTCCAAGGTCATTCTCTGATCTGAAAATGGGTCGAGTACTACTCTCCCAAATGTTTATAATGTAAGGATCTTTAAATTGACTATGGCTTATACAAGTTTTATTGAGCATATTAGTTCATTTATCATAATGCATTAAAACACATAAACATAAGTAAATGAACATAGAATAGAGAAAAACACATGAAGGAAAATAAGAGAGAAACAACCTATGTTGATAACAGAGTTCACCCCTCCACCTCTGGGGCTACGTCTCCGGACCTGCTCCAACTGGAATGCAGATCTTCTATATTCCTTCTTTAAAGTGAGCTCTCAAAACTCTCTTACATTCAAGCATTATGGCTCTTCATTAGCTCAGCACTATGAATTTCAATAGCTAAGCACTCTCTCCTTTCTTCCTCCCCAACATGGCTCACATAAGGAATATATATAGTTTTTCCTTACTCACTCTCCAACTAAGAGCATTAATTACAAGATCCACAATTGTAGGATCTAATTACAAAGAAGGAAAAAACAAGATCCTTAAAAGTAGGATCTTCAACCATCTTAGGCTTAAAAATGGAAAAGTCTCAAAACCACCCAAAGACTTTCCAACCATGCCCTTGATTCTCTCAACCTACAATTGAGAGAAAAATGGCAAATTGGTGTGAGGTGGTTTCTCACATGAAAACCAATTTCCATAATTAATAAATGAATAATATGTGAGACAAAGTTTCTCTCACAAATATTAATCATTTTAATTACAAGTGAATAATAATAATGTATGAGTTATTAAAAATCATAAAATGCATAATTAAATGCATGAGCACTTCATAAAAACATTAACCAAACTAATATGAAAAATGCATGAAGTATTTTTCCCACAAATGCATAATTAAATGCGTGAGAAATAAAACTCAAGAAAGCATCATTTTAATCCACTTAAACACTTTTTTCGACACCTTAAAATCAACATGGCGCAAATTAAGAAGTTCTTTCATGTGCAGAGATCCATTCAGATCACACCTCCCCACAAAAGAAACTTTTGGTCTCCAAAAGTATCAGCTTCAATCCATCATCAAGTGCATGCAAATGTCTCTGAAAGGCACGTTCCCTTAAGACTCCCACACCCCTGTTCTTCGGAATCAGAACGCAACACCAACACCTGCAACTGCTGCAATGCAAATGCCTGAAAAAGGCACATCCCCTCAAGACTCCTTCACCTATGTTCTTCGGAATCGGAATGCAACACCAACACTTGCAACTGCGGCAACGCAAATGCATGAAAAAGGCACATCCCCTCAAGACTACTTCACCTATGTTCTTCGGAATCGGAATGCAACACCAACACCTGCAACTACTACAACGCAAATGCCTGAAAAAGGCACATCCCCTCAAGACTCCTTCACCTATGTTCTTCGGAATCAGAATGCAACACCAACACCTGCAACTGCTGCAACGCAAATGCCTGAAAAAGGCACATCCCCTCAAGACTCCTTCACCTATGTTCTTCGGAATTGGAATGCAAACACCCACATCTTCTTAAATTTGCAACATGTAATTGATTATAACCTGGATCTATGACTGATCATACCTGTTTACATTTTTTGAAACACTTGCCAAGAGTTTATAACCACACTCAGTGGTCAAGTTTACATGAAAATGCCAAAAATAGGATTAGGCAAAAATGCCTCAATCAACTGAGAATACAAGGCTTTAGGCATAATCAAAATGCCTCTCACTCTTCCTCACTCAAGAGTGGCTACACAAGCCTTTACACAATCAAAACATATATCAAGTGCCCCATTACAAAATATGTGCACTTATAAAACCCAACTCCCAAACACATATGGAAATAATACATTAGGTTTCAAAACCGAAGTATAGAACTATCTCTGGGCAAACTTTTGCACGCTCTCACCAAGGAGACCCTGACTATGACATATCTCGGGTGCATATAATGTGTAGCATAATATTAATGTGTGTTTTTCTTTGAAAATCATATTATCAAAGGCACAGAAAAAGGTTATGAAAAATGAGCTATGACCGAGGTTCCAATTCTTCTACGGCCTCATGTTCAAGAGTTGCAAAGGTTGAACAAGCAGCCTCCTGGACTCTCTTGTCACTATATAAAATCCGTCGAAATCGATCATGCCCGTCTATATGTTTGACATTCTGAACAAACCATTTGTTGTATGTAGGTTTTCATTGCTGCAATTGATATAGGGCTCCTCCTTATGTCAAGGTCCTCTGATTTCTTAACAGCTTCAGTGGTCACTTTAATAGCCTGATGGCCTATACCAATATGTGAACGAAATCTCCTCAGGAAATCCCCAACATGGGTGGTTCCCATTTCCATGGATTTTCCCATTTCCTCTTCTAGTTGTTTCATAATGAACTCCTTTGCTCGACCAACTTCCTTTTTAGAAGCTCCATTTGCAACTGAGAAAATCTCTTTCACTATACGAGGTTTATCCTCTTGTCTGAATGCAATATAGAGGCAAGCAACCAAGATGGCATCCTGATTTCTTCCCCTAATAGATTTTGAATCTTCGACCTTCTTATAAATTTCATTTGCCTGGTCCTTGATGGTTGCAACTAGATCCAACCAATCTAACATGGTGYCGATGGTATTGAAGGCCATCATGAGCGAGTGGTTGGGATTGGAACCAAGATTCGGCYAGTGCCTGAGAGATGATGAGAGAAAGTCCCACGACACTCTGTTGGGATTTGATATGACTGTATAGAGGCCGCCATCGATGAGGAGAGGGTTTGATGGACCACTGACATGGACGACATCATTGTCCCCCATCTCGTTTGCGAATGTCCTCCACTCCGATGTCTCATCTATTGAGTGTGCCTCTAACACCAGTCCGCACTCCACACACACTGTGTTTCCCACAGAGTGATCGAACACCAATTTCGTCTTCTTCTTGCAGTCCGAGAAACTCACTATGTCTATCATATTCTCCCAGTTCCATCCTTGCTTTCTTGGGTTCTTTGCCTTTTTTTTTTCTCATAATGACATATTAGCAAAACGCGTGGGCAAAACGTGTTCACCGCAGCTTGCTTCAATGATTTTTCTCTATGACAACCAAATCGCTCTTTTCATGTAGAAAATCGGGCCGCAGATCAAATCCTGACTTTCGGGCCTTTTGTGATCTGTATAACAACAAAAAAATGAATTCTTTTCACCATGCCATTTTTTTCTAGATCTGGAACCAACTGTCATAGACGAAGTTCACTTGCAGCCATTATACCATCGATAAAGAAATCGTGGATCTATGCCTGGATCGAATCTGCAAGCTGGCAGACAATTGTACAAGCCTGTAAGGTTTCCTGGTCTTCCACCCTGTGGGTTCGATTCCTGCGGACTGCTGAATAACTGCAGTAGACTTCTCACGGGCACGTCTGAGGCAGCCGAGGTTTGTTTGCACAGGATCCATGGAAGATCCAGTGAGAGACGACTCCAAGACCTAAGAAAATCAACCTCCCTCGATACTGAACCCATGGAAATCCATGGAGAAATTTCTTCGGTTGAAACCCCAGTGGACGATGGTCTCCAATCTTCTAAGAACTTGAACACGAGCGCAGAGGTGTCTCTATCTTCGTCGGCTATTCTTGAGAATTTGGTTGTGGCCATTGACCAGATCCAAGATAAGAAGAAACTTTCTCATCCGGAGGCCGTTTGGCGTGATTTTCATGCCGTTGGATTTCTCTCATCCAGCCCTTCGCAATGATGCCATTACTTATCGATTCAGAGTCAGAAAATTTTGAGTGTTTTCCATCAAAAGAGAGATACCTGCCCCCATAAAACTCGAAATTTTGCAACATAGCAGAAATAAAACTTGTAGAAACATTATGAACTGCTTACCGAACCAACACCAAGCACTTTCATCTCGTAATCGTGCTTTTCCAATGGTGGATGGAGCCTCCTTCTTCACAGGCTCTTTTACATTCTTCTTTTTTAACTTGTGGCGAATTTTAGGGTGCAATTTCCAGCACTTCTTCTCCCAATGGCCATTGATTCTTGACGCAGGCAAGTGTGATCCTACACCTCAGACTCACCCACTCACAAGATCGTTCGATTTTGCTCCTTCGTGATCCGAATTAGCTCCTTGGATTCCCTCAGGAATCACTGCTGCAACAACCCGATCCACAGGTCCTTCTTCACCCTTCACGGCTTCTGCACCTAACCACGGCTATCCCCGACTCTATATCGGGGTTCAGGGTTTCACACTTCCTATTATTGAGAGTCACTGTCCTCTCGATTCCCCGATTTTCGATGAGCTCCTTTTCCTTTATGCGCTGGCCCTCCTGGCTCAGCTCCCGGTTCATATGACCAATTTCATAAGACCGCAGTCCTATACTCCCCCATCGGGATTTCAGCTTCCAATTTCCCGATGAGCTCTCCTTGGCCCTTAGCCCCTCCTGGCTAGGCTCTAGTCCATATGACCTGCCTTCGTGACCGTGGCCTTACCTCCCTTCGAGGCTACTCCTATCGGATTTTCGACATTTGTGATGACACAATGCGCATGTCCCCGGGACTCGTGATATCCTGATTCCCGATTCTTCCTGGATGCCTGACACCTGTCCTATCTGAGATCCACGACTGTGGTCTCTTATCGCAGTTTGAGGTTCAATAGGCCTCACACCCTTAGTCTTGATACTCCCGATATGCCGATGACACCTGGTCCTTCGACACCTGTCTTCCACTATCTCCCGATGTGGCCCACACGACTCCTCCAGCTGTCGGGATATCGCTTCTCGCAACCTCACGATCCCTACACCCAAATCCATGAGTCTTTTCTCGTGAGGTCCTGACACGCGATCCCATGTGTAGATCTAACGGTCCTCCTATGATCTGGATCCAACGGTTACCCTCCTTCTCGTGCCTCATGTCCTTGTGACTTGGGATGCCCAACTCTTGGGCCTCTACCCTACGAACTTTCGAGTTTGCGAGATCTCTTCGATCTCTGCCACGCGTCCTCTCCAGATGGATGGCTCTTGTCTTCTCGCCACTTTGTCGCTTCGTGAATTGGGGTACCCAATACTTGGGCTCTCAACCTACGAACCCCCCCACCCCCCCCGCGAGTTCGCGAGATCATCCCGATCTCTGCCACCTATCCTCCTCAGATGGACGGTCTCGATTTCTCCTCGCGATTTCGCGACTTCAAGGGTCCTGAGTGCCTTGTTCCTAGGACTCATGAAACTCCGATTGTCGATTTTCCGATAGCGACCTCTTGTTGGCCCTTTCACCAATGGCGTTGATCTCCTGCCACGCGTCCCCAAGAATGGATGGTCCCAATTTACCCTCGGGGTTTCGAGACTTCCGATGTCTCGATACTCTTTCTCTCGGAACTCCGATTTCCTGATCTGCGACTCTCGTCTGATTCTCGACACCTGTCCCTCAAATGGGCGGCTCTGATTATGTCGGGGTTTTCAACCTAGATTTCCCCGATCTCGTGTCCCCGGGAATGTCGATTTCCCGATGGGCCAAATGCCGATGGTACTTGATCTTCGCCACGTGTCTTCTCTCAACGAACGGTCCAGATCCTCATCGGGATTTCACGGTGATTGATGCCTAGATTCCAATGACCTCGAGAATCCTGATTCTCCGATGGTCAATATCCCAATGACAACTCCTCGTGTCGGGACTTCTCTTCTTGCTCCCGAGGCTTATCTCCCTCGCAACTTCTACAGATCTAACGGCTGTCGGCGACCCTGCACCAAATCCCACGGCTAAGACCTGTCTTCCTTCCCTGCGCTTCTCTTGAAGCTTAACCTCCGCGCACCTTCTCCTGATCCAATGGTTGATGGGATTTCTATCGTGAGATCCGATGACTGTCGGTCTCCTCTTTCTGTAGGATCCTCTTGAGCTTCCTCCTGGACGTAAATTCTTCAATGGTCTATATCTCTTCCTTCCGCCGATCTGATGACTGACGCTGCTCCTCCTGAGTTTTCTTCCTTTGAATCCTCAAAGGATTCTAGTGTCTGCACTCCTTGTAGAACCTATACGCACACACGGTGTTGTCCCTCCTAAGCTTATACAGTCACTCAGGCCCCTAAGGGATTTCTGTCTTTCTTTCCTCCTCCAGATGGAGAATGAAATGGATGCCTTCCTGGCTATCCTTCTTCTCAAGCAACCCTCTCGCTGAGTCCTTATGGGTGTTCAGTAACCACGTGAAGATCATTCCTTGGACTCTTCCTTCAAATGGAATAACTCAAAGAGTTCTCTCCTCTCTTATGTGAGTATCTGCACACTTTCTCGATGCCCTCCTGGCGGAGTATCTTCCCCACAGAACGTTCAACAGTTATGTCTTCTTGTGCACTTATGCACCTGCTCAATGCCCTCCTGGCAGAGCTCTCAGAATCCTCAGTGATTCTGTTTCTTCTGAACTCTCAGCAGAGTTCCCTCCTTTTTGCACTCCTGTATACATGCTCAATGCCCACTTGGCAGAGCTCTCACAGAATCCTCCACGATTCTATCTGCAACTGTGTTTCAACTACACAGCCTTGCCTCCTGAGGTGTTCAGTAACCTCATAGGTCTTCTTCTTGAGTTGATGATTCCAGTTCTTGTGCCTCAACACGTCCTTGTTTGAACCCGTAGTGTTCAGAAGTGCATCCTCTGTGCACGGCTATCAGAACCCACAGCGTTCTGTCACACCCTCCTGGTGTGAAGCCTCAAGGACCTTCAACCCCGAAATCAAACACAACTCCTGCAGAATGCATTCACACACATACATTCACTACATAAAAGGAACACTCACAGACACCCATATAACACAGAATGACATGCAGGAAAAACTTCTTCTGATTATATTAAAATGGAAAATGCCTGTATTTTACAAATGTTGTTCCTGAGCTCTCTCTGGCTCTCCTCTCCTACAACCTCATCTACAACTACCTCACTTACTCAAAATGAGATCTCAAAATCTCTTTTACCTGAGGGGCTCAATCGAGCGCTTCCCTCCAGGATTTCACCTACTCTAATAAATTACATTCAATGGTTGTCTAGTCCAGTGTATGGATCTAGATCTCCACCGATCTTGCATTAAATCTGATCTACCTAACGCCTGCTCAAAGGCACGGCCTCTATGGCTCAACAGCCTAAGCATTTAATTTACATTGAATTCAAATTCAAATGAGGTTGTGCCTCTCTTCAGCCTTTGAATGCGTGCGCACTGACGTGGCTGGCTGGCTGGCTAGCTGACGTGGAGAGATGCTCCTGCATCAAACTCCTCAGCTACAAAATCATGAGCTCCTGCTCATGCGCTTCCCTTCTAAGCTATTGGAAATCCTCCTGGATCCCAAATGAATATTTGGAGCTTCCCATCTGCTCCATTCTGTTGTTGTTGTTGCTTCTGCGTTGTTGTTTTTGCTGCTTCTCTTCTGCTCAGCCTCTCCTTGTTGACAGTTTCTGCTGACTCTACCATTAGCCTTATGATATCCTCTATTACCTCATCCAGATGCTCCCATGGTTGGTCCTGTTGTTGCAGTCTCCTCAGCTGCAAAAATTTTTGGTCATTGGGCAGATCACTATGATCTCGCATGCCTTCCTCTTCATCTTTATCTGTGGCCTCAATTTGCCACTCTGTTGCAGACTTCAGTTCTGCAGTCTCTTCTTGAATGACCTGTTGCTCAGTCATCCTCTTCTCTGACAGCTCAAATTCTGCCAGTTCTCTGGCTAGCCCTGGATTGTTCAACCAATCCTCCAGCATCTCTAGCTCCATCTCCCATGGAGTGATAAATTTACCTGCCTGCTTCTCGGCTTCCTTTGCTTCTAGCTCCAGTGCCACATATTTCCTTTCAGCTCTCGGGCCAAAATCATTGATCCATTCCTCAGAATGATCGTCATTCTCTTCATCTGCTTCTGCTTGGGCAGCTTCCAAAGTCTGCTCCAATTATTCTTCTTCCCTGATAGTCATCGATAGTTGTGACTGTTCTTTTGTTGCACCATCTGCAACACAAAATTCTGCCTCCTCCTAGGCACATGGTAGGAATATCTCAATTCCCCCAATCATCAGGAGATCATCCTGATCTTTCTCCTCTTTTATCAGCTGCACCTGTTGATCCAAGTCTACCTATTCTGTCAGCTCACCTGGCTGATTCCAACTCACTTCATAGTTTATGAGACCCAAAAATAGTCTCATCTGCTCATCCCTGCCCACTTGGCAATATGGGATGTCTCTGCTGCCCTCCTGGCAGACTATGAGATCAACCGATCCCATCTTCATCAGCGACCCCTGCTGAATTGAACTCTCCTCTGAGTCCATGAGACCTTCAGATGGTCCCAAATTCTCATCTCTGCCCACCTGGCAGTCCAAGATGCTTCTGCTGCCCTCCTGGCAGTCTTTGAGATCCCACAGTGATCTCTTATCATTGCTCAACTGGCAAATTGAAATTCCCTGGCTGTCCTCCTGACATTCCTTGAGATCCTCAGCTGATCTCAACTCGTTGCCCTCCTGGAAAACTGGAATTTCCACTTCTCTGCCCTCCTGGTAGTGCTTGAGATCCTCAGATGATCCCAATTCAAATTCTTCATCATCGAGACCTCTCCCAGTCTCTGGCTTACAATGATCAATCATCTTTTCCTCTGTGGCCTTGAGGTTTCCAGCATACCTCAACCACCTCTTCAACAGCCTGTGTTGTCTCATGACCATCAACTACTTGACTGGCCATTTCACTTTTGCCTTCTTCATGGGCAATTCACGCATCCGTCTCCTATCTTGCCGCATTCGTAGTTCGAGCTTCTCTATGTCTGCTTTTAATTCATAGAGCTCTTTAGTAATTTCTTTATCCCATTTGGGAAGATTTCCTGCCTTGCTCTTCTTCCTCCCAGCATACCTATGGTCTTCAGTAACCATGGTGCTGTGTCTATCTGCCTCCCTAACAGATTTGTTGTTGTCACTCTGCATCTTGAGTGTGTCCAGCTTCATCATCTCGCAGTCTCCCTAACTGTCTTCTCGACTGCTGCCTACTTGCAAACAATTGTCACAGAGTCTTCCAGCGCTCTGTCTTCTTCCTGCTCCTCTGTCTGCAATATACAAACATATTCCCACTCTCATACCACTTGATGTGTGTATCAGAGTGTTATTTTATCTCCTCCTGCCTCTCTTGCCTGAAATATACAGACAAGAACTCGCTCTGATACCACTTGGCAGAGCTCTCAGAATCCTCAGTGATTCTGTTTCTTCTGAACTCTCAGCAAAGTTCCCTCCTTTGTGCACTCCTGTATACATGCTCAATGCCCACTTGGCAGAGCTCTCACAAAATCCTCCATGATTTTGTCTGCAACTGTGTTTCAGCTACACAGCCTTTCCTCCTGAGGTGTTCAGTAACCTCATAGGTATTCTTCCTGAGTTGATGATTCCAGTTCCTGTGCCTCAGCACATCCTTGTCTGAACCCACAGTGTTCAGAAGTGCATTCTCTGTGCACAGCTATCAGAACCTGCAGTGTTCTATCACACCCTCCTGGTGTGAAGCCTCAAGGACCTTCAACCCTGAAATCAAACACAAATCCTGCAGAATGCATTCACACACATACATTCACTACATAAAAGGAACACTCACAGACACCCATATAACACAGAATGACATGCAGGAAAAACTGCTTCTGATTATATTAAAATGGCAAATGCTTGTATTTTACAAATGTTGTTCCTGGGCTCTCTCTGGCTCTCCTCTCCTACAACCTCATATACAACTACCTCACTTACTCAAAATGAGATCTCAAAATCTCTTTTACTTGAGGGGCTCAATCGAGCGCTTCCCTCCAGGATTTCACCTACTCTAATAAATTACATTCAATGGTTGTCTAGTCCAGTGTATGGATCTAGATCTCCGTCGATCTTGCATTAAAGCCGATCTACCTAACGCCTGCTCAAAGGCACGGCATCTATGGCTCACCAACCTAAGCATTTAATTTACATTGAATTCAAATTCAAATGAGGCTGTGCCTCTCTTCAGCCTTTGAATGCGTGTGCGCTGACATGGATGGTTGGCTGGCTAGCTGACGTGGAGAGATGCTCCTGCATCAATTTTGCAGAAATTGCAGAAACTCCTTCGTCTTCCATTCAGCTGTACATTCCTTGTAGGAGGATATGAAAGGTTCTTCTTCTGCTTGGTCTCACTTCTCATGGACACATCCATCTTCTTAACCCACATTTTCTTTGTTTGATGCTTAACTACATCACAGTTAGAAGATCTATGGAAGCAATCATTTTTCTTATATGCAAAAGAAGAACTTGAATGACTGTTATACCTTCCTGACTTGTCCTTAAACTGATGAGGACTAACTGTCTTGATTCCCTTCTTGGAATCTGGTGGTGAAGAGATGGATTTCGCTTTAGCAACTTTCAAGCATTCTCCTTTCTCTTCATGTCCATAACCCAAGCCTGCAAATGGTTGTCTTGGTACAACCCCCAATGGCTGGGTGACTCCTTGACCATTAATGCCAAGTCCACCTCCTCTATACCCCATCTTCGTGAGGATCTTCATGCCAACATTAGTTTCATATTGAGAGAAAACAGAACATGAAGAAACATCATATACCTCAGTTTGAGAT
>ML801631.1:183158-207918 GCA_009831015.1 Picea engelmannii
GTCCCGTGATTCGGTAAAACTCAGATCTAGGGAGATCTGCTTGAGATCTGAGCCTGAAACTTCTCCCACGGGATTCTCATAGCCCGATCTATATTCTTGGATAGTTTTAGATCATTTGGAGGCCTCCTTCATCAGGGCCAAACCAGCTAGGGTTTCAGTCATCCAGTGGGTCACACCATCCAGTGGAGAATTCAGATCTATGGGGTTTGAGAGTGGATTTGAGAATTTGGACATCTGGGTTTTCCTTACAGTTGCCCGATCTATCATTTGGCATATTTCTCGGGATGATTGGACACTTTTTGTAGCAGGGAAGAATTATTCAGGGCTTCAGCATTCTAGCAGGACGTGGCACTTTCCAGCTTGGAGGTTAAGCATTAGTAAGGCTCAGATCTGCTTGATTTAGTCTTCATTGTATATCCAACCTTTGGAGGCTTATTTTGTATTGTCGGGAGCATTTTGTAGCAGCTCATATCTATTGCTTGTACGGCCCTCTGAGGTTTATGCCAGATCGACCATCTATTGTATTGATCTTACATTGCTCATAATAAAAAGGTCATATCTTTGCTTGTGCTTCTACATCTTGAATATATTGTGATCTCCATGTGTTGATGAATCTTGTATGCACTTAATAACTCAATAAATTAGTAGTAGTTAGTGATTCCAAGAAAGAATTTGGCTTGGGATCATTACGTCCCCACCTCTAACAACATTCTGCGACATTCTTCTGCACAAAAATATATTTTCACAACCATCGTTGTTATAGAAAGATTGTCGCAACATCTTTAAATCGTCAAATATTTATATTCCAATTTTAGGTCATTATCGTCACAATTGTGACAAACGTGACCTAAAAATATTTATTATTTTTATTAATATTTTAGGTTAGTTTCAACGGTCAATTTTAAGGTTAGGCAAGTCGTCTCTCTTGCAAGAGACAAACTAGAGTCGTCGCTCTTGCGAGGAAATTTGACTATAATAATTCAGTCAACCTAGATTCGTTGAGATAGTGATGAATACATGATGGATTTAAAAAAAATGAACTTTTTCTCTTGCATGTTGCGATGAAAGAATACTTTCATCGCAAGTGGTCATCGCAAATTTTTCAATACGTAGTAGTGTGATTGGAAGAATAGAAAGGGGGGCCAATTTATTGTCTTGGGGAGAGGATAAGACAAGAAAATTGGGAGGTTTTTATACGGGAAAAACATGTCCCTAATCTGAACCCCATTTGTAGTTGTGCATATAGGTTGGTGAGACGTTTTGGTTTTTTGCGCACTTGAGTAGTGCGCAATGTAATTGTCCATATAGGTTGGTGATCCATTGGAAACAAGTGTAAATGTAATGAACATACAGTTTGTTGATCCATTTTGGTTTGGAATGCACCTGAGTACTGCACGAGGTATGTAACCAAAGAAAAAGGTGTGCACATTCCATAGTGTTGCACGTACCTTAGCTAGTGCATGTGGATTGCACATAAAGGAAGGGAGTGCATATTTCACAATGTTGCACGAACTCAAGAAAGTTTGTGGAAATGACTCTAATGTATATATATGTATGTATGTATATTATTCGAGGTCGGAGAGCTTGTGTGACTATTGGGTCAGTGAGCTGGGACGCAAATAGGTCATTATGGCTATCCTTGTAAAGTGTACCACACTCAAGTTAAAAATAAAATAATATCCCTGCACGCAGACATACCAGACAAAAAGAGATGGGGGGATGAACTCCACTGAAAAAGGGAAAAGGGGGAATATTTTAATAATATTTCCAAAAAATGTAACCTTACGGATATATTACTTATCCTAAGTTCCTGAGGGATGGGAACTAGTCACCAAGTGGTTGAAGCTACTACTGAAGGTGACAAGTGTCAATTTTAAGGTATGAAATATATATTGTTGGCCTTAGTGTATTTGGAAATAATATGGCTTTTTTATCGAAGGATGAAAGGGTTAGATGGTTTGGAAAATATGACTATTACCTTATCTTCAGAGAAGTTTGTAAGATATCCTATGTTGTATTCAGAGTTATGCTGTCGAAGAGGCAAGTTGTCAGGCTCGTGAGCAGTTTCTTTGGGTGAGAGATTTGTTGTTGAAGAGGCGAGTTTTTAGGCCCGTGAGCATACTCTCCAGGTAAGAGTTTTTCCAGGAATTGTTCTTTGGTTCAATGATCATTAGTTGCAATGCTCGAAGACTTCCTATCAAGCCTATTGTTGGAACCCTAGAAGGGGAAGTGGGGAAACCAAAGGACTATTGAGAAGAGAAGGGGAGCAATTCCTTGGGTGTGACAGGTGTGTGGGGAATGAGAGAATGTATACTTGTTGCAGTAGTGGCACCTTGGACTGAGAAATTTTGTTGAGTATCATACCTTATAATTTCACTAGAATACCTTTTTCCCTAGTGGAGTTTAAGCCCCAGCTCAGGGGTGACCTATTGCTGAAAGATTATGAGCAACATAGTCTATGGTTAGGAGGAACGTCTGAGTCATGCAAAAAGTTGGTGACTTTTCTAAAAGATAAGTGTTATTATGTACTTTTCTATTTACTGTGTGTTCATTTACTTGTATTGGTTATGGTCTACCTCTTGTAAGATTATGCATATGAACAATGGTTGTTATTTTGTTTAATGTTGTTTATTCATGTAAGTGCAATGTGGTTATTTAGTTTAGTAGTTGCACATGTTGAGTACGTTAGTTGATAAGTAATTTATGTTAATATGGTCTTGGTAAATGGTCAATAGCTTCCCTAGTGAAGCTAGGAGTACCGTGTGCACAAGTGACTAGATTCATTGCGTGTGTTGGAAGTAGTCTACACATACAGGGAAAGTAGGGTCTGCTAGGGGTGTTGGTATGGTTATGCACACAGTGTTATTTGAGTTCTCCATATTAGTATGTGTGCAGTAGTGTTCGCATGTTCATAGTCGGTTATATGCACATTAATGTTGGTATGATCAACATGTTGTTGCATATAGTTTCATTTTGTGTTACTTTTGCTATTATAATCTGTTTAATCAGGAGGAAATGTGGTGTGAGGCGAACTAGTTTGGGTTGCACACATTTCCTCAAGTGTTTATGCGTAGCCTGAATGTTAACTGCACACTTACAATTTGAGGTAATGTTGATCAATATTAATCCAGGGACATTACTTGAGGTATAATACTTGGAGTTCGGAGAGTTTGTGTGATGGGTCCCAGCCTGGATGGCTAGGGATGTTACAAGTATTGAGTTGGTCAAGTTTGGATTTAAATTTTACATTATTTAAGTTATATTTTTCATTAAGGGCCTCCTGATTTTCCAAGTGATTGAGTTGTTGTAATAAAAATTAATCTACAACCATTAGGGATGCAACAAACTTACGTCCTTTTACCCTTTTCCAACTTTTCTACCACTAAAATTCACTTGCAATCTGTTATAATTGATCTACTGTTTAAGAACTATTGTTTGGGTGGCTTACTTGCTAATTTTAGTGTCTAGAACTTGTTGTTGCAGAATATTTTTTCTAGAACCATAAGGTTGTTAAACAAAAATTTTGATAACACTCATTAATATCCCTTTATTGCTATCAAAGTCTTGGTTTAAAAATTGGAATATTGTCTACTAATTGCTAGCTTTATTTTCCAACATCACACACTTGATTTTGATGGTTTAATTTGCAACTGTCATAGTTTCTTTACTACTGATATATATTTCCATACTACTGCAATTTTTGGACAAAAAGGTTTCTTGTTAATTCCCAATTGGTTTTGAGTCTTATATCATCATATATTGTCTTGTTTTGTTTTTTCTAACACGATTTCGTAGGTACACAACCTTGGAAACCATTTACCATCTCCAAAGAATTTTTCCTCAAGACTCATTCTCATCCTTGACCTTGACCAATAGGGGTATTATTCAAGATCCTTGTTTCTTCCTTTACAATCCCCCTAGGGTGACCTGGGAAGCCTCCCTTGTGTTGGACTTGTGCTTCACTAAAGTGGGGGGGATATCTATTGAGGTGAAAATCATAGGTATTCCTAGTTGTGTCACACACTTTTTGTTTGGGTTGGGATTTTCCCAAACTAAAAACTCTGCAATAACATTTTTGGCATTGTTTCCAGGGAGAATTTTGAATCCTTTCTGATCCCATAATGACATTTGGCAATTTTATCCCAAAGCCTTTATCTCTAGCTTTCCCGACGACTCCACTAAGGGAAGTTACCCTCACAAATTTGAGGAACTTCATAAGTTTATCTGGTGACTCCATTGAGGGAAGATACCCTCTTTGATTTTGATGATCCTTGAGCTCTTCTGGAATTTCCATTGATGTGTGATTCTAGCCAATGGAACCATGGAACCTTGGTTTACGCATGAATTATATCCTTCCCTTCATATCCAGGTTATTTCTAGGTATCCAAATCGTTATCCTCCAGAGTGGAACTATAATTATCCAAAGTTTATTGGTGATGGATCCCTCGCAGTCACTCATGTTGTGAATTATATGAAATATGCTTCAACATTGAATGTATTACATGATGATATACTAATATAATTGTTCATAGCATATCTAGATTTAAGAAAAAATAAGTGGCTCATGCATTCATGCAATCCGAGGAGCATACCTTCCTCCACAAATCTTGTTGAGCAATTTCTCAGGTGTTTGGGGCCAACTACTCAGAATTTGCAAGATACTTTCCAAGATCTCAAGCACGCTCTTTACAAGGAAGGATTTCCAGTGGATGAAGAGACAATAGTTGAAAAATGTGAAACTGAAAAGGAACATCATCCACCCTGTGCAAAAGAAGTTCTTGAAGAACATGTCCATGAATAAAGTTGACAAGAAGAAGAAGTTTCCGGTGAAGTGAAACATGTTGAGAACCCAGATGAGACATCGATATCTATTCTCCCACTTGGTGAAGATGAAGTTTCCCAACCTTGTTTTCCTCTTGCACATGAAGATGAAGAAGTGATTAGTCCCAATGATACATATTATTTCATGAAGGATTTCTTCGACATGGTTGATCAACACATTGATGATTTCATACATATTGGGAGGCGTAGATGGGACATGGGTTGTTTCATTTTTTATAATCATCCTGATTATGACATTGAAGGTAGGTTTCAAATGAAGAGTGTTGATCCATAGATCGACGATGATATGAGTGTAGATGACTATCGTCCACTCAGAAATGACTAGTTGCAGTCCACTTATGTTGATTTCTAGCCATACCTTGGGGATTGTCCTTTTGAACACTCAAAACAATTATTTGATGAAAATTCTCAACTATATTCTTGCTCAAATTTTGATGAACATGAGGTTGTATAATACTACTAAGCAACAATATTTTCATCATCGAGATTTTTGCAAGGATTTGCATGTAAAGGAGCAACATTTTCTAAGTGGCAAGAAGTTTTCTTTCTTCAGACATGAGGCTATCCCTTACCTCCTATCTCCTTTGGGAAACCATCTAGTTCTCTTCTAATCTCTCATCTCCTCTCATTCTTTAGGAAGCAATGGTCATGTTAATGAGGAATAATATGATCCATCATATACATGTGGTAGCCCTATTCAGAGATGGGTAGATCAAGCTTGTGGTTATTCTTTCCAGGAGGAGTCTCTCCCTCCCAACTATTAGCACTCAAAATGCACCATTAAATTTTAGTGACTTCATAAAATTTAAGATGGATTTTCTCATTTTTCCGGGTTTTTTCCAATATCCTTTGGTTTCTCCTCTTAACCTGCAACATGAATAGACTTGTTAGCTCTAATATATTGCATTGATTCACTATCCTAAGTCTAGAATCTCTATTCTCAAATCACAAGCCTAAGCTATCAAATCATAAAGCTCCCTTTATATCTAAGTCTAAAAGTATGAGGATTGATGGTTATGTTAAGGGCTATTACATGAATCATCTTATTGACTTAAATATTTAATATGTCATACTCCTATATTATATGCAAATCCTACGAGTCTAACATAAACTAATATTACATACCAAAACCAACTCCAAGTCTACATATGTCAAATCACTAAAACCATCCTACATGCTAGCCGCACATAACTGAGTCAAGCCTTAGGCTTAAGCCATGAGTCAAGCTACCAGTCATATAACACACAACCCAACACAGAGCGCCCAAACTCTAGGTCAAATTTATATGAAGGAGAATCTCACGGGATGTCTCTCTCTCTTGACACAACTCATCAAAGAGCTTGGTCTTCAGTTTTCAATTGTTGAGGTGTCAAGGCAATAATGCCAAGAGCTTACAGGTGCTCAAGTGACTTCACTAATCTGTTCTTGAAATGGGTTTATCCTTTTGGACGTTTCTTAGTTGAGCTCTCAAGTCAATATCCTCTGATTAGTGGTTTCTATAAACTTCTTGCCGTTTGTATACTTAAAGCTGATCAGAGAGGTTATTTTGGCAAAATGGAATCATCTTTGTCTATGAAAGCAATTGGCAGTACAAAGGAGATTGAAAATCCATTGCAAGGAGATACTGTTTTTGGGGATATGATATCACAACAAGACCGAGATTTGTGCAAAGATTTGTTCCATAAATATTAACGGGAAGTGCTCATCTCTAGAAGGTGCTACAAACTTGAGTTTCTAGTTTCATGTTTGCGGCTTTGCTTGTCAACTCCTCCTCCTATCATCAACATTGAATCCCTTGTGGGACCAATGATCAGTGCTCTGAAAATTGGATTAAGGCATTGTCCTTTGGCAATGGTTGCAATGGATTCTCTTGAGACATGGCATTGACTTCATCCTAACAAACTTGAACCATGGCTTCAGCAAATAGTTCCATATTTCAATAGTTATTAGATTCACTTTGAAAGTAAAGGTTTCGGAGAGGAGACTATAAATAATGTTGATGGTTTCAATGGATCTTCAAGAATTGGTCGGTCTAAGAAACTTTCTGGAGAGAAAGAAATATGTGCAAAGGAAGTTCAGATGGGGTCTTTTGAACATGTTCAAATTCGCATTCAAAAGTTTCTTGGCATTATTGGAGGTCAGAGTCATCTTTTGGTTCCAGACATTGATCTTCTACAAGTATTCGGTGTTGGTGGTTTGGCTTGGGATACCGTAAATGGGGTGAAGTTTACTGTTCCTTTTCGAGACACAAAACCTGATATATGGCTTGACAACTTGCTGAAAAATAGATGAGAATTTTAGGTTTCTTATTAATGCAAAGGGGTTGCTTTCATCTACATTCAAATTGTGAATAAAATCACCCACATGCAGACTATTGTGAAAGATAGTCGTGCCCAGTGGATGGGAGTTATCTTCGGTAACAAGATGAAAGGAAAGATTCATAAGTATCTTCAAGACGTGACTTAATATCACAGAGAGACTCTCATCAATATGGAGGATGGCATATATATCTTTGTGGAAAAATTTTAAATATTGCTGCAGTTGCCTCAAATAAAAATAAAAATATAAAAATATTTCCAGAATAGTCTTGCAATGATCTGATGACATATTCACTTGTATTTGGTTGTTGCTGCTATACCTGTTGTGTGCGCAGAAAGCTTAGAAAATTGTTAAACATTGCAAAAGGCATGTGTGACGAATTTTTAACACACATCACATGATGTCATTGCATGCTTGTCCTAGAATGGCATTAAATTGAATGACGAGGTTAAGATACTAAATACATTTCAGTTGTCGAGTAAAAAACTTGTTGTTTACTTGGTGGACATGACAGAGGATTTTTTGATACCTCTGTCGAATGATATATGTGCAGTTACTCATAGGCTGAGGAGTTTTGAAGAGGCATCGAGATCCGATGTAAATAACATCCAAATGTTGTTGTTTTTGTTTGGTAAGTTTAGTTTTGACCAGCAAGGATTTTCCTTTTTGACCAAGACAGAACTTTCACCAGTGCAGAAGGCGGAATTATAACCAGTTAGCTGATGAAAAGCAGAGCTTTCACCATCTAATTAGCAAATCTTAAGACGGAATAGCTGGTGAAACCTGAGACAGGCAGCGAAGGTGTATTTTTGCCCAGATCGAAGTTTTACTCAGCCAAATCTTTTGAAAACTCTTTCTAAAGATAAATATTGAATTCTAATGTCCAATCTAAGATCCATTTTTGATGCAAAGGAGTTAGAGGAGGTGTTCAAGTTGATTTGACACCTATTTTGAGGGGAAATGAATCAGCGTTTTATCTATATTTGGCAAATTCGAATTTATCTTCATCAAAGGATATCAAATAGCCTTGGAAGGCTTTTTTGCACAACACATAGTTTCTAGATGATATGAAGACCATGAAATAAGGAATTGACCTATTTTCTAGGTTCATCTCCTTTCTTTTTGTAAAAATTGTTTTGACTTTCTATCTTTAGCAATTTTGATCCATTCTTCTAGGATCTGAATGTTTTATTGTAAAGCTATAAAGCTAAGGATATGAGATGAACAAGGGGGGTTTTGGTCATAGGACTGAGGATTTAATTCTGGATACAATACCATGATGTTTTGTAATAGACTATCATAGATATGTAATATAGATCACAGTCTTCTTTCTCTATTAATATCAAATTGTCATTTCTTACTTCTTCTATGCTTTTATTCAAGTTATCTTAACTGCAATATGACTGTCATCTCATTAGTCAGTTCATAGCTTGATTTAATAGTAATCTTTACTTTGATTCAAGTTTGTCTTAGTTGCCAATGACTATCATCTCATTGGTCCACTCATAAGCTTGATTTAATAGTGATACCTGCACTATCTTATCCGACCCATCACATGTGTGATCTGGTTAGTAAGTATAGTATTCTTCATCCACTATTATGCTACTCATCTGATCATTGATTCTTGAAAGCACTGTCTCATCCGATTATATATTCTTTGACTGTCTTGATATGATCTAGTAGTTCAGTTATCCCATTTTATCCCAATATAATCATAAACCTATTCATATTTTAAGTTACCAAGCATTTTTGGCCTACAACCCCAAAGAGTTTCTTGGAGTGATAACAAATTGGTGCCATTGTCGGGGAGAGGATATTGAAGCTCAGCTTCCCTGGGAGACGACATTAAATCTACTCCTTGATGATAAACAAGGATTAGACATTTCATTTGGTTGTAATAATCTATCTAGGGACTCCATGAAGGATGAATTTAGTGGCGACTCCATTGTTCAGAAATCTGTTGGTGACTCCACTAGTATGACATGAACTAGATCTTTGCTAAGATGTATGCATTCTATGATTTTTCAAAAATTGTTGGTTTCCCTAATCCAGTGCCTAGTAGAGATGAATGGGAAAATAGTCTTCCTAGATTTCAAGGAGAAGAGTGGGAAGTGCCAGCTGAACATTTGTTGGACTTTCATGATTACATGCATCGGTTGCAAGTTGTGCATGAGGATGTTTAGATCCGGCTCTTCTGTTTCTCATTAGAGGGAATTGCTCTTGATTGGTAACGGTCTCTGCCTTATGCCAGTATCAACTCTTTGGCAAATTTTCATGCTGCTTTTCATGTTTTTTGTAAAGACCATTTTCCAGATGATCTTCTCTATCCTGAGTGTTGTCATGAATTTCATTTATTGACTAAAGATTCGGGTGTTCATGAAGAGTATGCTGCTATAGAGAATACTCTTCATTATCGAGAGATTGATGATTCGCATTATGATAACCATTGTGATGCTTTTAACATTGTATTAAATGCATCTTTTAAAGATGGTTGTGATGAAGATCCGATTATCCCTTTTGAAAATTTGAAAAATGATGAGTATATTGACATATCAGCAGGAGATAATTTCAGATCTACAACAAATATTAAGGGAAGCTTTGAGTTTCCAGATTTGCAGACAAAAGCGGTTTGCAACAGACATGAAGAGGAAGATGATAAGCAGAAGGGTCCATATTAGCAGTCCATCCTATATGTTTCTCTAGCAAGGGTTGAGTAGCCTCCATTCAACAATGACATTAGTAAAGGCAACCTGAAACAACTTTGCATCTTTCAGTTGGATCAGCAGCAAGGAGAGGTATTTCATTGTGAGTTTGATGACCCTATTGCTAACTATTTGGATTTTATAATCAACATAAATGTCCAAATACTTTTTTCAAATGAAAGTAGGCTCTGTCATCTTCTCAAATTGCATTGCCACAAGCTATGGTATTTTTTATCTTTCAAGTCAAGATCAAGTATGATACTAGCAAGTCAATTGCTTTCTTGGCTGCATTGGAAATTCGATTTTACTTGATAAATCTTCCTCTACTGGTTAGTGTAGGTAGAATAATAAGCTCGCCATACAAGAAGATAGATATTTTTAGTTGTTAAGTTCATAAATAAGTAGGGCAGGCTACAGGTAGGCTACATGCAAGCTACAGGGAGGCTGCAGGTTTGCAGAGGAACAGTTGCACGAGCCAGATGACTCCATATCCCAATGGTAAAGGCGACTGGAACTACTAGGTTCTTGGAAACCTCGCAGAGAGGTCTCCATCCTAGTTGGAGCCATATGTTAGCACTCAAAATGCACCATTAAATTTTCAGTGACTTCATAAAATTTAAGATGGATTTGCTCATTTTTCTGGTTTTTGCCCAATATCCTTTGGTTTCTCCTCTTAACCTGCAACATGAATAGACTTGTTAGCTCTAATATATTGCATCGATTCACTATCCTAAGTCTAGAATATCTATTCTCAAATCACAAGCCTAAGCTATCAAATCATAAAGATCCCTTTATATCTAAGTCTAAAACTATGAGGATTGATGGTTATTTTAAGGGCTATTACATGAATCAACTTATTGACTTAAATATTTAATATGTCATACTCCTATATTATATGCAAATCCTACGAGTCTAACATAAACTGATATTACATACCAAAGCCAACTCCAAGTCTACATATGCCAAATCACTAAAACCATCCTACATGCTAGCCACGCATAACTAAGTCAAGCCTCAGGCTTAAGCCACGAGTCAAGCTATCGGTCATATAACACACAACCCAACACAGAGAACCCAAACTCTAGGTCAAAGTTATATGAAGGAGAATCTCGCGGGATGTCTCTCTCTCTTGACACAACTCATCAAAGAGTCTGGTCTTCAGTTTTCAATTGTTGAGGTGTCAAGGCAATAATGCCAAGAGCTTATAGGTGCTCAAGTGACTTCACTAATCTATTCTTGAAATGGGTTTATCCTTTTGGACGTTCCTTAGTTGAGCTCTCAAGTCAATATCCTCTGATTAGTGGTTTCTATAAACTTCTTGTCATTTGTATACTTAAAGCTGATGAGAGAGGTTATTTTGGCAAAATGGAATCATCTTTGTCTATGAAATCAATCGGTAGTACAAAGGAGATTGAAAATCCATTGCAAGGAGATATTGTTTTGGGGGATATGATATCACAACAAGACCGATATTTGTGCAAAGATTTGTTCCATAAATATTATCAGGAAGTGCTCATCTCTAGCAGCTACTACAAACTTGAGCTTTTGGTTTCATGTTTGCATCTTTGCTTGTCGGCTCCTCCTCCTATCATTAGCATTGAATCCCTTGTGGGACCAATGATCAGTGCTCTGAAAATTGGATTAAGGCATTTTACTTTGGCAATGGTTGCAATGGATTCTCTTGAGACATGGTATCGACTTCATCCTAAAAAACTCGAACCATGGCTTCAGCAAATAGTTCCATATTTCAATAGTTATTTGTTTCACTTTGAAAGGAAGGGTTTGGGAGAGGAGACTATAAATAATGCCGATGGTTTCAATGGATCTTCAAAAATTGGTCGGTCTAAGAAACTTGCTCGAGAGAAAGAAATATGTGCAAAGGAAGTTCAGATGGGGTCTTTTGAACATGTTCAGATTCACATTCAAAAGTTTCTTGGCATTATTGGAGGTCATAGTCATGTTTTGGTTCCAGACATTGATCTTCTACAAGTATTCGGTGTTGGTGGTTTGGCTTGGGATACCATAAATCAGGTGAAGTTTATTGTTCCTTTTCGAGACACAAAACCTGATATATGGCTTGACAACTTGCTGAAAAACAGATGAGATTTTTAGGTTTCTTATTAATGCAAAGGGGTTTCTTTCATCTACATTCAAATTGTGAAGAAAATCACCCACATGAAGACTATTGTGAAAGACAGTCATGCCCAATGGATGGGAGTTATCTTCGGCAACAAGATGAAAGGCAAGATTCATCAGTATCTTCAAGACATGAATTAATATCACAGAGAGAGTCTCATTGATATGGAGGATGGCATATATATCTTCGTGGAACATTTTTAAATATTGTTGCAGTTGCCTCAAATAAAAATATAAATATAAATATAAAAATCTTTCCAGAACAAGCTTGCAATGATCTGATGACATATTCACTTGTATTTGGTTGTTGCTGCTATACCCGTTGTGTGTGTCGAAAGCTTAGAAAATTTTTAAACATTGCAAAAGGCATGTGTGACGAATTTTTAACACACATCACATGTTATCGTTGCGCGCTTGTCCCAGAATGGCATGAAATTGAATGTCGAGGTTAAGATACTAAATACATTTCAGTTGCCAAGTACAAAACATGTTGTTTACTTGGTGGACATGATAGAGGATTTGTTGATACCTCTGTCGAATGATATATGTGCATTTACTCATAGGTTGAGGAGTTTTGAAGAGGCATCGAGATCTGATGTAAATAACATACAGATGATGTTGTTTTTTGGTAAGTTTAGTTTTGACCAGCAAGGATTTTCCTTTTTGACCAAGACAGAACTTTCACCAGCGCAGAAGGAGGAATTATATCCAGTTAGTTGATGAAAAGCAGAGCTTTCACCAGCTAATTAGCAAATCTTAAGGCAAACTAGCTGGTGAAACCTAAGACAGGCAGCGAAGTTGTATTTTTGCCCAGATCGAAGTTTTACTCAACCAAATCTCTTGAAAACTCTTTCTAAAGATAGGTATTGAATTTTAATGTCCAATCTAAGATCCACTTTTGATGCAAAGGAGTTAGAGGAGGTGTTCAAGTTGATTTGACACCTATTTTGAGGGGCAATGAATCAACGTTTTATCTATATTTGGAAAATTCGAATTTATCTTCATCAAAGGATATCAAACAGTCTTGGAAGGATTTTCTGCACAACACAAAGTTTCTAAATGATATGAAGACCATGAAATAAGGAATTGGCCTATTTTCTAGGTTCATCTCCTTTCTTTTGGTAAAAATTGTTTTGACTTTTTATCTTTAGCAAGTTTGATCCATTCTTCTAGGATCTGAATATTTTATTGTAAAGCTATAAAGCTAAGGATATGAGATGAACAAGGGGGGTTTCAGTCGTAGGATTGAGGATTTAATTCTGGATATAATACCATGATGTTTTGTAATAGACTATCATAGATATGTAATACAGATCACAGTCTTCTTTCTCTATTAATATCATATTGTCATTTCTTACTTCTTCTATGCTTTTATTCAAGTTATCTTAACTACAATATGACTGTCATCTCATTAGTCAGTTCATAGCTTGATTTAATAGTAATCTTCACTTTGATTCAAGTTTGTCTTAGTTGCCAATGACTATCATCTCATTGGTCAACTCATAAGCTTGATTTAATAGTGATACCTGTACTATCTTATCCGACCCATCACATGTGTAATCTGGTTAGTAAGTATAGTATTCTTCATCCACTGTTATGCTACTCATCTGATCATTGATTCTTTAAAGCACTGTCTCATTTGATTATATATTCTTTGACTGTCTTGATATGATCTAGTAGGTCAGTTATCCCATTTTATCCCAATATAATCATAAACCTATTCATATTTTAAGTTACCAAGCATCTTTGGCCTACAACCCCAAAGATTTTCTTGGAGTGATAACAACAACCACCTCCATAAATTGATTCCTATGATTGATTATATGATTACTCTTATTCATGATTATTATGTACTTAGCTTGTCCTTGAGTATTTTATAATTAAGCACTTGGGTGAGATGGTTAGCAGGTGGTTGCATTGGTTTTATGATTTCACTTGACATCACCTAGCACCTGATCTCTATGGGCCTCAAGCCCTAGGTAAGTAGGTAGGTCATTTGCTTTCTTGCATTTGCATTTATGTGTTCATTGTAGTGTAGTTTAATTTTCTTTAATGATTTTATTTACGCATTGATTTATTTTCATTTATGCATAGTTGTTGTGGTATATTTGCTTGAATCATATCACATGTTAGTTAGAAGTTTTTGAAAAAATACAAAATTTTATTTTAAAGAATAGTTGAAATTTTGAAGTTTTGATTATATAAATAAAGGGTGAACAAGCCACCCCTTGATGATCTAATATGTTTCTTGAGTATGTGTAGGCACAAGTATTAACAAGAGACGTTGAGGTTCTCATGTACTCTACGGAAAGCACATGTACCCATGTAGAAGCCAAATGTTACCCCCCGAGGCTAGGGGTAACTAAGTAGATGTATTGAGGCCCACAGGTTGAATACATAGAGTGTTGAGAGCCAGATGAGAAGACATAACTCCTCCTTTCACCATACATCACCATTCATCAGCAACAACAATGTCCACCACACCAACATGGCCCAGAAAGGACATTATCTCTTGCTTCATGAGGTAACAAGTCTTGTCTCATGGTAAATTCCATTTTAATAATTGAAGGATTTGAACGTGTTGCAAAGAGCCCTTTCTTAATTATGAAAATGTTTGCTTGAAATTATACCTTTTTCCTCGTTTCACAATGGTGGTTGGCATGGTTTCCTTGTAAGTGGGTCACCCTCGGGGAAAGGGTTGCTACTAGGGGGTCTCCTTGAAGATTCATCATACCATTCTTGTACATACTTACCACTCACCATGACAACCCTCCCTTACTTAAATTTGGAAAATTTTATAAGGTCTTTGAGAATTTGTTTAGTTTGAAAAGGGGGGACTTGATGCACATGTTTGGGTGGTTCTCTTATTAAATTTTTCTTACTTGGCATGATACATGTGACTTGTGGACCCTTGGAGGGTGTACTTTTTTGTCTTTGCAGGACCTTTCTAGGTGAAGGCTATCCATGGAAACATTATGCCATTTTGACCTTCATGGGGGGTTGATAACCCCAAAGGATGGATGTCATGTCCCACAGGATGGGAAAATGACCTCGAAGCCTTTGTGTGAAAAGTATAGAGGACATTTACTTTGGAGGAACTTTGAAAACACTAGAGGATGGCATTGTATCCCTTTGAACTTGGACGTTGGCCTTTGGAGGCTTAGGATGTCACCTCCTAAGCCCTTGACATCATGTGGAGTCTAGGTTTTTGGTGGGTTTGATGGTACCAGACATGATGTGATGTGGTTTGAAGGAAGGAGAGGCATGGTAGACACTCTAGCACATGAGAGCTTGAAACATGGCCTTTGGAGGCCCAATCATTGTTATGAAAAACTTTTCCACACTGCATGCATCTTGCTTCGATGGCCTTCCATTTCCCTCTACAGACTTAATTCCCCCTTTTTCTCACCCTAGAGCTAAAAATACATATTTTTTTTCCATATACATGACCTACCAGTTAGACAAGTCATGTATATGCAGGTTGGTTCATTATAGCCCACGTGCATCAAGTTTTCCAATGATCAAAAAATTAAAAAAAATATGTCAAGTTTCCATGCCATGTCATGAGATCCATGATCCTTGACCTTCCATATACTGGACATGCTCTGAATCAACCACTCAATTCCATTTGGAGGCTATAAATTGAGCCATATACAAGCCTTTATGACATTCATCACATTGAGAGAAAAGACACTCTAGAGAAATTTCACCTCATAATTGAGTTTGCATCCCTTTCTCCTTGAAGTCTAAACTTATTGTGTTTAGCCCCCAAGCTCTTCCTATATTGAGATGTAGAACTTCATTGACTCCTACTTGTGAGTTTGCCTTTGTGGAGGATTGAAGTGGTGGAGGCCTAGCTTGAGGGACTTAGTTTCTCGGTTCTTATATGTGTCGTTGCAAAAGTTTTTCACCTATGTACTTTTGTTGATTACATTAATAGAAATACTCTTTTCTCATCCAATTGATATATTGAAAATATTCATATTACTTTCCATGGGAGTATTTTTTATGTATGTTAATGGATTATGCTAATTTTATATATCCTTTCCACATGCTTGCATATCTTGGTTGTTGAGGACAAGTTGTAGGAATAAAGATTTGGGTCGCATGCTCAACGATGGTCTTCTTCAGACGTCCGGACAAGTTAGGTTTCTATCCTCTTCTTGTTATCATTTTCATTATTTAGCATACTTGAGATTAGAGTTGGTTTTTGGGTGTCATTTTTTCTATTGTGGTTTTCCCCTAGCCATAGAGAGATTTTCCTCGTAATAGAATTGGTGAATCCACTGGGGAGATCTCCTTTTTGAGGTATTGGGTGTTTTTTCTCCTTGATTTTCTCTCTGTTTCCTTGGGTTTCTCTGTCTCATGTTGCTTGAAAGAATGTATTTTGAATTATATATGAGTTTATTGGCCTAACCCTTTCCCATGAAGTGTCTTTTTAGACATACGTGGGTTTTCTCTTGACAGTCGCATACATACACGAGCTATCTTTCTTTAGGGCGTGTACATATGCTTATGTTCCCTAAACAATCGCATTATCTCTTCAGTATTTTTGTCTTAGTTTGGTGTTTGTTGGGTGAGTTGTGTTGGTTGTTAAGACTTCTTGGGTCCTTATTCTGACTATTAGGTTCCTACAAAGTGATAGGAATCTGCTTTATTGGTGAATCTTTTGGGCGAACTCCTTTCTTGTCATTTTTATCATTAATTGTCCTTGCATACTGGTCTGGGTAGTTGCTTCTTGGTATCCTGCTTGGCATGTCTCCTTTTTCTTGTAGTAGGGCCTGCTTGTGAGGTTGTTATTTAGTCCTTGCATTTTCTTTTTCATTATATCGAAAATACAAAAATATTTTCTTTCTTTCATTTTACTTATAGCATTTTCACTTTTGGCTACTATTTCATTAGTTTTGGCATAGTAGGAAATATTGCACTTCATCAAAATTGTAGATATTGCATTTCAAAAACATCATTTAGAAGCATACCATCTCATTGAAAATCAAGACTAGTACTTAGCAGTGTTTTTATATTTTCTTCTTTTTATATATGTTGAGTCATAATACCATTAGTTTCACGATTGCACCTTTTGAGTAAGCAGAAGCCATTAAAATTAACGTTGAATAATTAAAATTGATTAGAAATGATTTTGTTTTTCAGGGTACACAATCAAGTGTAGGACCTAGGGCATTGGAATAGGATTTTGTGAGTAAAATTATCCAAGGCTATAAAACTCAACGTATGTGTCTGAACAGGGAGTGGTAAAACCCATTGTGTAATCGGTGACATCAAGAGGCTCTACTCACACTAGAGTTAAGCACGAGGTCATGTGAATTTGGTTGCAGATATATCTCTCTAATACCTTCCTAGCGTTAGATATATTTCTAGGGTTCTATTCGTATCTGGTGGTCTTGCTAGTACCTTTACCTCCTTGAGAGGAGGTGATTTCAAGATTTCGGGCTTTGATACCCTTCCCATATGGTGGACCAGACTTGTGACTTGTCCCCTGCACATTGGTTATATCGTGGTGACTCTAGTTGCTTGGCATAGGTAGTCACATAGGTTGCTTGCATGGGTTATTCTGTAGGTAGCCTGAGTCAGATAGGGATCAGACAACACACAAAATTTATGGAGGATTTCCTCATCGGAGGGATATAACTGACTGCACTGTGAAGCCTATGAGGGTCCTTATAACTAATTCTGATACCTACACTCTATTCTTGCAGAGTATCAGGCCCCTCCTGGGTGAGGCATACCTAATTTAGCTCGGGAGGTCCCTTTCAACCATCATATCTTGTTTGTGTGCATTGTATTTTAGCTTTATTTAGGAGTGTGTTGTTTGATTATTAGTTGGCCTTAGGAATTTTTATTGTATCTCGAGTTCTGAGTAATTGTGGAGAAAGAACAACCTCCTCGCCAGTCTCTTCATATTTTGAAGTTACCACCACGTATTGATCCTTTACCGAAGCCGCCTCCTAAAATGCATAGAGTTAATAAGCGTGGTGCATATATATCCACTTCCCAGGCTCGTGATTGTCCTACCATGAGTACTAAGTTAGATATGAATTTCTCGAGAATCCCTTTGACTCCTATATCCTCTATGATTAGTGGGGTCCCCTCGATTCCCTTGTCATCAATGGTTTGAATGCTAGAGGCTCCCTCATCTAATGTTATCCAACCCATGAGCTCTGCTCAACCCATGGGAAAAAATCCTTTTTTATTCCCATATGGTATTCCAAATCATAGTACTCAGTCAGTACCTTCGGTCTCTAATCCTTTCTCTTATGGTATGCCAGACCTGACTTCACACTTCTCATCCTTTGTTTCAATGTCTCATGTGAATCCTAGTTTTGGGTATGGGGGCATGATGCCTCCTTATACTCCTTTTACATTTGGTGGGGGCCATATCCCTCAACCATATTCTACAATAGGGGGATGGAATCATCCTTCCTCTGAACCCATTCCTAGCCTCACTTTTCCAGGATGGAATGCTCAAATGGGTAGTCCTTATACTTCCTATATTTCATCTATCATTCCTTGTTCCACAACATCGATTCCTACAAACGCTCTTCTTATGGAAAACCCCTCTCTGTCCTCTGGTATTTCATCTAGAGGGAGTTAGTTTTATAGTATGTGCAACCCAATACACATAATTCCTTCATCTAGGGTAAACATATATCCTCATATGAGTAATCCTTATAATGTCACTTTATCTTCGCAAGAGAATTCTTCAGTAATGATTCCCTTACAACCTTTTATGAATCATTTAGGAGGAGGATCTTGTCCTACTGTCTAGGGCTATAGTATATAACAGAACCCTGGTTGGCCTGTGATCTCTCAAAACCAATCTTTCATGGGAGCATGGGCTCGGACATTGCAACCCCAACTCCATTTTATGGCCACGTTAAATTTTCCATACTTGTCAAAATTGATGAATGACCCTATGCATCATGATCCATCATGGTCCCTCATCCCCAGCAAGCTTCCTTCTGACATTCCAAATTTTGAAGGAAAGAATGGCAATCATGTGACTACCTTTCACCTATGGTGCTCATCTAAATCCCTTAATGACGATTCTATTTATTTGAGGCTATTTCAACCCACACTCACAGGGGTCTCCATGAAGTGGTACATCGAGCTACTTGGGGGAACCTACAGAACTTTCAGTCAGATGGTCTTGGTTTTTCTCAATCATTTCCAATTATTGGTTCATTACGATGTCGACCTAGAAATTTTATCAACTCTTTGACAAGATAAATCCACCCACATTTCTGATCATATCCAAGAGTGGTGTAGACAAAAGAGGTTGATTAAACCCTACATTCGTCTAGATTTTTTTTTAGAATGGTTCCTCAAGTCTTTGTTTCCTTACATTTCCAAGGATGCTTCTACATCGAAAGTGACATATGAGGAAGAAGTCATCTTTAAAGACCAATAGTTGGACCTTATATATGCTCCATTTGGGATGCTTTACAAAATTCTCCCTGATGTGTCGTGGTCAAATAAAAATCCTAGAAAAAATCACGGGCCTCATGTCGACGACATCATAGGCTTCGCAAATGATAAGACTATAGACCTGGTGACGAACTAGCTAAAAGATTTTTCTCTTAGCTAGTATATATTAGGACAAGCTACGACTTCATCCTCCACCACCCAGTCATAGGATGTGCATTCTGTATAGTTTTCATCGAACCCAAATGGTAGCCAAAAACACAAAGGGAACAAGAGTAAAGGACGAGGTAATAATCGTAAGGGTGGGAAGAATAATAAAAATAATAAAGCCAAGGACGTCAATAATAATCGTAATTCAAATAGTAATGTTGGTGAAGGCAAGAAAGAAAAGAGGAAGGTGAATTTTCCCTATAAAATTTGTAAATATGATCACCTTACCCACTTGTGCCCCAAAATTGAGGAAGCCTCGAGGCTCATAATGCAGCCACCTGCCGTGCTGACCAACCCATTTCCATATCACCAAAATATGGCCTCAGGGACCTCTAACACCGTAAATGCATTGAGTGGGAGTCAAAACCCCTCGGCACATGACGGTGGCCACCTATGTGTCAATATGGTTAAATCTCATATTGATATAGACACTTGATCTCATGATTACGATTCTTAACAGATTGTTTTAGGTATAGATCCTCCTCCTCCTCTGGAAACACCTTTGCATATTGATAAGTCAGAACCTCCTCCTTGTATTCCGAAAGGAGTCCTTAAGCACTCTTCCCACAATCCTAATGCCAGAGCCACCCAAAATTACTCGATTGTTGAGGATTTGGGCCAAACCCCATGCATAATTTTGGCTTTGGAGGTGCTCCATACATGTCCTTCATAGAAGAATGCCTTGCTATCTACGTTAGGAGCTCTAGACCCATGTGGCTCAAAATTAATCAAGTTTGATGTCACAGACGTTAATCCTCACTTACCTTACCATGTGGCCTTTCAAATCCATGTGGAGTATATGAATGTTACCATCAAACGTACTATAATTGATGAAGGTGCTTCGACATCCATGATGTATTTAGCCCGTTCGAAATCCATTGGCTCTTCGCCCCTGTCTCAATCCATGACCATGTTAATTGCATTTGGTGGACATTATTTTAGACCCCACAGTATGCTTCCCACTTTCTCAGTCCAATTAGGTATAAACACTGTGGAGGTTGAGGTCAAGGTGGTTGATGCACCTCTAGGCTACAATATTTTATTAGGGAATAATTGGAATTACGCTATGAAAACCATTGTGTCATCGGTTTTCCACGTTCCATTATTTCCTCACGAAGGAAATATTGTGACAATCAACCAATTGTCCTTTGCACATCCAGGTCCTTCTATATCAGTGGGGCCTATGGTCCCTATTATTGATAATTCTTAGCGGGAAACTGAGAATGTTGGTGTTAGGATGTATTCCTCCTTGATGGGTACTTTTGATTTTGCAACACTAATTTCGTACATTAATGCCATCTACGGTGAGTCTTCATCGTCGATGAGTTCCATTCCTTTCCATACTTCATATTTCAATGAACCTTGGACCCTACCTTCGTCGAATATGTCATACGAAGGTCATTCACACATCGAGATGGAAATGCCATTGTCCACAATATAAGTTGTGTATCAGGCTATTCAAGAAGCTACTGTTGATCCAGATCCTTCCTCGTTGCGAATGGACAAGGTGGATCCCATCTTAGAACCTATATGGATCGTCCAATAATCTTGTTCACATAATTTCCTTGAAGATACTTTACCCTTGGATGAATCCATATTAGAGGCCATGTCTGGTCCTGATAGGCCTTGGGACGATATGCATCATCAATCATATTTTCTCCTAGAGCTTGTGAGGATTGAACGAGATGAGTTTAGGTCCACCCTGAGTTAGATGGTTGGTCATGTCATGGTTCCATTAGATACACATGGTATTTATGCCAAAGGGAACATGGATAAAATTTCTCCTACCATCGCGATCAACATCTCTTGAACCCTTGGTAAAATTGAAAACGTATGTATCGATGCAGATTGATTGCCTGAGGAAATTCATATCTACACCGATCTCTTCAAGGAATTCTAAGATGTATTTTCTTGGTTGTACTAAGAGATGTCGGGGATCGACCCCATCATTTTCGAACAAGAAATTAAAACTTATCTGAATGCTAAACCTGTTTGAAAACATCTTATAGTTGTTAATCCTAGGAAGGCCCCCACTATTAAGGAAAACATAGAGAAGTTTCTCAATGTTGGGTTCATCTACCTGATTCACTTGACCGAATGGGTGTCCAACCCTATTCCTTTAGATAAGAATCAAGGAACCATCCACGTATGTATGGATTTTAGGGACCTGAACAAAGCATGTCCTGAAGATAACTTCCCCATTCCTTTTATTGACCAGATTATTGACGAGTGTGCGGGAAGTGAAGTATTTTCCTTTATGGATAGATTTTCAGGTTATAATCAAATTCAAATCAAACTCGAGGATCAACACCAGATGATGCTTATTTGTCCTTGGGGTAACTTTGCATACCAAAAAATTCCTTTCGTTCTAAAAAACATCAGAGCAATCTTTCAACATGCCATGATCTTTGCGTTTCATGATCTTAAGCATATTATCGAAGCTTATTTAGACGATCTCGCTTCTCACTCTCGCAAGAGGGTATATTACTCGACTCACCTTCAACTATTATTTGGGATATGTAACTATTATCACATTCACTTGAACCCTCACAAATGAAACTTTTGTGTTAGGTCTGGTCGTCTTTTTGGATTCATAGTTTTTTATTTGCATTTTTTGTTTGCACTTATCAAATTGAAAAACAAAAAAATTGAAATATATAAAAATTATTTCTCACTGATCTCTCCAAAGGAAGATCCTAGTGGTAATGGCATGTCATGGTCCCCTCGATAGTCAATCCCTCCATAGGGGTATTCATCGATGGCTATGACTTGTCGGCACCACCAGTGAAAGAACTCATCGTTGTAGGGCATTGACACCTTACCACCTCCCAACCGCCTCATCACCTCGGTTCACTGTGACATGGTTGGATTGTGAAGTCCATGTGGAGTAATCTCTACCTTAGGGCTCAAATATATAACCCTCTCAAAGAAAAAACTACATAGTATGGATGCGAACCCGAAGTTCTTCATTCTACCGAGTTTCCAATCCGTCAATTGGCTCTTCATGTTGGCCAATAGTGAGGTGCACCAATCATAAACTGTGGGTCTCAAATCCTCCACTACATAGAACATGAGTGGCATCGATGCTTGGTGCAATGACGTCGACCTTGATATCCATGTGAGTACCAATATGATGATATTTAGACTCAGGTTCTCAATAGCCCTGATAGGGAGTTGGCTCCCTACTTTCTTTGTGCCCACAACATAGTGGGTGGCAATGTACTCCTCCATAGTCCTCCCACCTCCAGCCCCTCGGGCCTTGAGATTCACCATATCACCTCAGTGAGACAATCCTTTGATGAAGTATATATCATCCACTTCAATCCTCAATGGTTTCCTATCGAAACTAAAGCCCTCAGTCTCCAGATCCCAATATTTTATCAGTATATGGAGAAACCTCACTTGATCCCTCATTCCTTTTATGGCCAAACATTTATAAAGATCGCATCTTTGAAAATATTGTTGGTCCCTCACATCTCTTTCTACTACTACATCAACCTCCTCATGCTCCCTTTCCCTCCAATCAATCACCATCCTGCAAAGGAAATACCAATTTTTGAGTTAATTCTTTTAAAAAACTTGTTTGAGGAGATATGCGTGGGTTACCCTAACGACAGTCATGTATAGTGCTTCATATACACGAGAAGACTTTGTTTTTCCTGCATACATGAGGTTGTGTACGCAACCTGATGAAGTGCAGCCCACGTACACCCTATTTTCTAACTTACGACCTCTAATACTAAAACATTGGGCACAAAAACTAAAATTTAAACCATTGCAATGGAAAGAGAATGGGATAGTCACTTACTTGGTCTAGATGGTTTCCGATTCTGCTGACCGTAGCTCCTGCAATAGTCACTAGAATATCATGGGTAAAATGGCCTCAAAAGCACTATGTGGGTGAAAAACTCCAATGGCATGGTAAAAAATTCTTATTTTTTACTATTAATAGAAAATTTTTACCCACTTTATATAATTTTACCCTATATTTTCTATTTTTGACCTTATGGACTAATAACATAGTGAAAGACCTAGTTTGAAGTGGTTTTGTCTAGGTTTTTTTAAGGATTTCCAGTGTCACAACACATGTTTGTGTCCCCGGTGGGTATATTCCATCATCGGCATATAGGATAGGTTCTCACCTCGCTTTTCATTTTGCATCATCCTATGACCGTGATTTACATTCCCTAGGTACAAACCCATTTCTTAGTGACACGAAACCTTCTCACTGCTACTAGAAGTGTCATTATTAAGTGGTAGAAACTTACCAAACATGGGTGACCTAGTTAGAACACTTTTGTCATTTGGTGCCCATACAGAAGTTGCTCCATAGAACCAGGAGTTCCTTATAGTCCCAATATGACTTTGTGGTTGAACCCCATTTTCTTAATCAATATCATTATGACCAATACCTATGGAACTCTGACCAAGTCTTGGTTAATCTCTTTTCCAACTCCCGAAAAAATGAAAAGATTGTCGAGTGAACTTGTCTCTTTCACACTTGTTAAATGGATTTGAAAGGATGTCTATTTTGGTATAAGTTTAACCCTTTTCCGAACCAAGTATACTACTTAATAAAAAGGAACACTCTAGTCACCATTGGCTAGAAGAGTTCTCATGTGTATTATTTTATACTTTTTTGGTCCTAGGGGTCTAACATCTATGAAAAAGGACACTTGTCGAGTTAATTTGTAATCACATTCCATTATATTTCTTGCATTTTTGAGCCTAATGCGGGCTCCTGCTTTCTCGTTATAATCCTCTTGCGCCAACAATTCTCAACACTAGCCAAGCAGTGCCTTTTGTATATCCTTTGCAACTTGACACCCTTTACCCGTAGAGGAAACATGTGTTGGAAATACTAAAACAACTGAGAGGGGAGGGGGGTGAATCAATTGTTTGTGAGCTTAAATTTTTTTATACCTTTTAAAACATTATTAATCTTTCTTCATGTGTCATCAACAGCATACAGCATATGGACAGTAAAAGTAAAGATCATCAGTCACACATAAAATACACACAGAGACAGATTTTCATGAGGAAACCCATGAAGGGAGAAAACCTCTTCTTCTTCGAAATGATAGGCAGTCTTTTTCTGTTCTGTACAT
>ML801632.1:8484-29942 GCA_009831015.1 Picea engelmannii
GTATTTGAATGCTTTTATGGTATTAACTTATCACCTGGATGCTCCGTAGGATTTGGTAGCACCTGATTTACCTTGACATCTGGTGCTTTGGACTTGGCGGTCTTTCTATGAACTGAACACTGCCTTTGAAAACTCAAAATATTTACGCCGAAAGGCGTATACCTATTGACAATGAGCACAATTAATCAGCTTTTAATCTAAAATTGTAATCTGATGGTTAACAATTGAAGATGCTGGCATATTCTTAGTCGTCCTCCCAAATCAATGAATGTGATTTACTCTTCATAACTTCCTTGTATTTCTGAATGCATCCGTTACCATGTTTACTTTTTAACATTTACCTAATCATATTAATAAATTACTGTAGCACTGTATGATTGCCACGTTTAAATGATTAGCCTTTCAATTTACCATTTAGATTTCCTCAATTGTCCAGGCGTTTCATTTTCTGACTGCCTGTGCGTTTCAGTTACATTTTCTGTCTTTCCTCATCATTTTCACCACGGATTGCCACGGATTTCAGCGGTGCGCCCTTTCGGCGTTCTCAGCCGCCAACTCGCGGCTGTGCTAGTATATTTTCAATGAAGAACAAATTCATGTCGTCGCTCCTTCGACAGTTTGAAAACGGTGTGTCATTTTCACACCCTATAAAATCAAACTTTGAATAAAGCTCAAGATCAACAAATCCTGAATAATAGCCTATAAAATCAAACTTTGAATAAAACTCAAGATCAACAGATCAACAAATCCTGAATAATAGAACTTCACTTCAAACAACTTAAACTTTGAATAAATCTCAAGACCAACAAATCCTGAATAATAGAAATCCTTATACAAATAATTTAATTTACAAATCCTGAATAATAGAACTTATAGAAATAATTTAATTTTTGGGACAAAGGGCTTTGGATAAAGAACTCCCTATAAAATTAAACTTTCAATAAAGCTCAAGATCAACAAATCCTGAATAATAGAACTTAACTTCTTATAGAAATAATTTAATTTTTGGGACAAAGGGCTTTGGATAAAGTTTGGGTTGTTTTGGCATAAAAACAACCCAAACTTTGAATAAAGCTCAAGACCAACAAATAGAAATCCTTATAGAAATAATTTAATTGAACTCCTTGTAGAAATAATTAATTTTTGGGACAAAGGGCTTTGGATAAAGAACTCCCTATAGAATCAAACTTTGAATAAAGCTCAAGACCAACAAATCCTGAATAATAGAACTTAACTTCCTACAGAAATAATTTAATTTTTGGGACAAAGGGCTTTGGATAAAGAATTTCCTATAGAAATAATTTAATTTTTAAGACAAAGGGCTTTGGATAAAAAGCAAGGAAAAATTGACAATTTTTTTAGAATCATATGAAGAACAAACTTAAAGTAATGATAGGCTTAGCGAGATTTGTGGTAATGGTGGCAAAAGTTCAAAGAAAATTTATGATGCAAATTTTTGTGTTAATAGTCCCTATGTTGTAAAACACATACTACAAAAAGGGGCCTACAAGCTAGTTGATTACGACGGATTACCTCTGAAGGAGCCCCGCAACGGGCTCTATCTTAAGAAGAACTATGCTTAGGGGCATCCTAGTGTAGTGTTGTGTACATATGTGTCATACTTTTCGTGTGAATTTGCTTTGGTGTGTTTTGCAATTTTGTCTGAGGATTTTCATCCACGGATATTTATTTCATTGTGTGCTCTTGTGCACATATGCTAGCACCCTTTCTTGTATGTTTTTGTTTTGCAGATGGTGCTAGCAAAATTACTCGAAATTTGGCTTCTGCAACTTGGACCATCTTTTGTCCTGCTGATGAGTTGGTGAGTTCAGGGGGGATGTGCCTTGGACCCACTACCAATAATGTTGCAAACTATCATGCTGTAATTGGGCTATCAACCGAGGCCTCTTCCATTGGTGTCTCATTTTTTTATAGTTTACCTCAATTCTCAACTTGTGGCTTGTCAACTTAATCACGTATATTCCATTCACTATCCATCTTTATTACGTCTTTATTTGAGGATTCTTTTCCTTGAGAGGTCTTCGATTATATTGAATACAAACACATACCTAGGGAATTAAATGTTGTGACATATTATCTAGCTAATTATGTGATAAATTAGCATCTTACACGCATATAACATGTAAAACAAAACACAGAGAATACATTTAGGCACCAAATAAACATCATCATTCCATTTAGTACTAAGAAATAAGTAATTAAGGAAAAAATCCATATATATATATATATATAACAAAAGAGTGTCACATATGTCCAAAATGTATAAAGGGGCAAAAATTTGGTCTATGTAACCCATACATCATACGTCATATCCAAAAAAGAGTGCTATTGAGGGGAACTTCACTCCCCTCGCACATTGTGCTCCTCATAACACACTACTACTCTCGCCAATCGATGTAGTAAGACCCTCATCCCTGCTGACACGCCTACAACATGCCTTTGCAAGTGCCTTGGGACCTCTAATAAACGCATAGGGGGAACCCCCATAGTCAGTCCCCTGAGGTTTCTTTTCACATCATGGAGCTCTCTGTCCTCATCCACATGTTGCATCTGAAATGGAAAAGGTGGTCCTCTGAGGAGAGCCAGTACCGATAATCCATCTGGTCGTATCGGTCTTCTATTTGCGTAAGGAGATAATATTTTGACTAAAAACCCTTGTACACCAAACCATATATATATATATATATATAATTCATGAATCATTAGTACCTGACACATCCCAACGTGCCCTTTCCGGGAACACCAAGTCATTTCTACCTTGAAAGTCAACACCTAAATAGGGGAATTACTCTATCATAGGAATTTTCTTCTTCCACCCTCAGAAGATTCAGCCCACGTCAAACAAAAATATCGCACAACCCCTACCAAGTCTCGGTGAGAAGCTAGTCCACTTCTCCATTATCGGTTCCATTATGTGATGATTTGGTAGCACAATCTGGGGCTGTAATAAAGGAACTCTCTCCAAAAAGAAATAAACAAGCAATGAACCATAGCCAAACTATTTTTTCTTTCTGGTATCAAATCGAGTGATTTGGTTTTTGAGGCTCAACAAAACACCCTCACACCAGTTGAATACTCTAGGCTCCATGCATTTAACCGCATAGGCCATCTGTGACTTCGTGATGATATGAGCTCCTATGCTTCCGACCAATTTGCTAATGGTGAATGCAATCGTGTGAAGTGGTCGATCCTCGATCTCTTTGATCAGAATTTTTACACTGGTCCTATCAACACCCTCTCTGTAGTAAGTGGCAACCGACTCCTCAGTGGACATCTCAGTATCTCTGGTCCCAACCAAAGAAACAAGGGCACCTCTCTTTGAAAGCCCCCGTAAAAAATAGATGTCCTCTACCTCGAATTCTAAATCATGAGGACCCACTTTGAACACTTTCTCATTGGGATCCCACGTTTAGATCAGATGCTCAAGAAGCATTATCTCCTTTCTCATGTTTTCGATTTTGAAAAACTTCAGTAGCCCACAATTCTTAGTGCAGCGATCGTGTTTTGATCCCTCAAAGCCACAGTGTCATCTCTTTCGTGTTCACTCTCTTTCCACTTGAACATCTTTCCCAAAATCACCTACAAAGAATTTAAAAAACGTTAGATCCATTGGGAAAAAATTTCCTGTCCTTTTGCTGGCTAGAAAATTCAAAAAAAAAAATTATATGTCGATCGCGCCCTTTCTGTTGGATACAGGGTGACCAGGGTCCTTTTCTAGTGTAAACAAATTTTTCTGGTCACTCCCCCCGACACTAGGAGGGCATGACCATCCCATGGCGCAAGTTGAGCCCTAATCTTGGCTCGAAACCACCCAAAAACATCCTAAAATGCAACAGAAAAGGAATAAAATTGACAAGAAAGGAAAGAGTAAGAACCTGGTTCAAACAACTAGAAGAACTGTCCACTAGTTCATTCGGAATCGATGCCTAAAGGTTTGGTATTTTGTCTTTTATCTTTTGTGAGCTACTTTTACCCTCTGGGCTTTTAGCCCCTTCTTCCCACAAGGCAAGGTGCAACCCTTTACTAGCTTGGAAAACCCAATTCCCGAACCAATGTAGGGGAAAGATGAGAGGGAAGATGATGAAAACTGACAAGTATGGTAGGAATGGACGATGAACTTTCATAAACCTGCCCAGTGGAAAATCAGTCCTAAAAGAACCAACTTGCTAGGGTATTCTATCATCCACCCCAGGTATGGACAAGTCAAAAGGAATAAATTCCAAGCATACATAATGAAGCAAAAGATAATTAAATGCACATATTCAAATGTTTTTAGAATGAGAGTGACACATACCATGATACCCAGACTCATTAACTCATGGAGAAATACCCACTGCTGCTTTAGGACTAGGCCGATGGGATGGATGTTGTTGTTGCTGACAGGATGGAGGCACTGAAGAAGAAGCATGGTCCTTCCAGGGCCAGGCTCAAGTCAATATGGCTCTCAGTACTCCATGTATAGGACTTGTGGGCCTCAAGACATAATCTCCTTAGTTATCCCTAGGATAGGGGATAACATCTGGCTCCAACTCGGGGACATGTGCTCACTGTAGAGCGCATGAGAACCTCATCATCTCTACTATGACCTTTGACCTGCTAGATCTCAACAACATTGATTAGTAATCATTTGGGGTGGTGATATCACCCCTGGCTCATATATGATGTACTGAAATACAAGTAAACAATCATATGTACAAATGGAATTACAACTAATCTAGCATGAAATGAAGATGGTATATACAATGAATGAAAATGCCTACCTACTTACTTGCACTTACCTGTGAAGTCAAATATATGCCCCCTGATGGGGCTTAAGGAGGTGTCCACCAACTTGTAATGGATGTCTTCTTCGTTCCAATGTGGATAAATAGTAGGCTCTCCCTTCTTTGTATCCCACATCCATACTGTATCCCCCTCTTTGTAATCCTTGGCCTTAAATTTGGCTGCCTCTTACACAACCCTGGTATATTGTCTTAAGGGAAGGGGGTGGGATTTTGTTGTGAAGACTTCCTATTGGGATGGTCCCAACTTCCTTGTCCTTATATTTGTATAAGAGTTGGTGATACTCCTCCTTCTTCAGCCATTGTATTTGATCAAAGTCTTCCTCTGAAGCGAAAGGTAAATCATCAAGGGAAAATACAGGAAGACTCTCTTTGATTGGTTCATGTGCAGGGATGATTTTAGGGGATAAATTTCACTCATGGGCTAATTTTCCATGTTTTTTCCCATAAAAAGATTCGTTATTCTAAAAATGATTCACCCAAATTCTATAGGATAAAACTATTTTAACTTAAAAATCACCAAAAAATTATACAAACTATATAAAATCCTTATAAATTTGAATATTTTTACAAAAATCTCGTCGAACATTTATAGTTGGCATATGAAGGATTAGTAAGATTCGCCCAAGTTTCTACATTTTAAAATAAATTTCCATCCTTAAAATCACCCCTGTTCATGTGTCTTGTCAGTTCCAATGTCATCACCAATTTCTAGCACATGGACCTTGGTCATTGGCACATTCTGGAGATGGATTATTCTCCCATCATTCATAGGCATGTTGATATAAGTGAGATCTATATCTAAGGTGCCTCCCAGCATTGCAGCAAACTTCCTGGATAACCCACACATCTGAGACATCCACCACCACAATATCCATGTGGATCACTCTCTCGAGGTATATTCCAAGGAAAACTTTGACATTCTCAACTACCCCATGAGTGGGTATGGCCCTGGACTCAAAACCGCACACATTCATGTAAGGTTGTGTGACTTTCAAGCCCAATTTTTCCATGGCCTTCAAAGAAATCATGTTAGTACCTGCCCTTGAATCAAGCATACAGTTGTTAAGTCAAGAAGAAAGGTGGATGTCCATCATAATGAACCCTAAAGCGATATGCTTGTAACATGATAGGAAGGTCCATTGGCTCATCTAAACTTTTGAAAAAAAAATTGAATCGTTCTTTTACAGATGGGACTTTGATGATTTCTCTTAAGGAAATGGTCACGTGCAAATTTTCCAGTGCACCTTTAAAATCAAAGTTTAAGTCGACTTTATCAGTCTTGGGAGGATTCTTAGGAAGATGTGTGTTCATGGGTGGAGGTCTTGTTTGTGAAACTACAGGACCAATAGAGGATGGTTGGTTCATTCTTTTTTGCCTAGTATATACTTGTAATTCTTGCTTCTTCAACTTTTCTCTTGATTCTTGGTCAAGGTTAATTATCGCCTCCATCCTAGCCTTCCTAGCTGCTTCCTTTATGCCTTCTTGATGTTCTTCAAGTGTGACATTAAGGAAATATTGAGGGTTTTCAATGGTGGGGTTAACAATGTTTATTTGGTCATGATCACCATTGTTAAAAGGACACTCATGCTCCCAATGTGACTCATTGCATTGTAAGCACCAAGGGTTTTCATCTACTACATTTGCAGAGGATAAATTATTGGGAACCTCTTGATCATTTTTTGTCTAAAAACTTGGTTCCATTTCTGGAATTTCCCTTTGTAAGGAACCCTAGGGGCTTATTGTCGAGTTCTTTCTAGGTTGAAAATCTCATTCATCATTAGTTCTTGGGTTTTTACCATGCCATCTACAGTTCGTTGTAGCTTTTACAAGCTAGCACTAATGTATGAGGTAGGTTAAACATTGTGGACTATCTTACGCTTAACATCTATTCTGACTCTTGGGGCTGAGAAAGGCTCGACTCTAGATGATGAAAGGTTGTCTTAAATCCTTGTAGCTACCTCTTGGGATTCTTGGATTGTTTTACGGGATTTATCTCTCAGGAGATATCCCAGTTGTCCTGTAAAGGCTTTGTTATAAAGAAAGAGAAGGAAACTATCATAAGGATGATGCCTTATTGGGATCTTTTGCATCAAAATTTCAAATTTGTAATGGAATTCTCTAATGGTTTCATTCTCTTGTTTCATGAGGTTATTCATCCTTATCAATAGCATGTTGGGATATTCCTTGATACTCCATCATTTGCGGAATACTTCCTCTAACCTGTCCATAGTTTTAATACTAGCATCATGGAGCTCATTGTACCAACGTCTAGCACCATCATGGAGGGTAGCAGAAAATAATTGTATAGCTAGATCCTCAGCATCATCACTGATGGGATGAAGCTAAAAGAAGGCACATAAATTACTCATATGCTCCCCGGCACCGACTACATCATTACACGTGAATTTAGGCAACCACTTCTCATACTTAGGGGGAATTTTCCTAGGGTACCCTGGTACACCTATCATGTCTAACGGTTTGAAGATATTGGATGACCATTGCTTCTAGTTGTTGGCTAGGTTTGGATTGACAGTCTTAGTTCCTGCGCTAGACATTGTGTTTAAGGGAATATTTGCTCCAATTAATGATTTTACTACAAGAGAGTTTCAGGGAGGTTTTGTTCTAAAGGAACGGGGAGGGTTGGTATAACTCCTTGAGGTTTGTGGAGTCGCTAGATAGTTTTCTTGAAACTACCAAAGAGATGAGGGGATCACCCTCGGTGGAGTCACCAGGTAAGCTTTGCAAATTAAAGGATTTTGAGGAAAGGCTTACCGAAAAGTGTCGTCTTTGAGGAGAATTGATTCAATGTTCCCCAAAAACGAGGCCAAAATGTTATCGCACAATTTGTACTTGTCAAAAAGGGAAAGGAAAGTGGATGATAAATTGGCGTAACATGAGGTTGTCATATCACTATCACCTTAATAAGACACCTCTTTCTATTTAGGGGTGAAATCCCAGGGGAGACGTCCTTGGTGACCTAGGGGTTTGAGAAGGAAAAGGTTAAGATATCAAGAAAAGTTGTCCCCTCTCACAAGTCACACTGATCACAAAGTCCCAAAGGTTTAACAATATGAAGCAATGATATTCTTAAGTGTACCTACCCAAAACAAGACAACAAGAAAACACTAGTTTGCAAGTAACAATTGATGTTATGCTTCGTAAAACCTTGGACTTTTCAATAAAAAAAATAAGTTGATATAAGATGAAGAAAACATAAATTTATAACAACAATTTAAAAAATCTTCAAAATGACCCAAAATGATAACCCAACAATGGCAATATGCTAGCACTTGTCGGAAGCTAATAAGGCAATGTAAAAATCAACTTTAATAATTTCTTTTAGGATATTTTATTGTTGCAATATATGGTTGTAGCTTACTTTTGTAACATCATAAAGAATGTTAATAGATTAGTTTAATCTAGGGCTAGGAAAAGTTAGCAAATAGCTTGAGGTATAAGGTTTAATGGTTGTTCTCATCAATCAATCAAGTACAAGGTATAAACCAGTGTCTTTAGGGATAATGGAGTCTCTTTTTGCAGTAGAAATCTTGAAGGAAATAAATGATAATGTGTGAACTAGAGACAAGAGGGAAAATGATTGAGGTGTTGGTAACCCAAGGCCTCAATTACCAAACCCTAGAAGGAGAACGACTACTAGGAAGTAGGTAACCCTAGGCCCTAGTGGTTTTCCTTCTTCTTAGTTCAAGCTTGAGATAAATAAATGCTTGATGAAGAATATCATGTTAGAGTGCTACAATTGTAGGGCTCTAGCACATGCTTCAATCGATAGGTTTTCTAGCAAAATCTAGTAGGTAGATAGCTATTGAGATAAGGACAATAACATGTGCTTAATCTTCTAGGGTTTTATACTAGCAATTTCATGATCTTAGTAAATGCAAAGTAAAGATACTATAACCATTCAAAGGAAAGAAGAATTTCAGAATTTCAATTACATTCACCAACAATAATCTAGAAAATACCCTAGTTGAAAATTTTCCACCAAGAAAATGCCAAAAAACACCAAGACAAGCCTCCTCCAAGAGTTGTGCACCACTTAATTTCAGCCAATAAGCCTTAAAGAGGCCGAATTTCAGACCTCACTTTTGTCAGTGAAAGAATGATGAAAAAATACAAGAGATTTATCTCTTATTTATACAATCCAAATGACCTTTAATTACAAAATTAGGTCAAAAAGGCCGACATGGCCAGTTACATCAAATATCTATTTTTTTACATAAAATTGACAAATTAAACCCTAAATAATGCAAAAGAGGTGATGCCATGCCCTTCTAGGGTGACATTGGGCCTCCTAGGTGAGACGTTGGCCTCTAGGAGAAAAATGTTAGTCCTTCCAAGGCCTTTGGATCATGCCACACGTGCCACTTGGCACAAAAATTCCTCCATCGTGTCCATCTAACATTGGGTGAAATCAAGGGTCAGAGAGGTGACATCATGGGCCTTCCAAGGCCAACGTTCAAGGGGAAAGGAAAGACCCCCCTGGGTCTAGGTCTGGCAAGCTGTCTCTGGTGGAACCTCCTCCTCTCTCTCTGGTGCAAGACTCTAGTATATGTCTTTCCCTGGCTGGGGTCTCAACATCCATCTGGTGGGATTTTATCCCTATGGAGGTCCGAGCTAATTATCTCCCCACATGTACCTATCCGTCAGGTGTGGCCCTACAACAAAAACAAGTACTCCCTCCATGGGCTCATAAGTCACATGGATCATATCAATGTCAATCAGATCTAATAATCAAGTTACCCAAACATGTGCATAAAACCCCCCTTTCCCAGAAAAATGCTCAAAGACATTATACTATTTAACAAGCCAGGTTTGGAGAGGGTTCTAGGACATCCTATTGGGCAGATTCTCCTTAGGTGTGGCGTGTTCCTGGTGAAGACCAATCTAGGTCATGTGAGTGGATGAGACGGTGTAGGGGATGTTTGGGCAAGGGGTGCAATGATGACAGAGAAATATAGGTCTTACCTGTGGGTGCCTCTGAATAGGGTGAGATGCACCTTGTCATGGATGCAATTGTTTCCTATCCCAATCAATTCCTTTTTACTTTTATCTTATTTATTTTTCTTTCAGGAGAATAGATGGGGGACACTTCCCTGGTGTGGTGACCACTGGTGATAGTGTTACCCACAAGCATTTCACTGAGATGAGAAGGTTGGCTCGTGATGAGACCTCCTTTCTCTTGGCTATGCTACCAAGAGCCACTACCCTGGCGTGGTGACCAAATGAATAGTAGTTTCATACCGCTACATTCCCATGGACCTAATAGGTTGGCTCATGATGAGACCCCCTATCCTCCAACTAGGTCTTGAGTTTATTTATTTTATGGGTCCCTCCTTTTTCTTACTGAGAATCGTTTTATTTCTTTCTCAAGGATCCCTGGGCGAAGAATCTAAAGGTTCAATCTTTTGTCGTTCATCTTTCTCCATCTACTTTTACCCTATGGGCCTTTAGCCCCTTCTTCCCACAAGGCAAGGTACAACCCTTTACTAGCTTTGAAAACCCAATTCATGAACCAATGTAGGGGAAATATGAGAGGGAAGATGATGAAAAGTGATAAGTATGGTAGCAATGGATGGTGACCTTTCATAAACCCACCCAGTGGAAACTCATTCTGGCTAAGGGAACCAACTTGCTAGGGCATTCTATCATCCCCAATGGGTATGGACAAGTCAAAAGGAATAAATTCCAAGCATACATCATGAAGAAAAAGAGAATAAAATTCACATATTCAAATGTTTTGAGAATCGGAGTGACACATACCAAGATACCCAGACTCATTACCTCATGGAGCAAGACCCACTGCTACTTCAGGACTAGGCCAATGGCATGGATGTTGTTGTTGCTGACAGGATGGAGGCACTAAAGAAGAAGGATGGGCCTTCCAAGGCTAGGCTCAAGTCAATATGGCTCTTGGTACTCCATTTCTAGGACCTTTGGGAATCGAGACATAATCTCCTTAGTTATCCCTAAGCTAGGGGATAACAGGAAACACCCTCTGGACACAACATTTTTTAACGATTTAGACAAAATCCGATCGAGTTATTTTCTCCATCACATGTTTCCACACCCACTTTTTCTCCTATTTCACAACCACTTCCTCCTCTCCTCCCCATGGAAGGGATGACCATGTCCCACATAACCTCCCAGTTTTTTCAAATGAATGTAACTCAAACGCCTCAATTACTGCTGAATTATACTTCCTTAGCAAACAATTTGAGGATATTTTCATCTTGTCCAGTTGGTAACATTACGATAGTTGTTCCAACTGTCACACCCATCCCACCCTCTGTTCCACAACACTCTGGGGTGAAACCTCTTATCGGTCCAACTTCCAAGAGAGTTCACACTCCGGTTGGGAGGGAGCCTTCCACCAATGGGAATCTTCTAGGTTTTGGGAAACCAACAGTTGGAGGTTATCCTGGAATAAGTCCTTATCTAGCTATGGAGATACCTATAAATAGTGGGTATCTTGGGGTAAATCAGTACCCAGTTTGCGGGTAACCCCAAACTGGTGGATATCATATTACTAGTCAATACCTAGTTGGGGGGGAAACCCCAGTTAATAGACAACATCTTATTGTGGGGAATCCATTTATTGTAGTTTAAATTATGATTGGTGGTCCTCCAAGTGTCCATGATCCTATGATCATTACCAATTACCAATTCGATATGAGACGGGTACTGAACTTTTAACCTCACTGCGGTAATCTTCCTCCACCCACATCTTCGTTCATATACATGAGTGGAGGAGATGCAGACGATTGATTAAATCTCACATTCTCGATCAGTTATTGGTTGATTGGTTCACTAAATTGTTGTTACCATCCATTACTTGTGATGTCTCAATGAATGGCATAGTCACAGAGAACAAACAATTATCCCTGCCCAATATTTAGATCTAGTTTATTCTCAGACTAGAACTTTGTATGAATTGATTCCTAATGCGTCGCATCCGTCAAGTGATCCTAGACATCCTGCTCAGGTTTCCCATGTTGATGGCTTGGTCGGGTCTATCGAAACCTAGTCTACTACCATAAAACAGGGTTCCCAACTGTCATAACCATCTATCCCTCCTTCCTCATTGGTTGGAACTAATACCAAATCTACGTCTACTGCTGCCAAATCCTCCGAAGTCAATGCAGTGTAATCCGAATCATCCCAATATTTTGGATGAAAGAAGATGAATAAATGAAAACCCAAGAAATCTTCCAATAAGTAGGAAGAAAACAAAAACCATGAAACAACTGTTGACCAAGCGTAAAGCCAAATATCCTTGTCTTATTTTTGGAGATGATCATTACATGAGATATTTCCCTCATCATGATGTTATTAATAAAATCATCAAAGGAGAGTCCCAACCCACTGTTTTGACCAATCCTTTCCCTACTCAACAACAACATATGATTACCCAAAACCCTGCTCCTCCCCACGGGAGTAATGCATGTCATCCTCATCAAGGGGATGCTTCATCTAGTAACCAATTATTCATGATGAAATATGTTGATTTGACTACTAGAGCCAAATAATATGACCTCGTTCTTGATAACTCTGGAAGTGTCGATCCCAAGACCTATGCATCATCCATATTTTCTATTCCTCCTCCATATTCTGGATCTCTTCAGATTGAGAAGACTAATCTTGACTTAGTCTTGCGCCCTCCCAAGGGAACAATTTGTAAGTCATCTTTTAATCCCAGTTCTCGTGCCACACAAAGTTACAACATCATTGAGGACTTAGCATAGACACCTCGTGCAATGTCAACCCTTGAAGTTCAGAAAAATTGTCCTAGCTAGCACAAAACATTGTTTTCTGCTATAGGAGCCCTATATGAGGATACATACAATTTTATAATGTTTAATCTGGAACATTTGAAATAAATACTCTCCCATCAACTTGAGTTTCACATTAAATCCAACGTTTGTGGGAAAAATGTCCATCGCACTATTTTGGATGAGGGAGATTCTACCTATGTCATGTCTTTGGCATTTTGGAGAATTTTTGGTTCTCCCAGTCTCGGCCAGTCCCCCATTACTCTCAAGGAATTTTATGGGCATGGGTATGGTCTTTTGAGTTCCTTTTCTACAGAAGTCGAGGGAAAAACCACTTATCTAGAGGTGGAAGTGGTGGATTCCCCCCTTGATTATAATCTCTTGCTTAGTTGTAGCTGGTTCAATGTCATTATCGTTGTTGCATCATCGGTCTTTCGAACGTTATAGTTTCCCCAAAAAGGTGAAATTGTGACTATTGACCAGCTCAACTATTGCATTCCATATTCCACTACCTGCATTTCTGATAATGCTTTGTTAGTCGGTGATTCCCACCTATCTTATGAGAGTGTAGGGGTTGGCCTTTTGAAAGACTCTACACTAATGGGTACTTTCTCGTTACCTACCCCTACCCCTTCCACTTCGATCACCAAGGTTAACTCCATTTCATCCATGGTACACTAATCCCTTGGTTCTTCAGATCCTTGGGTCATGCCAACCCTGTCCCAGCTTGTGTCATTTGGTGACATCATGCCACTTAGCCCGGATGAGGCAACATATTATGCCATTTAGTCAGCCTCTTGTTCTGATATTGACTCATATTGCTAATACTCATCTTGTTGCTTCATCAAACCCCTAATCTTCGCAATCCTGGATGAATTCCTCTTTATTTTATTTAGATTTTTTTCTATAGACTTTTCCCTCGGACAATTCCATTATGGAAGTCTTGAGCATCGAGGACCCCCATGGGATGATATCCATCATCGTGAATCTTTTCAACTTACTCCAAACTTTGCGAAGAGTGGTAATAAATCTATGCCTACAATCTGTATTATTAGTCTAACCAAATCTCCCATTCTGGCTTTATCTGAAGGGAATTTGGATATTGTTATTGAAACTATTCATGTTGACATATATGACAAGCCTGGTGTCATAGAACATGTCCATCTTGGAAAGCACTGTACTCCCGACAATATTCAACCATATACAACGTTTTTCAAGGTGTTTGGTGACATTTTTTCTTGGAGTTATGAATAAATGTCAGGTATTGATCCATCTATTGTTGTTCACAAAATCAATACATACCTAGGAGCTAAACCTGTTCGCCAAAAATTGTGCCCAGTACATCCTCGGAAAATAGAAACAATAAAAGATGAGGTAGAGAAACTATTGAATGTTGGTTTTATTTATCATGTCCCCCTCATGGAATGGGTGTCTAACATTTCTCCCTTCATGAATAAACAAGGAACTATTCGAGCATGTGTCGATTACCACGGTCTTAATAATGATTTTCCCAAGGACAACTATCCCACCCCATTTATCAACCAAATCATAGATAATTGTGTCGAGAGTGTCATCTTTTCATTCATGGGTGGATTTTCTGGTTATAATTAGATTGAGATACTCTGCTCTAATGAGCATAAGACAACTTTTATCTTCCCATGGAGTACGTTCACCTATCATAAAATCTCTTTTGTCCTTAAAAATGTTGGGGCTATGTTCCAGCGGGCCATGTCGTATGCTTTCCATGACATTAAACATATTGTGGATCCTTATTTATATGATTTTTACACTCATTCGCTTCATTGTGATGACCACATTGAACATCTTCGAGCCATGTTTCTTTGGTGTCGCTATTATAGGATCCGTCTTAACCCACACAAATGCATTTTTTGTGTTGAATCTAGATGGCTTCTCGGATTCATAGTCTCCAAGGATGGGATCAGACTGGATCCCTTAAAAGTTGAGGTGATTACTTTATTGCCTCCTCCCACCACCATTCTCAAACTTCAAAGTTTGCAAGGTATTGAAAACTTTTTGCATCGCTCTATTCACAATTATGCATAAGTTACTAAAGGATTCATGCGTCTCTTGAAGAAAGGTATCCTCTTTATTTGGGACGATCAAGAAAAATGATCGTTGATGCCATAAAACATGCATTGATGCATGCACCATTGTTACATCCCCCTAATTACACCAAAGATTAACTCGTATACCTTACTGCTTATGTTTCCACCATTTGAATGGTGCTAGTTCAACAGATTGATAGTGACCAAGAGCATGTCGTTTACTATTTGAGCAAATGAATTTCAGGTCCCGAAGTCAACTACTCTCATGTTGAAAAACTGTCTCTGGAAGCCACCATCATTGTTCAGATATTTCATCACTATATCCTCCTTCGCAAAACTATCATTATCGTCGACAATAATCCCATGTACTATATCCTTTGCTGTCAAGTACTAGGGGAAATACTCACGCTTGATCATGATCCTTGAGGAGTTCGATCTAGAATTTGAGAAGTCCAAGTCTGAGAAATTGCTAGTCATTTTTGTGATTTTGTGCGACATTCCCCGTGCTGACATAGATACCAATCCCATAAACTCTCTTACAGATGAGTCTTTGTTTCTTATCAGTACCTCTGACCCCTGTTATGGAGATATTACTTTCTATCTCCAAACTCAACGTTTCCATCCCGAAATTTCACAGAATGACCGTCATCGTATCTGTCATCAAACCCATCATTATGTTATCATCAATGACGATTTGTATCTGTTTATGATTACAGCTTCGTGAGACATCCTCCAGGACACATACTGAGTGAATCGGCCTGCGAGAGAGCCCATGACTTGGGTGTGCCCATGAGATGGGTGTTTTGTTCCTCTCTCAGACTGATATGGAACAGTGTGTGCCCATGTGTGGGGTAAGGATGCCCATGAGATGGGTGTATATATGTGTGTGCCTCTGTGTGGGGTGAGAATTCCCATGAGATGGGTGTTTCGTTTGAGATGAAACGATGTGTACCCCTGTGAGGGGTGAAGGTTCCCATGTGATTGTTGTATCATTCTCCTCTATGTAGAGAGTTGAGACGATGTGGTACTCTAGATGATTTCCCTGTGAGACTCAGTGAGATAGAGATCTGTTGAGTAGGACATCCCTATGGTTGAGCACAGGTAGATGTGCCCCTAGTGGTTGAGCACTAGTGGGTGTGTGAGATCCCTTGCTATATTGTCTAAGAGTAAGATTTACCTGCAACCCTAATTGTGATGTAAAGGGTACAAATCGACACCACCATAAAGTGAAAGATAATTAATGTAAAAGATCATTAATATTGTAATTATTAATTATATTCTAAATTGTTGAGGTCGACCCTGTTGTGCCAATAGACACCACTTTTGATGTGTCCAGTCCAGTATAAATAAAGGTGATTTCCCCATTGAGGAAACACATAACACACATGTGATTTTGGAAATTTCAGCAAGTACATATTCTAGGGTTGAAGGGTGCACCTATCTTGGGTGCTAGCTTCTTGGTTTTGGAGAGCACCCTTTTTTGTGCTAGGTCTATGGTGTAGGAGGTCTTTCTCTTAAGAATATAGCAAAGGATTGTTGGGTTTTCTTCCCTTGTTGAGAAGGGTTTCCCAGTATATTTCTTGTGTTCTTGTGTAGGGTATTTCTTCTTGTGATCTTGGTTAGTGCAGCAATTGTTAATGGTGTAGCTGCATTTTTCTATGGTTCAAGTAAATGCTAAAATTGAAATAAACTTCATGCTTGAGCCTAGCCTAGTGAAAATTCAACACGGTATCAGAGCAGACTTGAAGAAGATCATTTCACATCAAGTTTGAAGGAAGGTCATGGAGGTTGAGAGAACCTTTGTCGAGAAAGGGTACAAACTCCTATAACAAATTCGACGTTTTTTATTTTATTTATGTGGTTCCCCGAAGCAGAATTACTGCCAAGTTAGGAAATAGGGTTTTGATGATTAAAGGCTAGGGTTTCTAGGGGTTCTCTGTGAATTTTTAGCGGTGCGATTACCAGGAAATGGATACAAGCCTCGTGTCACAGTCGCTCGATACGTCAAATGAAAATCCCTCATTTCGCAAGTCGTCTAACGATGCCTCCCATTGCAAGTACCGCTGGAATTCGTCAGTTTCTGTCTCATCATTGCCCTCTTCTAGTGATGTCTTTGGAAAGGAAAATTAGTCATAGGAATTGCCTTTCCATTCGTTGTATACTAGAGGGTGGCCTTAAGCATGATAGCAGTATGATTTCAAATGATTCTCATGGGCAAGGTGAAAATATTGTTGATAGCTCAAAGAGAGCTAGGAGGAATGATGGGGGAAGGGATTCATTCAGGGATTATGATCATGTTCATGGTATGAGAGGACCTGATGCACGTGAGATGACTGAGAGACATTCTTATAGTCGTAGTCATGATTACCATAGTAGGTCAGATGATTACAGCTATAATTGTAGGCATTGGGGCACTGATGATAGAGACCACCACATGTATTGTTCTTATTCAGGACATGATTCTAGAAGCGACATATGATTTGAATACTCAAACCGAGATGATAACAGATAACATTCAAGAGACCTAGGAGGAAATAAACTTGAACCAAAAAGAAGTCATGATGAGGTTAGAGGGCGCGATAAATATGGTGTTGGAGATCACGATGAATCTAGAAGCTAAGTTAGAGATAAGTATAAGAGAGGGGAGAAATATTTTGAGTCATATAAAGATGAGAAGGTGCAACGCAGGAAAAGAGAGGATCTTAGGGAACATGATCGACACAAGGAAAAAACATGTTAGAGAGATAGTAGAAGACACCACCATGTATCTAAGGCTATGATGTTTCAGATGTAGGATAGTTGCAAGGAAAGGCTATTCCATATGTTGATGATACGAAATCAGCTAAAAACACAAATATGGTGCCTGAAGCCCAAGGCTTGTCAGAACCTTCCAGTTCATCTTCAACAGAGGAAGAGGTTGCACACGATTTAAATGTGGAAAAATTATTTGCAATGAAGGCTACAGAACTAGGATCGACTTCATGAAGACCTAGGTTGAAGTCTTCCACAAGTTCCAAGAGCTCAAGGCTCTGCCAGAAAACTTGTAAGAGAAAAAGATCATTTGATTTATGTAAGAATATGTTTGTACGATAGTTATTGTTCATACCTCATGACTTGGCCCATTATCCCTAGTGCGGGAGTCCAATTTTTTTTTTGATTGGTCATTATCCTTTCGGGAGGCCATATTGGTTATTATCCTAGTACAAGAGGCCATGTTGGTTGTTATCCCTATAGGTACGAGAGCCCATTTGTGTTCATTGGTTATTATCCTAGTACAGGAGGCCATTTTGATTGTTATCCTTATGGGATGTCATCTTGGTTGTTATCCTAGTACGGGAGGCCAACAAAGTTTTGTAGAAGCAGTATTGGACCTGAGAAGACATGGGATGTCTCCAGGTTAACAACACCAAAAAAGGGAGATGTTTATCCTTCTGACTTTATAGGGAGTCACTTGACTCAGAGGGAGTCAAATAACGAGAAGAAGGAAGAGGAAATACCTTCTCCTCCTTCAACAGTTCATATGGAGACAGTTATTGATCCAATTGATCCAGTTGATCCTGTAGCTCCAGCTGATGATTCCCAGATATATTGACAATAGGCCAGGAGAAGCCTACACGGGCTCGACAGACTCTACTGGAGGCAGAGGGACATGCAACTGATGGAAGTGTTGAGAAGTACAAAGCAATATTTGTGGTGAGAGGATTTTCATAAGCAGAGGGAATTGATTATGAAGAGACATTTTCTCTTGTAGCCCAATACACTTTCATCCATACTATCATTACACTATCTACATCTATGAATTGGAAAATACATCAAATGAATGTAAAGAAAACCTTTCTCAATGGTGAGATTGAGGAAGAAGTTTACTTCAAGCAGCCATAGGGATTCATGATTCATGATTCAGTCGAGACAAAATCACTGGATAGCAGCGAAACATGTATTGAGATATCCACGAGGCACAATTGGATATGGCCTTAGATATGCCTCCAGTGTAGGCTTGAGTTTGTAGGGATATGCCAATGAAGATTGGGTAGGGAGAGCAGTGGACTGGAAGAGCACATCTGATTGTTTTTTTACCTTGGGGTCTACCATGGTTTCCCGGTGCAACATAAAACAAAGCTTTGCGGCCTTGAGTATAGCAGAAGCAGAGTGTGGAAGTCCACGAAGAAGTGTGGATTTGCAAGCTCCTACCATATTTATTTGATCATGAGATGGATCCTACCATTATTCATTGTGATAACCAGAGTTGTGTGAAGCTCTCTGGTAATCCTATGTTTCACGATAGATCAAAACAAATTGAGATAAAATATCATTATATCAGAGACATGGTGCAGATGAAAGAAGCACACATGAAGTACCTTCCTACACATGAGCAGATTGCAGATATCTTCACCAAACCGCTTGCCAAGACTAAGTTCGAGTACTTCCGTGAGAGACTTGGCCTGGTGTAGAATGACTCCCTAGCTGAGAGTGATTGTTGATGATTACAACTTCGTGAGACATCCTCCAAGACATAGACTAAGTGATTCGGCCTGCGAGAGAGACCATGAGTTGGGTGTGCCTATGAGATGGGTGTGTCGTTCCTCTTTGAGACTCAGATGGAACGTTGTGTGCCCATGTGTGGGGTAAGGATGCCCATGAGATGGGTATATCGATGTGTGTGCCCCTGTGTGGGGTGTGAATTCCCATGAGATGGGTGTGTCGTTTGATATGAAACGATGTGTACCCCTGTGAGTGGTGAAGGTTCCCATGTGATGGGTGTATCATTTTCCTCTGTGTAGAGAGTTAAGACGATGTGGTACTCCAGATGATTCTCCTATGAGACTTAGTGAGATAGAGATCTACATAGTAGGGCGTCCCTGTGGATGAGCACAGGTGGACGTGCGCCTAGTGGCTGAGCACTAGTGGGTGTGTGAGATCCCTTTCTATATTGTATAAGAGTAAGATTTACCTATAACCCTAATTGTGATGTAAAAGGTATAGGTCATCCCCACCATAAAGTGAAAGATAATTAATGTAAAAGATAATTAATATTGTAATTATTAATTATATTCTGAGTTATTGAGGTCATCCCTGTTGTGCTAATAGACACCACTTTTGATGTGTCCAGTCTAGTATAAATAAAGGTGATTTCCCCATTGAGGAAACACACAACGCACATGTGATTTTGGAAATTTCAGGAAGTACATATTCTAGGGTTGAAGTGTGCACCTCTCTTGGGTGCTAGCTTCTTGGTTTTGGAGAGTACCCTTTGGTGTGCTAGGTCTATGGTGTGGGAGCTCTTTCTCTTGAGAATATAGCAAAGGATTGTTGGGTTTCTTTCGTTGTTGAGAAAGGTTTCCCAGGATATTTCTTTTGTTCTTGTGCATGGTATTTCTTGTTTTGATCTTGGTTAGTGCAGGAATTGTTAATGGTGTAGCTATATTTGTCTATGGTTCAAGTACATGCTAAAATTGAAATAAACTTCATGCTTGAGCCTAACCCAGTGAAAATTCAAAGTATCATGGCATCGATTCCCTCTTGTGACGTTGTCTTACTTATGATGAGGCTGAAACTGTTTTAAATGATTGCCACTCTAGAGCATGTGGTGGTCATCTCTCTGGGATGGCTACGGACCAGAAGATCTTACGTGTTGGGTAATTTTGTCCCTCCATATTTAACAATTGTATTGAGGCCATTAAGAGGTGCCTTCCTTGCCATATTTTTCATCCTAAAAAGCGCTCCTCCCATGCTCTATTACACCCAGTCATTGTTGTTGGCCCTTTTGCAAAATGGGGCATAGATTTTATGCAATGTAAGCCTACCTTGGTCGGGGGCATGGTTACATTATTGTTGTCGTCGATTACTTCACTAAGTGGATCGTGGCTATGCCTACATTTATAAATGATGGCAAGAATGTGTTAATATTATGGTAGCTGCAGGAGGTATTTACCCCCATGTGTGAACCTGACGAGAATAGAAGACTCCGAAAAGCAAGAGAAACCCTAATGAGTTGGCTAATAACCCTAGAAGCCTTGTCGGCTCAAGAAGAAAATTTATATTAGGCTATTAGCCTCCAAGAGAAGAAGTCGACCAGAATTAATAATAATATACTGAATAGACACATACCCAGAAAGAGAAGTCGGCCCCAGTAAACTGGCAGGATTACTATAAATACAGGGCACCAGTTCTGATTTGTCACATCTCAGGACTGCAGTTTTCCTAGTTGGTGCACACTGCAGTTGCAGTCTGGTGCGCAGGTTTGGAGGAGGGTTGCAGGTGCAGGTGCAGTAGTAGATAGTTTCAGTATTGGCTTGGATATCTCTTGGCTAGGGTTTGGGACTATCTGATCAGCTTTTGTGTTGTGCTATCCTTGGGGAGATATGCGCTGCTCCTTGTTTGGCTATCTAGCCTAGGGTTTGCTTCAGGAGGAATTCTCAGTCAAGGTTAAGGTGCTCGGAGGGAGGCTTCGACCTATGGTTGGGTGACGGCGGTATCGTCAATGGTAAAACGAGCACACCATCTTCTATATTCTAACAGAATGCTGCAGTCTTCATGTTCAATCACATTATCTCTTGATTTGGATTCCCGAAAGCTATCATTATTGATCACAGTTCACATTTATGTAATCATATGATGAGCAAATTAAGAAAAAAATTAGGTTTCCACCATGAAAATTGATCTCCTCATTACCCTCAAGCTAATGGTCAGGTCGAAGTGATCAATAAAGTTTTAAAGACCGTGATCCAACGTATGGTAGGGAAACATAAAATTGACTAGCACCTCAATATTTTTCCATCCCTTTGGGCCTAGAGGACTTC
>ML801632.1:32067-50818 GCA_009831015.1 Picea engelmannii
GTATTTGAATGCTTTTATGGTATTAACTTATCACCTGGATGCTCCGTAGGATTTGGTAGCACCTGATTTACCTTGACATCTGGTGCTTTGGACTTGGCGGTCTTTCTATGAGCTGAACACTGCGTTTGAAAACTCAAAATATTATATTTTCAATGAAGAACAAATTCATATCGTCGCTCCTTCGACAGTTTGAAAACGGTGTGTCATTTTCACACAAATGGCGACATTGCTTTGACACTAACGGATATGCAAACAGTTGGCACTCAACATCACACATTTTAAATGACAGCTTAATCTTCATGTGCTCTCGTTTACACTTGTTAGTTGAGTTGTTGACTTGATACACTTCGGCGCTCATTTTTATTTGGCAATTAGCGAGATTTATCCCACATTCACACGAAAGAAAAGTACTCATTTCTTTATATATAGAAATGTATAGATTCTTAAATCAGTGCGTTGTGCGTTCAGTTTGGCCCCATGTGGAATATTTCTCCAATTGACCTTGTGTGAGTTGTTTTGTGTCGACATTTCGGTGGCCAGCTTGTCAATGACTTAAAAAGCGGGTTTTGATCCTCGACAGTGGGTGACTATTTATTACTTTAATACGGAGGGCCCTATAATTTATTTTGAAAACCAAAGACTTAATAATACCACATGGTTCCTTAGGTTCATGATATATAATAATTTATTTTGAAAACCAAAGACTTAATAAAAATTAAAAAAATATAACATTATTTGAAACTCTATAAAATAGTTTGAAAATAATGTATTTATGTATAAGCTTTGCTTATTTTTGGTATAAAAACAATCCAAACTTTGAATTATAATAATTTATTTTGAAAACCAAAGACTTAATAAAAATTAAAAAAATATAACATTATTTGAAACTATATAAAATAGTTTGAAAATAATGTATTTATGTATAAGCTTGGCTTATTTTTGGTATAAAAACAATCGAAACTTTGAATAAAGCTCAAGATCAACAAATCTTGAATAATAGAATTCCTTATAGAAATAATTTAATTTGCAAATCCTTGAATAATAGAACTTTTTGTAGAAATAATTTAATTTTTGAATAATAGAACTTTTTGTAGAAATAATTTAATTTTTGGGACAAAGGGTTTTGGATAAATAATTCTCTATATAATCAAACTTTGAATAAAGCTCAAGACCAATAAATCCTGAATAATAAAACTTAACTTCCTATACAAATAATTTAATTTTTGAAACAAAGGGCTTTGGATAAACCAACAAATCCTGAATAATAGAATTTCTTATAGAAATAATTTAATTTACAAATCTTGAATAATAGAATTTTTTGTAGAAATATTTTAATTTTTGGGACAAAGGGCTTTGGATAAATAAATCCCTATATAATCAAACTTTGAATAAAGCTCAAGACCAATAAATCCTTAATAATAAAACTTAACTTCCTATACAAATAATTTAATTTTTGAGACAAAGGGCTTTAGATAAACCAACAAATCATGAATAATAGAATTCCTTATAGAAATAATTTAATTTACAAATCTTGAATAATAGAACTTTTTGTAGAAATAATTTAATTTTTGGGACAAAGGGCTTTGGATAAATAATTCCCTATAGAATCAAACTTTGAAAAAAGATCAAGACTAATAAATCTTGAATAATAGAACTTAACTTCTTATACAAATAATTTAATTTTTGGGACAAAGGGTTTTGGATAAAGTTTGGGTTGTTTTGGCATAAAAACAACCCAAACTTTGAATAAAGCTCAAGACCAACAAATCCTGAATAATAGAACTACTTATAGAAATAATTTAATTTAATACTCCCTATAAAATCAAACTTTGAATAAAGCTCAAGACCAATAAATCCTGAATAATAGAACTTAACTTCCTATATAAATAATTTAATTTTTGGGACAAAGAGCTTTGGATAATGTTTGGGTTGTTTTGGCATAAAAACAACCCAAACTTTGAATAAATCTCAAGACCAAAAAATCCTGAATAATATAACTCCTTATAGGAATAATCTAATTTACAAATCCTGAATAATATAACTCCTTATAGAAATAATTTAATTTTTGGGACAAAGGACTTTGGATAATGAACTCCCTATCGAATCAAACTTTAAATAAAGCTCAAGACCAACAAATCCTGAATAATAGAACTTAACTTCCTATACAAATAATTTAATTTTTGGGACAACTTTCGATAAAGTTTGGGTTGTTTTGGCATAAAAACAACCCAAACTTTGAATAAAGCTCAAGACCAACAAATCTTGAATAATAGAACTCCTTATAGAAATAATTTAATTTACAAATCCTAAATAATAGAACTCTTTATAGAAACAATTTCATTTTTGGGACAAAAGGCTTTGGATAAAGAACTCCCTATAGAATCAAACTTTGAATAAAGCTCAAGACCAACAAATCCTGAATAATAGAACTTAACTTCCTATAGAAATAATTTAATTTTGGGGACAAAGGGCTTTGGATAAAGAAATCCCTATAGAAATAATTTAATTTTTAAGACAAAGGGCTTTGGATAAAAAGCAAGGAAAAATTGACCAATTTTTTAGAATCATATGAAGAACAAACTTAAAGTAATGATAGGCTTAGTGAGATTTGTGGTAATGGTGGCAAAAGTTAAAAAAAAAATTATGATGCAAATTTTTATGTTAATAGTCCCTATGTTATAAAACACATACTACAAAAAGGGGCTTACGAGCTAGTTGATTACGATGGATTACCTCTGAAGGAGCCCGGCAACGGGCTCTATCTTAAGAAGAACTATGATTAGGGGCATCCTACTGTGGTGTTGTGTACATATGTGTCATACTTTTCGTGTGAAATTGCTTTGGTGTGTTTTGCGCTTTTGTGTGAGGATTTTCATCCACGGATATTTATTTCGTTGTGTGCTCTTGTGCACATATGCTAGCACCCTTTCTTGTATGTTTTGGTTTCGCAGATGGTGCTAGCAAACATACTCGGAATTTGGCTTCTGCATCTTGGACCATCTTTTCCCTGCTGATGAGTTGGTGAGTTAAGGGGGGATGTGCCTTGGACCCGCTACCAATAATGTTGCAGAATATCATGCTGTAATTGGGCTATTAACAGAGGCCTCTTCCATTGATGTCTCATTTTTTATAGTTTACCTCAATTCTCAACTTGTGGCTTGTCAACTTAATCACGTATATTCCATTCACGATCCATCTTTATTACATCTATATTTGAGGATTCTTCGCCTTGAGAGGTCTTCGATTATATTGAATACAAACAGATACCTAGGGAATTAAATGTTGTTACATATTATCTAGCTAATTATGTGATAAATTAGCATCTTACATGCATATAACATGTAAAACAAAACACAAAGAATACATTTAGGCACCAAATAAACATCATCATTCCATTTAGTACTCAGAAATAAGTAATTAAGGAAAAAATCCATATATATATATATATATATATATATATATATATATATATATAACAAAAGAGTGTCACATATGTCCAAAATGTATAAAGGGGAAAAAAATCGGTTTATGTAACCCGTACATCATATGTCATATCCAAAAAAGAGTGCTATTGAGGGGAACTTCACTCCCCTCACACATTGTGCTCCTCATAACACACTACTACTCTCGTCAATCGATGGAGTAAGGTGCTCATCACTGCTGACACGCCTACAACATGCCTTTGCAAATGCCTTGAGACCTCTAATAAACTCATAGGGGGAACCCCCATAGTTAATCCCCTAAGGTTTCTTTCCACATCATGGAGCTCTTTGTCCTCATCCACATGTTGCATCTGAAATGGAAAAGGTGGTCCTCTACGGAGAGCTAGTACCGATAATCCATCTGGTCGTATCGGTCTTCTATTTGGGTAAGGAGATAATATTTTGACTAAAAACCCTTTGTACACCAATAAATATATATAATTCATGAAATCTTGAGTACCTGACACATCCCAACGTGCCCTTTCGAGGAACACCAAGTCATTTCTACCTTGAAATTCAACACCTAAATAGGGGAATTACTCTATCATAGGAATTTGCTTCTTCCACCCTGCGAAGATTCAGCCCACGTCAAACAAAAATATCGCACGACTCCTACCAAGTCTCGGTGAGAAGCTAGCCCACTCCTCCATTATCGGTTCCATTATGGGATGATTCGGTAGCACAATTTGGGGTTGTAATAAAGGAACTCTCTCCAAAAAAAAATAAACAAGCAATGAACCATAGCCAAACTGTTTTTTCTTTCTGGTATCAAATCGAGTGATTTGGTTTTTGAGTCTCAACAAAACACCCTCACACTAGTTGAATACTCTAGGCTCCATGCATTCAACCGCATAGGCCATTTGTGACTTCGTGATGATATGAGCTCCTATGCTTCCGACCAATTTTCTAATGGTGAATGTAATCGCGTGAAGTGGTCGATCCTCGATCTCTTTGATCATAATTTTTACACTGGTCCTATCAACACCCTATCTGTAGTAAGTGGCAACCGACTCCTCAGTGGAAATCTCAGTATCTCTGGTCCCAACCAAAGAAACAAGGGCACCTCTCTTTGAAAGCCCCGTAAAAAATAGATGTCCTCTACCTCAACTTCTAAATCATGAGGACCCTCTTTGAACACTTTCTCATTGGGATCCCATGTTTAGATCAGATGCTCAAGAAGCATTATCTCCTTTCTCATGTTTTCGATTTTGAAAAACTTCAGTAGCTCACAATTCTTAGTGCAGCGATCATGTTTTGATCCCTCAAAGGCACAGTGTCATCTCTTTCGTGTTCACTCTCTTTCCACTCGAACATCTTTCCCAAACTCACCTACAAAGAATTTAAAAAATGTTAGATCCATTGGGAAAAAAATTCCTATCCTTTTGCTGACCAGAAAATTCAAAAACAAATTCTATGTCAATCGCGCCCTTTCTGTTGGATACATGGTGACCAGGGTCCTTTTCTAGTGTAAATAGAGTTTCCTGGTTGCTTCCCTCGACACTAGGAGGGCACGACCATCCCATGGCGCAAATTGAGCCCTAATCTTGGCTCGAAAGCACCCAAAAACATCCTAAAATGCAACAAAAAGGGAATAAAATTGATAAGAAAGGAAAGAGTAAGAACCTAGTTCAAACAACAAGAAGAATCGTCCACTGGTTTGTTCAGAATCAATGCCTAAAGATTTGCTCCACAAAAGGGAAAACACCACGATTTCCAATTTCTTCAAATGTAAGGTAAAAATGAATTGTTTTTCACCCCTTTTGGTTATTTTATATCAAATTTTTAACCCATTTTTACCTTAGTCTAATATTTTTTCCTATTTTATATTAATTTTCCCTTTAAAATGAGCATTTTCATTAAAATTCTAACATCTCTATTTTTTTATCCTTTGTCATTTCGACATGTGTCCTGAAGACTTTTATTGGTGATCTTACTGCTTAGGCGAGTACTCTTTGACTTTTTCAAACTCCTTAAACTATGAAAAGGTCACCATTTTTCCAGCCTCAAACATCTAAATTACGAAAAATAAATTTTGTTACGAAGATCCCTTTAAGTTCTGTTCGCACTTCTTAAACCGAAATGATTGTCGAGCGATCTTGTTTTCTTTCACACTCGTTAAATAAATTAGAAAGCACGTTTAGTGGGTGATAGTTTACCCCTTTTTCAGTCACATTAGGATATTTATGAAAAAGGAACACCCTGACCATCTTGGTGAGGAGAGTTTTCCTAGGCATCATTTTATACTTTTTTGGACCCTCGAGACTAATTTTACGAAAAAGTCCATTATGGAGTCCTCTTTACCCAATATTTTTAGACTCTTTAAATATGAAAAGACCTCCAAGTTTCCCTTCTCTAGACTCGTAAAACTAAACAATGAAGGACCCTTTTGGGACCGAGCATTTGTTATCCTCCTCAAGCTCATTAAAAAACAAGGAGGTACTCATCCATCATGATGGGGGGGAATTAGGAGAACTGGGCCAAGTTTTTCATAAGTGTTATGCTGGATTTTGTGTCTCCCTTGAACATGGCACTTGCCTACATCATTTCACATACTTGAATAATCCGATTGTCTCTATTCCTTCTGAATCCCATGTGTCATCATCCTCTTTTGAATCCTTCAAAAGAGAACCTCTAGTTGTCATCCCATTTCATGTCTCGTCATGCTCTTTCGATTTTTTCTAAGAGATCCATTTGTTTTTTTCACGTCATTACTTTTGTTATTTTGGCCTCGTTGAGTCAATGCTGCCAAGTCATTCATGTGTCATGCAATGTTCAAGGGAGGTCAACCCCTACATTTTTCATCCCTGTGTCAGTCTATGCTCTTCTATCTACTATCTCAAATCATTATTATTTTTGTTTCGTCTGGATGATGGGGGAAACATCATGGACCTCCTTCAATGATTCTATTCTTGTCAACTTCAACACCTTATCCAAGAATTAGACTTAGACACTAGTCAGTACCTTGGAACCTACATGCCTCAATGGAAGGTTTCCTCGTTTTCGAAACTGGGTTTACATCATTGACCTATGTTCGAAGGATTCTATTGGATGTTCAACTTCAATTCATCTACTCACATTCGATGGAATTTACTTAGAGTACCTTGGGAGTCATTATCATCATTGGTGATTTCCCTTGCACTTGTTAACGGTAAAACCTCATTGACCGGTAATCAAGTGGTTTCTACCATGTTCGACGCCAAAACATCTATTCACATGGTAGATTTTTACTATTTGGGGTCAGTATTGAAGACCCCTGGGGGACCTTGTAGTGGTATTTTTCTACTTTTCATCTCCCCATGCCGTGTTGGAGAATATTTAATACATGTACTGTTACACATATTCACATTGTATATCTGGTGGTTGTGTCCTAAGTTAGTCCTATCATGGATCTACAATGTATTGGTCGGAGACCATGTTTTAATACAGGTTATTCCGAGTATGGGTATGCCTACCTCGGATATTTTATATGTATACTGAAGTACGCTTGTTTTTTCGACAAGTCTTCCTTTCTTAAGTCCCTTGGTTTGAGACTTGTCACAAAGTGTTTCAGCCATCACTTTCTTCTTTGACCTCACACTTTGGGGGCCATCTGTTATACACCATTTTGTCACTGTGCTCAGTGTCGCATCTCACAAGTAAAATGACACCCCCTAATCATGATTGAAGTCAAACAATATCGACATTGCCATTTTCCTTCATTCCTTATCTTTTTTCCTCAGTCCTAGCTTCATTTTACCATGGTCGATCCCATTTCCACTCTGGGGGAGTGACCATCTCCTTGATGCAGTTTTAGGGGAGAAACTAGGTCACTCTGTCTACCATTCTAGGGGAGAAACCATATTGATAATGTCAAATCCCATGGATTTAGGGGCATCTTTTGAGGACCTTCTAGATGGTTCTTCTTTTGTTTTCTTGTTTTCATTGAGATATTGTTCAAGTATCCTTCTATCCTATCTTGGGAGAAAGAATAACCATAAAGATAACTCATCCTTTACCAATATCCATTCTTTCCTCAACCAAGTCCCTAATTTATCCCAAGAGGTTGATCTCCTATGCAACTATATAAGAAAGCCTCTCATCAGTGGAAATGGGGGAAGAGGGTGAATAATATATCAAACTTATGATTATATAGAGAAGAGCCAAACCTTTGCTATAGAGAAAAATCTCTCATCTAAGGGATGAAGAAGGATATCTAGAGGTTAGAAACATCACACAAAGGTTGTAACTTTCCATATTCTTATCAATATAACTTGACTTGGTTCTCTTATGTTTTCTTGTTCATTCGTTTCTTTTGATTTCTTCATAGAAAGTCATCAAGTAGGATTATTTTCATCTAATCCTAGGAGATAGTATAAGAAGTATTGCTTCATTTTGTGCTTGTAAGTATTAGCTTCACTAAAGGATCTGCTATATTGGAGCTCATTTGGATTGGAGCAATGATGATGATTGCTAAAATAAGGTGCTCTACTTTTTCTCTTTTCTACTTAACCCTCTCGTAAAGAAATAGAATAGTGATCTTGGAGAATTTCAGTTACCATTTGTTTTCATTCTATCTTTCCCCAAGGAACCATAGAAAGAGAGTGATCACTTTATCCATAGAGTGATTTATCTACCACAAAGGGGTACATACATAACTCATCTCTACATTGTCGACTAAAACATTTACTCTATGGACTCAAGCATGCACCTAGAGCATGGTACGCTAAGTTGGATTGATATTTACTTTATCATAATTTTTTTAGATGTAAATCATATCCCAATGTTTATATGTTGAGGACTTCTGACTCTTTGTTGATCTTAGTTGTATATGAAGACAACCTCTTGATCACGGGTAGTTCGACCTCAACAATTATTACAGTCAAAGATATTTTTCATTATAGGTTCTCTATGACTGATATGGGTCCACTTTAGGCTTTCCTTGGTCTTGAGGTCAACCAAGATGATTCAGGCATCAAGTTGTCTCAGACTAAGTATGAAAGGTATCTCTTGGTTAGATTCCACATGATCGACTACAATTTTGCATCCATACCTTTCTTGTCCAAGGTAAGGCTTGAGGATGGCGGGGATACAACATTGGTGGACAACACCTTGTATTGACATCTAGTGGGGAGCTTCTTATATCTCACCCACACCTGACCAAATCTCTCATATTTAGTGGGGGTAGTTTCCAGGTACATGCAGAAGCCACATGAGATACTCTAGAAAGATGCCAAGCACATCCTCATATATGTTTAGGGCACCACCAGTTATGGGATTCACTATGTAGTAGGTTGCACATTGTATCTCATGGGATTCATATATTCATATTAGGTTGCTAATAGAACTAATCACAATTCCACTTCCAGGTATACTCTCATTTTTGGATCCAGGCCCATTTGTTGGTCGAGAAAAAGGAAATAAATGATTTCTTTATCATCCACAAAGGTCGAGTATATAGGAGAATTCAACATTAACATTTAATCACTTTAGATATTGAACTTCCTCACTAAGCTTGGTATCTAGTTCCATTGTCTTATTGTCATTTGGTGTGACAATTAGAGAACTCTAAAGTTTTTTAGAGACCTAGTGTAGTAGCAACAACCAAAACACATCGAGATCCATAATGCATTACATCAAAGAGTTGGTTCATGATAGGAAAATCAGTTTGCAATACTATTCTTCCTCTGAACAAGATGTTGACATCTTCACCAAGACATTCACTGATTAGAAATTCCACTTTCTACGTGATGATCTTGGAGTGAAGGACATAATTTCTTGGAAACTGTCTTTTTCTTTCATTGTACTTTGATGGGGCAGGGGGTGGTTACCATGAGGTTTTCCCACTTTATTTGTTTTAGTGTTCATTCATTAGATGAATTGTAAAATGGGTACCTAACATGACTTCTTGCATTCATTTTTAGAAATTTTTTGGCACATGGTCTTTTCAATTGTTTTCTAATTCTGGTTAAGGAATTAGGGTTGTCGACTAATCTGGGTCAATGGATTAGGGTTTTGGGTGTCGCAGGATCATATATATATATTGCATTGAAAAGGATGAAGGATGATTATGAATAAATAATTGGAGGTGCAGCTCTAAACAAGTTGTTGGTTTTACCAGTTTGGGTTTCTAGTGTAAAATCTCTGTGTAATATGTGTGCACCATTGTATTTTTCTGTTTTTATTAAGAATTTATTTGTATTAATTAATTTTACAAGGTTAAAATCTAAATTTCGTATCAAAGTAGTTATTGGCTTTAGGGGGACACCTTTGAGGTCAAGGATTTGGATAGGGTTTGTGGTAAACCTTGTTACAGTGGGAGCTCTTCGATATGGATTCTTGCGGTGAAAATAAATGGAAAGAAGTTCAAAAACATAGACCTCTAGTTCCATTGTCTAATTTTCATTTGGTGTGACAATTAGAGCACTCTAATGTTTTTCAGATACCTATTGCAGTAGCAGCAACCAAAACACATCGAGATCCATATGCATTACATCAAAGAGTTGGTTAATGATAGGATAATCAATTTGCAGTACTATCTTTCCTCTGAACAAGATGTTGACATCTTCATCAAGACATTCACTGATTAGAAATTCCACTTTATGCATGACTATCTTGGAGTGAAGGACATAATTTTCAGGCAACTGTCTTTTCTTTCATTTTACTTTGATGGGGCAGGGGGTGGTTACTATGAGGTTTTCCCTCTTTCCTTTTTTTTTAGTATTCATTCATTACATGAATTGTAAAATGGGTACCTAACATGGCTTCTTGCGTTCATTTTTAGGAGTTTTTTGGCACATGGTTTTTTCTGATGGTTTTCTAATTTTGGTTAAGGAATTAGGGTTGTTGACTAATCTCGATCAATGAAATAGGGTTTTGGGTGTCACAAGATCCTATATATATTGTATTGTAAATAATGAAGAATGATTATGAATAAATAATTCAAGGTACATCTCTAAACATGTTGTTGGTTTTACCAGTTTGGGTTTCTAGTGTAAAATATCTGTGTAATATCTATGTGTCATTGTATTTTTCTATTTTTATCAAGAATTAATTTTTATTTATTAATTTTATAAGGTTTAAATATAAATTTCATATCAAAGTAGTTATTGGCTTTAGGGGGACACCTTTATGGTCAAGGATTTGGATAGGGTTTGTGGTAAACCTTGTTATAGTGGGAGCTCTGTGGTATGGATTCTTGTGGTGAAAATAAATGGAAAGAAGTTAAAAAACAGAGATCGTGAAATTTAATGGGAAACATTTTGAGTTGTGGAAGCTCAAGATGGAAGATCCATTGGTGGACAATTATCAATGGATCGTTATGGATCTAAGTACTGCACCTATAGGAATGTCAACATAAGACTGGGTAAAGTTGGATTGAAAGGTGAAAAGAACAATCTGGTTGCGTCTCTCAGATTCAGTATTATTGAATGTGTCAAGGGAATATACAACCGGGGAATTATGGGATAAGCTAGGTTCTTTGTGTCAATCTAAGTCCCTAGTAAACAAATTGTTCATAGGAAAGAATCTATACAACATGGGGATCAAAGATGGAGACTCGGTAACAAAGCATCTGAACACATTCAATACCATGGTAAGTTAGCTATTGTATGTTGATATTAATATTTTTTATGAAGATAAATGTATCAGTTTATTATTCTCATTACCAAACTCGTGGGATAGTTTAGTTGTGGCCACATGTAGTAACTCAACTACATTAAGTTTTGATGATGTGTTATCATCCTTGTTGTTGGAGGAGATGAGGAAGAAAAACATGGAGAGCCAGAGTACAAATGCCTTATCTGAAAGAGGATGCTCCCAAGAAATAAATAAAACTAATTCCTCAAGTGGGAGATCTAAATCTAGGGAAAGATCTAAATCTCCTCGAAAATTTGTAAACGTATGCTTGAGATGTGGAAACAAAGGGAACTACAAGAAACAATGTATATCCAAAACTATTGAGAGAGGGAAGGGATTTGATGATGCTTCTTCTATAGAAGAAAAAACTTCTTTGTACAAAAGAGGGGATGTGTACTTGGCTTCTTCAAGAACACATGCATATCATGAGGCATGGTTGGTCAACTCAGGTGCATCCTTTCATATGACTTCTCATGGGGAGTGGTTCTAGGAGATGACACGATAGCCAAAATCATATGATGAGGAAAATTTTGTTGAATCACATGGATGGAAGTCTTAGAACACTTAGCAGTGTTCTTCACATCCCAATATTGGCCATAAATTGATTTATGTAATAAAGATGGATGATAAAGGTGTAAAAATAGTGTTTGAAAAGGGAACCTACAGGATGGTTCAAGGAGAAATGGTTTTGTTTAAGGGATTTCGTTTTGGAACCCTATACAAGCTACAAGGAAGTAATATTAGTAATGGGTCAAATAGTTTTTTTGTCCTAATATTGGACCTAAATAAGAAAAAACTCCTCCAGTCTCTTGAGAAAATACTATGTTGTGGCACCAAAGAGTGTAGCATATTGGAGAGAAGGGACTTTGAGTATTATAAGGTAAAGGTATGGTTGAATGTATGGGAAATTTCTCTCTATATTTTGATTTATGTGAACATTTAGTATATGGGAAGTAGAATCATGTAATATTCTCCTCTAGTGCTACGAGGGTAGAGGGTATTTTACAATTGGTGCACAATGATGTGTTTGGACCTCTGTCGGTTCCATCACTCGGAAACATATGTGTACTATGTTTCATTTATAGATGAATTATCGAGGAATGCATGGATTTATTTCCTCAAGAAGAAATCTAAAGTCTTTGAGAAATTGAAAATTTTTAAGGCTCTTGTGGAGAATCAGATAGATAAGAGAATTAAGGTGTTGAGGACGAATAATGGTAGAGAATTATACAAATATGAATTCGAGGAATTCTATAACAAGTGTGGTATAATACTAATTCATACACACCTCAACAGAATCAAGTTGCAAAAAGGATGAACATGACGATGATGGAAAAAGCAAGGAGCATACTTAGTGGTGTTAGGTTAGGACATGAATTTTTGGTAGAGGTAGTGGGTACTACAGGTTACCTGGTTAATCAATTGCCCTCATCGGTGCTAGATGACAAGAATCCACATGTGCGTGCATGATATTATCTCCACTTCACTTGTCTTCACTGGTTAATTGATGACCACATCATCAATTAACTAGGACTAGGTGGTGGAGAACCAGATAGAGAAGAGAATTAAGGTGTTGAGGATGGATAATAGTGGAGAATTATACGGAAATGAATTTGAGGAATTATGTAAGTGTGGTATAGAAAGGTAGAATACTAATTCATACACACCTCAATAGAATGGATTTGCAGAAAGGATGAACATGACAATGATGGAAAAATCAAGGAGCATGCTCAGTGGTGCTGAGTTAGGACATGAATTATGGGTAGAGGTAGTGGTACTACATGTTATCTGGTCAATCAATCACCCTCATCAGTGCTATATGATAAGACTCCACATGTGTGTGCATTTGATTCTCTCCACTTCACTTGTATTAATTAGTTAACTGATGACTCCATCATTGATTAACTAGGACTAGGTGGCAGTTCACTCCGATTTTTGTCAGTGAGTATCCAGATCTCAATAGATCACTACTATGGTGCATTAATTGAGCCATGTAGACTATATAATTTGTATTATTCCATTCACATAGTGAATCAATACAATTCATTTTTCTATCTCTCATTATCTTCTCTCTCTCTATTTATTTTGCAAGCTTTGTGTGAATTTCTACTAGCTCAGTTCTCTATGCAGTTTTCACCAAAATTTCACAGAACGAGATCCTTGGATTACATTAGTATTGAAATTGGTACTTGGACATATGGAGCTATCCACTTCGGCATGGTTTTTAGTACGCCTACATGGACCCAAATTTATGGTGGAGATTGTTAGACTATTTCAACTTGGTGGCTATCACTTATACATGTGACCTTTGTTCTATGGCTTACTTTAGTATTGGGGTTCACACTCATCCATGGGACTTTGGTTTATGATTGTACATCCACACAACAAGCATTGAGGGAAACACTTTTATAAGAGGGGTGCAATGTTGGGATCCTCCCTATGGGTTTAATGGGGGGCTAAAGGGCCCATAGTAGAGTAATAATTGAGGTCATTCAATGTAAAGTGGACTAGGTCGACTATGCTTGTTATTATTAAATAAGGTTAACTATGGTAATTAGTATTGAATAAAATTAATGGGGAATAATTAAAAAAGGTTGACTAGGTAGTTAGGAGGTTGTTATGATTAGGGTTATGTTGTTAGTTATAAATAATGGTGGATTCCTCCTTATGAGTAGTGTGGAGTTTATTATATTTGGAACTTATCTCATTGAGAGATCACCCAAACTTAAGAAGCAAGTGAACAAGAGTGAATTCCTTCTATAATAGGATCATTACAAGGTGTTTCTCTACCTTAAGGGTTTTTATTCTAATAAAATGTTGGGCATTTCTGAATATCATTGGGTTTTATTCAGTTTCTAAGGTTAAGGATGATAACACTACATGGCCTCATATATGCTAGGTGCAATGTGTTCCAAAACCATTTAATAGATGAGATGGAATTAGACTAATAAATTCCCATATATCCATTTTTATCATTGGAACCTTTAGGAGCATAAATATGCTTCACAATATGGACTAATATACAATCATTTCTTCACTATACTATATTATATGATTTTATCCATTGATGGATATGCCAATTATAATATAAAGACATAAAGATCTTAGGAGACTAATACTCAGATGAAAATATTAAATACATCATATTTTATGTTGCTACCAAGGCACCCCACACTCTATTCAAGTATGTCCCAAGTATATTGGTATCCAAAAAGATTTCTTATTAAACTCGTCACTCTACTTTTAATAAAGCTTTCACTAAGAAAATAAAATAATTCCTACCTTATCTAATTGTGATGCGTAAAACAATGTATATCTTACCATGTTCTATATACACACTAATGGAAGCAAAGAATATGGACTTTGAAACTATGCCCTTTAATATGCATAGCCCCCCAAAGTTCATAGCAAACTATACATCTTTTTTGGATATCCAATGGCATTATTCTAATGAGGAATACTCGTACCCATAATAAGAAGTCATGAAAAGGGGTTTAAATTATGAGGTCCTTTACAGAATAAAGGAAATTGAGAAAGTGCAGGCTAAGAAGAAAAACACTTTCAAAGCTACAACAGGGGTATAAAGATTGATGGTCAAATGGTCCTATGTCATCACAAGGATAGAACCAAGCATTGAAGTCCCCTCAATAAACCCCCAAGTGGAAAGATGAAATACTTAGAAAGAAAAGACTTCCTCTCTTCATCAAACAAGAATGCACACAATAACTAAAGGGAAATGAAGAATTTCTTAGGAACAATTAGAAGCAAGTACAACTCTTACAAGTGATGAAGAAGTTTCAACTAGATCTTTAGGATATAAATATAAATGTGTAGAAACTCACTAATGATTAGGGGTAATGGAAGAAGTCTTCACTCCAAGTTAGCATAACTAGAGTTTTCAATACTGTGTAGAGGGAGAACAATTAATAGGATATGAAGTGGTATGGTTAAAATGATTGACCTTTAATAAAAAGAAGAATAAAATGGTGTGAAAAACACATAAGAAAAGAAAAACTACCACCAATCATGCCATAATTAAGAGCACATAAACTACATTGATGGATGCAAGAAGCATGGACCTAGTAGTGATGGCTACTTCTTTAGTTGTCACAACTTTGGAAAATGAATAAAGGTCCATGACCGAAGACATTGTTGCATCTAAATAAGAAACTACAACTACTCACTTGAAATATCGAGTGGAATATTACAAAGAAGTGAGATATGATACAACAAATTCACTAAATATGCATTAGAAATTCACTAATTATGGATGAGAAATTCACAATGGTACCTCTCATGTCTAGAAAGACATCTACGAGGTACTATTGGATATGTGACAATTTACCAAGAAGCATTAACCATCCATTTATCTAACAAAGTGGTTGTGACTCAATTGCAGCTAGAAAAAAAAGGCATGTAGAGATAATATTTATGATTGACAAAGATGCACTAAAATATATCATAGAAATATTGGTTAGAGAAAAAGGCATCTTTTTTGTAGAGATAATATTTATGATTGACAAAGATGCACTAAAATATATCATAGAAATATTGGTTAGAGAAAAAGGCATCTTTTGTGTTTTTATTTGAACGATGGATAAGGGTAAAAAAAACTCCAACATGATTTGGGTGTAGTATGGATCCCTTTCAAAGAGCATAACGTCCTTTAAAATTAGATTAGATATTTTAATAATACAAAGATTATATAAAAAGAGTTAGGTATACAAGTCGTTAATTTTTTTTTTAAATAATCAAGAAAATAAAAAGTTAAAGATTTATTAAGTAAAAAACCTTAACTTCCCTAATTCTAATTTTTGTATAAAAATTATAATTATTAGCAAAAAAAGATTCTGAAGTATTAGAATGTAAGCTACCTTGTATTTGAGATCGAGGAAATTGATAACAAGGCAATTTTAATAAAATTAAGGAATGGCTACATATTGAAATAAAATTATTTTCATTTTCTTGTGCCATTGCTTTGGTTGATTGTATGTGTATGTTATTAAATTATTTTTCTATTCATGTATTTGACATTATACATTTTCTAGTCTAGTTTTGAAACATAGATATGGTTAATATCTACGTTTTGTGGGATTTGAAATAGATATTTTAATATGACATTGACTTAGGGTTGCTTACTATTCTTGAACTTTGTTTATATTGTATTTTTTTTAGTTCCAATTTAATTTAATTATGTTGCTTCTAGTATTATGGATTAATTTTCTATCATTCACTTATATATAACCAAAACACTTAAGTTAAATCTAGTAGATATTGCCAAAATTTTGAGGGTCCTCTAATAAAGAATGAGAATCATATATTTTGATAACCGAGAAAAACCAAGGTCAATATATTGGGTAAGAGGAGGGCCTTTCCCTTTTATGGATAACATTATAGAGCCTAAAAAATTTTGTGGAAGTTGGAGTGGACAAGAATCTTAGCCAAAACACATGTAAGAATTATGGAATTCTAAGAGATCAAATAACTTAAATTTGAATCCAATAAACCTGGACATTCATGAGCATTCTAAAGAGTCAACTAGATTTATCTCAAGTATCATTTTTGACCTACCAACTTAGATGCATCAATGACCAAAACTCTAAGAAAATCCCCAACAAAAGTTTGCTCAAACATGCATTATGGATCCTGTAGTAGCTCCAATGGATAATATAGATCACAACATTGGTAATCTTTTTCCTAAACAAGTGAGATACTTGAGAAATCCATTTGTGATTTTACTTGTATTCTAACTTAGGCATATGTACCTTTCATAAGACACTTAATCTCATAGCAACTACCTAATCAAAACATGGCAAATCAATAGACATGGTTGGTTCCTCACACCCTAAATTGAGGAGGGCCTTACCACAATATGCCTAAGAATGCACAATATGCCTAAGAATGCTAACAGAGATCTTCCTAAATTCAACTCAAATGAAGCTACTACACTTTGAAGACCACTTGAAAGATTTCATATAAGTTATTAAGCTCTTGAATATCCAATAACAAAACATTGAATGTAAATTTTTCTCATTTTCCTCTGTAAGTCAAACATCTATCATTTTTTTCAATTCATTTATTAACACACTACCATAATGAGTTTGAAAGAGTCAAAAAATTTGTAAATAAATTTAGAGATGATAAACCACAATACATTGCATTACACTTTAATAATTTAAGAAAATAATAATAAAAAATTAATTCAAAATTCACTACCACCTTATATTATATTAGTGTATTCCTTTATATCTAATACTTAAAAAAAAAATCTATAAATAATCCATCAAAATAAAACATGAAATGTCATCTATGTTGTTAAATATATTTTCTTACATAATTAGTAAAAAACTCTTAAATATATTTTCTTAAATAATTCGTAAGAAAACATCCATCACCATGTACCTAAGACTCCAAATGATGTGTAGTGAAACGACTATTACAAAAGCCCTCCAATGATTTTGTGAATTTCTAAATAAAAAGCACATAAGGAACCCTTCAAATAAAGGTTTCCATTATCTATCAAAAACCCTACAATAATCAGGCATCCAAACGAACCAAACCCTATCAATCTACAACGAGATTTGAAAGAGATTAACGAAACCCTATCAATCTAGATTTGAAAGAGATTAACGAAACCCTATCAATCTACAACTAGATTTAAAAGAGATTACCGAGCAACATTACTATGGATTTTAACATGCAAATCATGGGAAAATGAATGCCCTGAACTTATAAATGCTTATGGAGCCTTTACCCAAGAAGTAAGTTAACCCTCGGAGAAAATAGAAAATTAAGATATTATCTCAAAAATAAACGGTCTTTCGACAAATGTCAAAAACATACATCAATAAATGGTCCTAAACTGACAATGACGCTCATAAACTGACAATGATGAGGAAGGAGAAGCAGAGTCATGTGAAGCTAATGCCATTCAATGGAGAAGATACTACCCGGAACAGAAATCAAAATAATAATACTCCCTCTACTTTCTTAAAGGTCATAAATTTACATCAATAAATGGTCAAAAACTGACAATGATGAATGAAGAAGGAGAAGCAGAGTGAGGTGAAGCTAATGCCATTCAAGGGAGAAGATACTACCCTTCAAGGAACAGAGATCAACAGATTAATTCTCCCATTACTTACCTAAATCCCTTAACAAGTAATGTAACATCCCAAACCTCACCTTAAGCATGCACTTCAAACCCCAAAATTGATTATAATATTTTGGAGTACATAAAAAAAGATCAAAGATAGCATATTTCATCCCAAGATTTATTTGGGATGACTTAGTAGTGCAAGCTGCTGTAGATAACATTGAAGAATCTTGTTACTAATACGAACCCCCTGTTAATTCTGCCATGGGAAACAAACGTATATCTAAAACGCCACCTTTTCAAATCCCTATTTATATCTTCAATCGCAACCTGCTTGGTCGATTCGGCTGCTTTAGCAAATGTAACGAGTCTGCAAACGGTTGAATGCCAAACCTGTTAGGTCTTCCTTGCAGATTATATAGCTTGATAGATCGAAAGTGAACATGATGAGAGAATTGAACGATGATTTTATTCAAGTGGTTGCAGACCCAAGTATATACCAGGTCATTAATATTGTAGTGGTCGATATTCATGAAATTTAAGGAACACTTCTGAGCAG
>ML801632.1:106013-119846 GCA_009831015.1 Picea engelmannii
AACCTCCTTTTACCCCACATAAATGTTCAAGTACATGATGAGTCAAAATGAAAATGTCTCCTTGGTATATATAGGAGACTAGGAGGTATAATTACAACTAATGGCCTCAAGACGACATAAATAAAATAACATTACTAATCTAATATGCCCCAATTAAGGGTTAATGAGCCAATATTAGGGCTTAACATCTTTACTGATATCGAGTCCAAGGAAGAAATGTAGCAGACCCATGACCATCATTAAGAACCTATCATGTAGAATCCTCTTGACTACAACAATCACTCAAGTCGAGCAACCGATGATCAACAAATCATCAACATACAAAACTAGGAGTAGAAGTGAATCAACGGTCTTGAGCATGTAAACATTCAGGTCTGACTTACAACATACAAAGTTATGTGCCAATAGGTAGAAGACTATCTTGGCATACCATGCCCTTGGATCCTTCTTGAGGCCATAAAGAGACTTCTTCAGTTGACAGACCAAAGATGAATCCTGCATAAATCCTTGGGGTTGCTCCATATAGATCCCCTCAGAGATATCACCATGATGAAATGCATTCTTCAAGTCCATTTGATGGAATTCCTATCCCTTGGTTGCCACAATGGCAAGTTCCAAATGTATGGAATCCATGTTTTCTACTGGAGAGAAGGTATCATCATAGTCAATTCTATGCACCTACTAAAAGCATTTGGAAACTAGCCTAGATTTGTATCTTCTAACATGTCCATCTGTTGCACTCTTGGTCTTGTAGACCCATCTACACGTGACAAGTTTCCTTCCTGAAGGAAGGGGAACCATATCCCAAGTTTGGTTCTTGAGGAGGGAGTTTTAATCCTCCTACATGGCAGAGTCCCAAAAGGGATTTCCAACAGCCTATCCATAGTAATGTGGATCTAAATACTGAACCAAGAAAATATGAATGGGTGGCATTGGTTCAGTGGTAGTGAGTGAAATAGGAGGCTAATCGAAATCAGATCAAGTCCTCCTAGTATCAGTTGGATCCCCAACAAGATCTCCTGCATCCTGAAGAGTATTCTTGGACCACTTGGGCCTCTTCTATGGATCTGCATCTACATCTGCATGCACTAACTCTACATCTAACTATAATAACTCAAAGGGAATCATGGCCCATGCACGTGAACCAAAAATATGGAAGTGGGTCACTTCCGGTTTGAGGCTTCTCTAAGCCTCGTAGGGGGTCTTATCCTTAACAAATCTATGGGGAGATCTATTTTTAATGTAGGTTTCACAATTAAGTTCTTATCCCATAATATTTGTGGAAGTGATTTTCCATGTAGCATGCAAGATGCCATCTCTTTTAAAGATCTTTTTTTCCGCTGAATAACTCTGTTTTGCTACATAGTATAGGGAACCATGTGCTGCAACTAAATCACAACCTCATGAAAAATATTATGCATCTCATGGTTGACATACTCTCCCATGTTATATTTTGAAGAATTTTGATTTTCTTTCCTCATTGTGTCTCAACAAGGGATTTGAAATCTTTGAGGTGTTGAAAGACCTCTGATTTTTGCCTGAGAAAGAAAATCCATGTGAAGTGTGAGAAATAATCAACAAAAAAAAGAATGTACCTTTATTTACTAATTGATGGATTTGAAAAAGGGCCCATGAGGTCACTATGGATCAGATCTAAAGGAAAGGAATCCTTATGAGTCTTTCCTTTGTCGAATTTCTATTGAGGTTGTTTTCCAAGAGCACGTCCCTCACAAATTACTTTAGAGAAATGGATGTCAGATAGACCATCGACCATTCCCTGCTTGCTAATTTGTTGCATATATATGAAATTTAAATTCCCAAACCTTTCGTTCCATATCCTACTGATTTCATCACCACGGGTAAGAAGTAATGAAGAATCTGGTTCAATAAATTTAGAAAATGTGTAGAGTCTAGATTGATGATTTACCTCACCAATAGAAACCTTGGAATTGGTTTTCATGTCATATATATCCACTGCATCAGGTGTGAATATGAATATATTTCTGTTGCCTGATTTTTTCATCTGATACACAGAGAGAAGATTGACAAAAAAATTGGGAACGTGTAGCACATTCTCAAAGCTTTCGTTTGTGAGTTCAATTCTTCCTTTTTCGATGACCTCAACTGGAGATTTGTCCCCCATCAGAATAGGAGGACCTTTTCATGCATCCAATGAAGAATAAACTTATTTTGTGGTATCCATGTGGTGTGATGCACCCAAATCTACGATCCAAGCATTGGGAGAATAGTTGATGGAAATCCAAGAATGGCTATAATTTCCTTTCTTGGGATTCTGATATTCTGGCTTCTTTTTTTTGGCACCCTCGTGGGTGCGATCTCTAAGGTTATTATGATGAAGTGTTTGGGACATTAGATATATATGTTTCTGCATACATGTGTATTATGTATGGAATCATTTATGGAAGTAAGTGCATTTCTCCCATTTTCGTCCCTTTCCACCTTTGGATTCGGAAGCACCATTGAAGGGTTTTGAGTACCCTTCCTTCTTTGGATTTGCATGTGCTTTCCTTTTTTATTTTTCTTTAGATTTTTGATATTGATGACCACTACCATCTTGCATAGTAATTGCATGTGGATTTGGGTGTAACATACCCAACCACCCATAGGATGATCATGTACCAATCTGTAATGTACCCATCCACCCACAAGCTAGCCACGCTACTCCAAAAACTCGCTTATGAACTGGTCTCGAATTTTAATAACATTTAATATGAAATCAAGAATGAAATACCCACATGCATTAATCAAGATCCATCCTACAACATAAAAGAAATAAACAACGTGCCAAGCATAATAAATAACCAATAGACATGCATGTTACAAATACATATCTAAGAGATAGTTAAATACACAATGTAATATAAATTATACAGAAAACATAGAGAGCACTTATCTTTGCAAGTAAACATTCACCAACTCATTGCAGATCATAAACGTTCCTCCTAACCATAGAAACTATTGTTATTTTACTCTCAATAGAAAGTCACCCCCAATTCAAAGCTATGACTCCACAAGGATTGGTCCTAGGAAAAATCTAAAACACACAACAGTTGGATAACTAGCTCTCAGGTTTCCTAACCACAAAAAAAATCCAAATTTCTAACTCTCTTTCCCCCTCAGCCTGCATAACCCAAAGAAAATAACACATTTCTTTGCCATCCAGTCCCTCAAGCTGTTCCATTTCTCTCCAAATCTCTAGTGCTATTGGTTAAGAAATGTCCCTACTAGAAACTCCAAGGATTCTTAGATGTGGATAGTTCTTTCCAAACTTCCATCAATATCATCCAAAAAGGAATTCATTCCCTCCTAGAATGATCAATAATTTATTACAACCATCTAGCAATGACTCTCCTCCTCCAACCATGTGTTTCCATGATCCCCCTAAGAGCACATGAATTCAACAAGAGTTAGGAGGGTGTAACAATGAATGAATAAGAACAAGTGAACCCAGAACAATGAGTGAGTGTGTGAAGAAGAAGAAGAAGGAGAACCCCCAAAACAAACCCCAAAATAACCCCCATGGGATGTTTGTATAATTAAATGAAAACAAGAACCACATGGCCTTCCTCCCAAGAAGCTCATGTAACCCCTATTCTCGATAAAATCAATTATGGGTAAATAAAATATAATAAAAAGACTTATCCGCTTAAGGCCCCTCTCTCGTGGAATCAAAGCCCCCTATATCTTATATCCTTGTACGTCTTGCAGCCAATGGTGTATTTTATTAATGTATATGGAGTATTACATTTCCTAGGCACTCTAGACCATTTTCAGCTTTACCGAATCACTAGCCTAAGTCACAATTACATAATACATTATAGTTCATAAGGGTTAAAAATGGGGTGTTACATCCCCCTCCCCTTATTTTGGCACCATCCTCAGTGCACAACACTATTTGAATGTTATTAAAATTACAAATCTAGGACCTCTGGCCTTAATCCACATAGGCAGTCCAACCAACTCTTATATACATAGGCACTCTGGCCTAAAATTAAACATGTATACATAGGCATCCCAACCCAAAACATGTATAATGATCTTCAGAATTCATATTTTTTGAAGCAGTTCCATCCATCAATATATCCTTCTCTCTTAGCCCACACAACCCAAAGAAATGAACCTCGTTCTCTGCCCTGCAGTCCTTCATGTTGTTCCACTTCTCTCCAGGGCTCCAGTTCACTCGGCCATGAAGTTTCAAAGTTGCGGCTTCAAGAAATCTAGTTGCAACAAGTCCACTGGACTTTCTTCATTTCATGCCTTCATACATGAGTTCAACTTCCTTCTGGTGTTCTTTTCTTTTGGAGCTTCCAACTTCAATAGCTAGCATCCATTTGTATTATAAAAATACAGTCATCATGATATATTGTCATAACAATTTCAATCATAAATTTCAAATATGTTTTATACAGGAAAACATATTTTCCAAGCATGAGCTTCCAAATCATAATTTGTTTGGCTCTTGCATCTGCAGGCATCCATCTTTTTTATGGATTATATCAATTCCATAACCAATATCATTATTCTTGTAATTTTCTCAACCTTTAATCAACCAAACCAATTGTTAGCATATTATAAGAATTTTTAATTTCTCAAATCTATTTATATACAAGAAATAAAATTATGAGGCATGAATTTTCTTCTCATAATGTTTGGCTCTACAACTGTAGATATCATTTTTCCTTATGTTCTTACATCCCTACCATATCCAAGACCATTCTACCTGCAATTTCCTCAATTTATGCTCATCCAAACAAACTGCCAATATCTTGTGTCCAAGACACACACACACACACACACACACACACACACACACACACACACACACACACACACACACACATATATATATATATATATATTCATTGAAACATGTGATCTCAGAATTGTTTGCTACTACAATTCAATTACTTCCATCAATTCTTGACATTAAATGGAATTCAAATATTGAATGGAATGAACCCATCATTACATACACATGTATTATAAGCCCATCTCTTTTTTCTTCTATCCATAAATCTTTTTATTACTTTGTCCCCCAAACAAACATTTTCTGTAATTTATCATTATGTAGCTACTTTAACCTGCAACTCTCTTGTTGCAATATCTAATAGTTCCTGAAGTGTTTTCAACTTCATGAGTTAGCAATACTCACATCATTTCATCTATTAGCATAATCATTTCTATGTTATATAATATATACATGCATTCACCAAATGAATTCAATAATTCTTGTAATACCACTTGTAACATTTTTAATAGTTCCAAAAAGTGATCTCAGAATTGTAACAAACAACAATCCACTCACCTTCAACTAGTATTCATATTAAATATAATGCAACTATCCATCATTATGTATTTTCAGCACCACATGTTTTTAATAATGCAACAATTATTTACTAACTAAAATAAAAATCGATGTGCCAATATCCATGGCCACAACTACACAATGCATCCATGTATTGACTACATAATACCACATAACTATGTCAGGCATTCACCAAGGTGATTTGGAAGGTTTGGCCAACGCTTCAACACATCATCTACAAACTTCATATTGCTTTCCTGATTATTTGGATACCTTCCTTTTCAACCCAAATAGAACACCAAGAATATAATTCTTAAGTGTTTTTCAGTGCCGATAAAGAGATTGGAGTCCAAACATCAGCTATACAATAGATACCATTGAGCACTCACATAATGCTATATCCCTTCCATAACCAACCATCTCATGGTCTCACACACAATTATCTCTATGGATATTTATTGTTATAGAAGGAGCATGCCTCCTTAATTAAGCCGGTTATGATCCTGTAACCAATCATAACACCATATAAAATTGAAAATCTATCTAAATGCATTCTAGCATCAATAAAAACTACATACTCTAGGCCTTTGGCCATTACATATCAATTTAAATATTGAAAAATTAACTGAGGGAATTATTACCTCAATTCCCTTCAACATCTATTCAACAAATGCATACTTGGATGGTTGTTATCAACCTACTTGATGCTACCTGATCAACTGGTATTTGTAGAAGCTCACATACTTCCTCCTTCATCGTTTTGATCACCATTCCTACCACCCTCATGGGTGTTCACATAGATGGATTCATAAGCAATGATAGTAGCATCGACCTCTTTAACCATGCTATATCATTTTTCCTAAATACATAATCCATCATTAGTCGTACTCAATTTCCATAAGATCATTATTTCATAATAACATACTATTCTAATTTTACAGGCATGTTATATGCATATCCAAGCATGTGAATATGCACAATTACACATCTATATGCACCAAGCATTCACTGCCAGCATGCCTACTAATGCATATGAATTTTAACTTCATTGTATGCCTCATGCACTCTAGTGGATTTATGTTTCAATTCAATTATTTATTTATTTATTTATTTATTTATGTTGTAGTTGGTTTTCCTAGAATTCCTTCAGATAGTTGTTGCCTTGTGTGCTCCCATTCTTCTCATATGCACTATTGTTCACTGGTCTGAATAATTTCCATCCAAGTTTCCCTTGGTCGTTCTGCAATCCAACCAATGTAGTCAATTTGCAGCAACTCCTTTTGGATATTCATATCGAACATAACCTTTATGAAACATTCCAACAACTTGGAATGAAGTAGCTCAAACATTCAACAACATTATTGAATCAAATACTATTACTCCTAGTTGTCCATTAGACTATTTTTTTCACACTTAAGCTTTGCCACTGTTTACACCTCTCTTCCTTCAAGGATAGCCAATCATACTTTTCCTTCCTATGCCAATTACTGATATTATTCACATGCTAGATTCATGTCTTATGTGAGGATTCTTGCTTTTGTATTTGCAATTCATTCAAATCCTGTAGTTGTTGCCTAATAATTTTGTTCCACTATTCTTGAGTTCTTTATCTACTTTTCATTACTTTTCATGTAGTTATTTGTTTCCTAAACCAAATTCTACAAGATCTGTCATGCTTCCATGACTATGATATCCAATCCTAGTATGGAATTGATGCAATTAAATCTCTAATCCTTCCAAATCTGCAAGCAACCATTTTTGTTAGAATTATACATATTATAGAAATCTGCCAATTAATGCTACATGTATTATTTTTTATTAATTCATGAATAATTATATCATCATTCTCCAAATTATAACAATTTGATGTTATACTCCTCTGAATCATATTTGTAATGACTGTACTCTTTCCCCAATCTGATAGTTGAGTTGAAAGTTATGACTTTATGAAAAGTCACTTTCAACCCCTTTTCTTTTGTTTTGCAATAGGATCTTGTTGAAATATTCCACAATTTCTTTAACTGGTACAAAATTAGAATTTTGTACAAGCCCTTCCTTCAAACCAATTTCCATGTGACCATGGCTTGAAACCACAAACTTAGTGACTCTTTAGAGCCTTTCTCTTTATTATTATACATAGGACCTTGTTTGAACACAATTTCTGAGGGATTGGTTATTTCTAGGCCCTTTGCACCTCTAATAAACCCATTTACCTTATCATGAGACCGATGTTGGGACCAAGTCCTCCGAACTTCATCCTTCGAATATTCACCCTTTTCAATCTTCCAACTTCTCTTGGAGTAAAATTCGATGAAACCTTCTATTAACTCCAATAGCAGATTCGACGGTCGAGATTTAATCTCCCGTTGACTAGATGGCCCCACCCCATATGGAGGCTTCAACGAGATAAATGATGATGAATTAATTAAGAAATGGGATGGATGGTCCATAATTAGTTTATGACTTTAGTGCTCTAGGACTTCGGGACATTACAATTCTCAAGTCGTTCAACTCCCCCAAAGTTTTACCTGCCGAAGCACTTACCCTATCCTTCCATTGTTTAATCAGATGGTCACGAGGAATGTTGGAGGTTCTTAGATCAATGGATCATGTGAATTTGTTACTCCGAGACATTTCCCCTCGTGAGTTGTTCAAATCCTCTAGATTATACCTGCCAAAGCGGTCATAAAGTGAAGATGACCGCTTACTGTAAGTTAACCCCTCCTCTTATGCTATCATTCCACTAGCTTAATCAGATGGCTAGGACTTAATCAAGAGTTGGGATGTATGATCCTTAATTAGTTTGAGACTTCAAAACTCAGGGAATCTGGGACATTTTAACTCTCGAGTCGTTCCACTTCCCCAAAGTGATATATGTTGAAGTGCTTACACCATCCTTCCACTGCTTGATCTAACAACTGAGAAAGGTTCAAAAGGGATATTAGATCGATGGTTTGCATGAATTCATGAATTCATTCTTTGACACTTTCCCTGGTAGAGACATTGGACACTCGCAGAGGTCATACTCCTAAAGATGACATGGCACGTTGATGTCACCTATGGTGATGTGGACCCATGGCATGTGTGCCATGTGTCACTAAAAATGAACAGGTTGGGGTAAAAAAGGTACTGAATCTAGGTGACATGTGTTCCCACATGGTACCCCTACCATGTAGCATAAGATACATCATCCACCAAACAGATGGTCCACATTCATCCACTCTAGATCTGACGATCTACAGAATCTCACGGCTGTAGCTTTGCACTTCGTGGCTTCGACACTTCACGGATTCTACACTTCGTGGATTTTCCTAGTCTCCAGTAATTGTCGAAGTGGCAAAGTTCCAAAGTCCCAAAAATTATCTATCCTTGTAATTTTGATCTAACGTCTAGCATTGTTCCCAAATTCTTCCTTCGATCTAGCGGTCAACATTACTCCCGAATTCCTTCCCTCGATCTAACGGTTGAAGGGAATTTGAGACTTCAACACTCCAGGAATCCGAGTTATAAAAATTCTTAAAATGGTTTGATTCTCCTGGAGTTAAACTTCCTGAAGTGGTCAACACTAGATGAGCCTGACTAATGGCTGATATTTCACCTAAGACTCCTATAAGATCGGATGGTTCATGCTTAATTGAATCCCAATCTAACGATCTATACATTCCTTGATTCAATGGTTGTGATGTGATCCGGGTGGATATCAGTGGCCACCCACCTATTCCACTAGATCGAAAAATGGTTTTCCACCTTAGCAGTTTTTCGACATTTTTTCGGGTTCCAAACTTTCGAGGCCGTTTTGAGACCCTAAACTAGGTTTTTTTGGGGATTTGGGGCTCAGGTGATTACTAAAGGAATTGACCTAGGCCATTTGAAAATTGTTCTTCTCGGTTAGACCTTTCCAATGGGCTATCATGCGCCTAAAACGAAGATCTTATGAAAAAGTTACGATCCTGGAAAGTTGATGTACTAACTTACCCAAATGGGGGCCACATGACTTTCAACGCTTCATCTCCTAGGGTTAGGTTTTTGGAAGTCTAGGGTTTTTGAAATTCCTTTTTATTGTAAAAGGCCTTCAGAGCCTCATTGTAACCATATTCTTGCGAATGAGCACAACTGTCACATCTCTTCTCAGAGATAATCCGCCACCATTCCAAAAAGCTTGTTTTCCGCTGCATTTTACAGTTTCAACTTATTTCCTTATTGAATAGAAAACCAGTTTTATTGTATCTATGTTATTTTGTTTTAAGCATATCTTAATAATCTGTATTCATTTCATTTTGCTCATAAAATCTGGATCAGTGGTATCAGATCGTTCTACTCATTGTCGTCTTAATGCATGTCCCCAACGAGGTTAGGGTACAAAGAATTGGGTCTCGAGCTTGTTTCTATTGAGGAAAAAATCTCTCACATGCCCAAGCGACCTCTCATGGTAGGAGAAAATAATTATGACGAGACAAGAGATCCTTTCAAGATGTTTTTTGAGGAATCCCTCATGCAACAAAGGAACAAGATGATGGATAGTTTCATGCAAATCCTTAGGCAACTACCAACAGGCGACACATCTTCCTCAAGCGTAGGTGTCGTCCCCTTCAATGTACAAATCAAATTCAATATTCCTATATTTTAAGGTCAGATAGACACAAATGTTGTAAACAAGTGGTTGAATCTACTAGAAGGGTATTTTTCTATCCATAACTTTTCGAATAGAGAAAATATTACTTTTTATCTCCTCAAAGTCATTCCCCATGTCAAAGATTGGTGGGAAACTTTCTGTGAGAAAAAGGAAACATAGGAACCCTCATTATTTACAATCAAGACAACCTGGGAATCCTTCAGGGATGATATTAAGGAACAATACTACCATGTCAGAAGTTATGATGAATTGTATACCAAATGGACCACATTGTGGCAAGAAAGAGACCAATCTAGTGCCAGATTTCACATATATCTTCCATACCTTGCGCACCAAGCTAGGTATAAAAAATTCAGAGTGACATATGGTGTGCAAGTATCACAATGCTCTGCATAGATACATCTAGAATAAAATGGAATTTCTGGACATCGCGTCCTTGGGTTCAACCTACCGATATGCTGTCAAAATCAAGCATAAGCTCAAACAAAAGACGCAACAATTTGGGCCTGGGAACCCCTCACAGAAAAATCTAGGAAAGGGCGGCCCCAACCCATAGAACAAAGGACAAAGAAAGTATGGATAAAATCAGGAAAACCATCCCAAGCTACAAGCAAAGAGGGATATCAAAAACACACAGAAGGATACTGGGAAGTGGTGCGACTTCCATAATATCGCTTGGCATAACACTACTGACTGTCGCTCAAAGCAGTTGATGGTGGCCGAAGTGAAATCCTTTGAATCATATGTGGGTTATGAATCTGAGTCAGAACCAGAAAGGGGAAGACAAATCATTGATGTGGAACCCAAGGCCACTTTTTCTACAACCAAGCTCCAGCCTGGTGAACCAGATGAGCCAGAAGAAGGAAAGAACCTCTTCCATTCACAAATGTGGGTAAAAGGCACCCTGCTGCACTTCATCGTTGAAATTGATAGCCAGGAGAAATTCATCTTAGCAGAGGTCGTCAAGTGACTCGCCTTGCTGACAACGCTACACCCACAACCCTAAACCATTGGATGGCTCTGCCAAGGAAGCGATCTCCATGTCAGCCAACAGTGCCGACTATTGTATGGAATCAATCCCTTCAAAGACGAGGTATTATGTGATGTTTCTCCTCTCAAAGTTTGTAATGTCATTTTGGGCCAACCTTATTTATGGAAACGTCATTTTGTATATGAGTCTAGGCCTCCTAGTGTTATTATTACTTTGAATAGGAAATTGTACAGGATACCTGAGGCAGTCCCTCCTAGTGCTATTTCCTTGATCACTTCCAAGCAATGCAAGAAGGTCGTATCTCAGATCGAGAAATGTGTCTTCTTCATGATTCGGCTCTCAGAGTGAGCGAAATATCACAACCACATATGGGGCCTTCATAGTCGATATCTCCACACAACATAAGAAAGTGGATAAGGTTGTGGAAGAATACTCAGATATCTTCTCCTCTCCTACCAGGGTACCTCTGCACTGCCAGTTCAAGCATCCCATTGATCTGACACTAGACGCACTCTACCACTGCTCTTTGTTAGAAAACAAGGAGATCAATAGGTAGATCCAAGAAATTATCTACAAGGGGAAAATCCGTCCCATATCATCGCCTTGTGGGAGGCCAATCATGTTGGTGTAGAAGAAAGACGAGACCTGGAGACTTTACATTGATTACCGGGCCCTAAATAAAATCATAGTCTAAAAGAGGTACTTGATTCCCTGAATCAACGACCTCCTTGATTAGCTCACGGGGGCCAGATACTTCAGTAAGATTGATCTCAAGTTTGGCTACCACCAGTTACAAATAGAACATACATATGTATGGAAGAATGCCTTCAAGTCAAAAGAAGGTCTTTTTGAATGGTTGATCATGCCCTTTGGTTTGAAAAATGCTCCAACAAATTTTATAAGGATGATGGACGATATCCTATGACCTTTCACCAATACTTTTGTAGTGGTGTATCTGGATTACATCCTCATCTACAACAAGACTTCGGCGGAACACTTACAGCATATTCAACAGTTTCTTCACACCCTATGGTAGCACAAACTATATGCAAACTTGGAAAAATGATCTTTCTGCATGGACAAGGTCCATTAATTAGGCTACATCGTTGATCAACATGGTGTGCATGTGGATCCAACCAAGATCCAAGTCATCCGTAACTGGCCAGCCCCAACCACACTCACTGAACTTTGGAGCTTCTTAGGCCTCGCCAATTTCTATCGCAGGTTTGTGTTGGGATTCTCTCATAATGCACGGGCCCTCAGCCAAGTAACCAGAGGTAGCGGTAAGGAAACATTTGTGTGGGGATTGTCCCAACAACATGCCTTCAATGACTTGAAGAAACATTTTTTCTCATCCTCATTACTTTCATTATCGGACCTGCAACATCCCTTTGAAGTCAAGACATATTCTTCATACTATGTTGTGGGTGTCGTTCTCACTCAACACGACCACCCCATGGGTTATCATAGTGAGACACTATGATATGTTGTCCGTAAGTAGCCTACTTACGATAAATAAATGTACTCCTTTGTGCAAGCCTATTACCAATGGAGACATTACATTATTGGGAAGGATACAATCATCCACACTGATCACAAGCCAATACAGTTCATGCAGACCCAAGGCAAATTGTAGAATGAACGCCATCAGAAATCGTCAACATACTTACAACAGTTCCACCTCAACATCAAGTATAAAACAAGAAGTACCAACTAAGTTGCTGATTGCCTCAACTGACCTCTAGTCGCGGAACTCACCACGGTGCTAGACTCTTGTGGTCACAAGAACTTCGGATGGCCCCACCTCTACGAGACAGACCCTGACTTCTCCACCACCTACCAAATGTTGGGCGCGAACTCAATGGTCGCTAATTTCCATCTTCAGGATGGGTTGTTGTGTCATCTAGGCCATCTCTAAGTGCCATTAAGTGAGCGTGTGAAGCTTCTTTGGGAAGCTTAGTATAGTTGGGTGGCAGGACACTTTGGCATCAAAAAGATAGTGCTAGTGTTGCAGAAAAATTTCTACTGGCTGAAACTTCAACCGGATGTTAACAAGTATATAAGTCCCTGCACTTCCTGTGCTATTGCCAAAATGACCACTAAGAAACAAGGCATGTACACCCCTCTTCCTACTACTAACAGTCCATGGGAATCCATCTCAATGGACTACATGTTGGGCCTCCCATCCATCAAGAGGGGAAATGACTGTATTTTTGTGGTTGTTGATCGCTTTTCCAGGATGGTGATTCTAGTTGCCTACAATAAGAACATCACAATAAAAGCCACTGCCAAACTCTTCTTTGAATGAGTATGGGTACATTTTGGGATCCCAAAAACCATTATATCAGACCATGACAGTCGGTTCCTCATCTCATTCTAGTCGAGACTCTGGTCATTGTTGGATATTAAGCTCACCAAATCCATTGCCTTCCACCCCCATAGATGGCCAAATTGAGGTGGCCAATCAGTTGGTCATACATATCCTATGCATGTACAATCAAAACACCCCTGCACATGGGATGAGAGTCTTCCCTTTGTCCAGTATAGCTACAACCGAGCCCAACATAGCTCAACTGGCCACAACCCCTTTCAAGTGGGGTTGGGATTCCAACCATTGGGCCCCATAGATGTTGCACTACCCCTGGCGACCACCTTGGCTGACTTGTCCCTTTCTCCACCAGAAGCTGACAAAGACACCCGGTTGATTGAGAAGATCCAACACATCTACCAATAGGTTCAAGATATTCTACAAAAGTCTAATTCCAAGTACAAACAACGCCATGATCAACATCGGGTGCCACATAAGTTTCAGGTGGGGGATAAAGTTTGGTCGTATTTGTAGAAAGAATGTCTTAGAGGGCCCCATCAGAAGCTTCACCCACT
>ML801632.1:121421-135707 GCA_009831015.1 Picea engelmannii
TTTTTCTCTGGGTACATCAAAGCCTTTCTGATATTTTGTTAGTGTCGATGGTTGAGCTAAGATCTCGATTGTAAAGTTTTAGTAAAGCCTTTGGCCTCCTAGTTATGCATTTGTATTTGAGACTTCTTGTTTAATGAAAGTCGGTTTCTTTTCGTATCTCTATAAACAATTGTGTTAGAACACTCGGGTATGGAGGATCCAGTCGAGGGTGGTTGTGTTTTTGTGATGAAGGTTTGATCACAGAGACATCACTACCAGTTTTAGTCAGTTTTCCTTGTTTCTTTTCCTTCCAACACTGAATGACCCGAGCATGGATGATCCAGTCGGGCTGTTGTTATCGAATTGTGATGTATTTTTTATTGCAATTCATAATGATTTCATTTAGTTCTTTGAAGCTTTGAGCCAAGAGGATCATTTATTATGAGTTTTTCTCCTCAGGATGCTGGAAGACCAGATGTCCATAGTAGACATCCATGTTTTTCTCATGTTCTTCCACTTGTTCACCACTATACCAACTTACTGATTGAAGTTAGATCAAGACTTCATTTATCCGTGCACAACTGCCCAATTTTCTGAGTTAAAATGATATAATCCTGAGTATGCATCCATTATACCACCATTAAATTCATTCACTGTGACAAACAACTGATGGTTATTGGGCTTACCTCTGCAACAATCCAGGCGTGACTTCCAGTGTCAACATTTCTGGCACCATTGTTGTGGACGAAATTGAAGATTTTCCCCAAGATTGAATGATAAATCTTACTAGTTCTGAAGGTGCATCAGAACCTAGTACATCAAAGATTGCTACTGTGCATCTGGTGACTCCACGATGGTGAATCCATTGACATGAACCCATTGGGGAATCCATTGTTTCAGCTGTGGCTTCCATAGGCAAACACATGAGGTCTGCTCCACAACTGCCCCTAGCAACACCCGAAGCTGACCCAGAGAAAATTATCAGAAAGGGAAAGGCCCTCAAAGAAGGTACTTCTGCTGCTGAACTAGGTATTTCTGATAATTTTCAATCTCCTCTTGTAGAAACTCCACTATCTACTTCTCATTTTGCTGTTATACCTTATGTTGGAGTTTCCCGAACTTAAATTTTGGGAGTGTTCCTGCTGAGTTTTCTCCTCCTAGTCCTAGATTGAAGGGAGAAATCCTTGTCACTCCCTTCTCCCCTGAAGTTGTACCATGGTTTAGACCCACGATCTCAGAAGATTTTCCAACCTCAGGCTTTACCACCCCTTCTACTATTATTGCTGCTACTACAGAAAGGGAAACCTCTCTTCCCTCAAGCCCTATAGCCTTTGCTTCAAACCCTATGTTGTTTCCCTTTCATCCCAGAGGCTAAGTTCCAGTCCCCAATTTTCGAATCCCATATTCTCCTAATTGTCCTCCACCTATCGTCCCTATGGCAGGTGCTAATCCTCCTAGAAAAATAATTGATGCTATAGTAGCTTCCAGATACACCCCTCTCATTTTACCTCAACCTCTTAATTCCCTACCAACTAGTGGCTACCTTAAGAAGCTTCCTAAGTTCACTGGGGAGGGAGATATTACTGCAAAGGAGCACCTTGTGGCTTTCTATAGTTATGCTGATAACTATGTCATAGTAGATGAAGATGTGTGGATGAGGATTTTTGTCCACAATCTTGATGGAGAAGCTAGAAAATGGTTCAGAGCCCTAACCCCTAGATCCATCGATGGGATCGAGGTTTTAGATTATATATTTTTGAGACAGTGGGGGGATAAAAAATAATTCATGTATTATATCATTGAGTTCGGGTCCCTAAAGAGAAAAGAGGGAGAGTCTATCTCCAACTTCTCCAAAAGATTCAACAAAATGTACAACAAGATGCCTGCCGAGATAAATCCTACAAAAGCCTTTGCCAAAATTACCTATGCTAGTGATTTTGACACAAACTTCTTCCTCCTATTAAGAGAGAGAAGAGCTACCTCCTTATCTCATATGCAAGATGCATCCCTAGAAGTAGAGTCTAACATATTGGTATTTGACCGACTCACAAATAAGGCCGACAGGGATAGAGGAAGGGGAACATTTGAAGTCTCAACCTCTAGTTATTCTTCTCCCCCTCCTCAAATGGACGAAGTAACCAAGTTGCTGAAATAAATTTTAGACAGAATGGAGAAGTTGGAATTAGAGGGAGATAAGTCATACAAAAATCCCCAAATTGTTGATAACATAGGAAACTTCAAGAGGCCGAATAACAATGCTCCTCATATTGTGAAAAGAAAGCCTCGAAACAGAGATAGGGATGATCAGAAAATCCAAACCCCTCTTCAGAACAACCTTGTCACAGATAATGGTGGAGAGGAAGAGTACATAGACCCATGAATTCATTGTCTTGAATATTCATCCCCTTCTCCTCACTTAACTCAATCAACATATGAGGAGTCTCTCATGGACATTCGATTAAATGAATTGAGCAAGGGGAATAAGGCTAGTGATAGCCCAAATAGATACAACCTCGGGTCTAATAAGAAAGAGGGGAAGTACGCTATCTTTGATCATCCTCCTAGAGAAGAAAAGATTGCCAATGATGTAGAAAGAAACAACAAGGAGAGAAAATCATAGAGATTCCCACTAATATCCAAAGGTCCTACCCCAGAGGTAAAAGAGATTTTGAAGCCTACCTCCAATTTTAACTTTGAGCATGAAATTTAGAACATTAGGATTATTGTCCCCCTTTTAGAGCCAGTCAAGTACAAAGACTTTAATAAATCCCTGTCTAAGTTGTTGTTGCTTGAACCTCTTCTTTTCCCCCCAGACTTGATCACGTTGCAAGATGAGAAGCCAACAGTCATCCTAGGTCCTATGGTAGAAGATAGAGATGATTCATCCCCTCCCTTCTACAGATCCCTTAACATACATGATAAGGTTCTGCATAACTGTTTAATGGATTCAAGGGCCTCTCATAATCTCAAGCCCAAAACTGTCACGGAAGAACTAGGACTAGAAATCACAAAAAAGTACCATGACTTGTATTCTTTTGATTCAAGGAGAATGCAATGTATTGGGGTCATCAAAGATCTAGTTGTGACCTTATTCCAATTACCCATGAAAATTATGGTCATGGACACCATGGTGGTTGATGTTTCTCCCAAGTTCGGCATGTTATTTTCAATATCTTAGATCAGACGGCTTGGGGGAACCTTGCATATGGACCTCACATATGCTACCATCCCAGTATTTGGGGGAGAACATAGAAGACTGTATAGAGAGGCTCAACTAGCCTACATTATTAGTGATGAGGCTGACCCCACCAATCATCCCATTTTTTTCCCTTGATACCGATTTGGGATCCATCTTATTGCAATTCATCGATTCCCCCGAACCTCTTCTTGACATCAGAAAGCAGTCCCATACTCCCTACAAAGACTCTCCTCTGATTACCTCTGTTTCGAAAATGTTCTTTGATGGAGCCTCTTCTAGAGAAAGTGTTGGCATTGGAGTAGTTCTTGTTTCCCCTTCTCAGGAAACCATATCTTTGTCATACAAACTAGAGTTTGAAACTACAAATAATGTGGTAGAATACAAAGATCTTGTTTTAGGCTTAAGGGCTGCAAAAGACATGGGGGTTGAAGAGGTTTTAGTGTTTGGAGATGCTGAGTTGATTGTCCAGCAGATCAGAAATATTTATCAGGCCAAACACCCTTGGCTCAGAAGTTACAGAAATGAGGTGTGGGACCTGATTGACAATTTTTTCCTAGCTTTCAACATTTCATTCATTCCGATGGAGGAAAACATAATGGCTGATTCTTTGGTTGTTTTAGTGAGCAATTTCAGATTTCCTCTGCCGCCCAATCTCAAGTACGATATAGAAGTGAAATATAGACCCTCCATACCTGACAACGTCAAGCATTGGGAATTGTTTTAAGATGATCTTGAAATCAAAAGATTCATGGAAACTATGGATGAGTTTTCTGCATTACATATCGATCAAGATCTTGATTCTGACATAAATCCTCATGTTGATGTTTTTCTGAACAAAATTGTTGATCATCATATTGTTCAGCTGCCTAGTAATCACATCCCAAAGGGACTTGTTCCATTGGAAATATTATTTGACATAAATGATGTGGTAGTAAAGGGTGAAGTTTCAAATGAGGATGCTAAGATAGTTGAGTGTAATATTGGCACGGAGAAGAATCCAAAGTTTGTCAAGCTGTCAAGGTAGCAGAGGGCCAAGTGTGCTGAGTTATTAAAGGAATTAGCTGATGTCTTTGTCTGGACCTATGAAGACCTCAGAACATATGACACGAGAATCATCGCGAATAAGATCCCACTGAAGGAAGAGGCCAAACCATTTAGGAAGAAATTGAGACAAATTAATCCTATGCTGATGCCTATCATGGAGAGAGATGTAAGGAAGATGCTAGATGCCCAAATCATCGTACCTTTGAGATATTCAAAGTGGGTGGCCAACCTGGTATTGGTGAGAAAGAAGAGTGGGGAAATCAAACTTTGTGTCGATTTCAGGAAGCTGAACAAAAGATCAAAGAAAGAGAATTACTCCTTGCCAAAGATGGAACATATACTACAGAGGGTGACATGTGAATCAAGGATGTCCATGATTGATGGCTTCTCTGGCTACAACAAGATTTTTGTCTTGCCTGAAGATAGAGAAAAGACAACCTTCACCACTCCTTGGGTTACATTTATGTATGCTAGGATGCCCTTTGGATTGATGAACGTAGGGGAGAACTTTCAACGAGCCATGGATATATCCTTCATTGGAGAAAAATATATATTTTTGGTCATCTATCTGGATGACATTAGTGTGTTTTCCAGATCAGACGAAGAACATTGTTACCATTCGAGAAAGGTTTTCTTGAAATGCAGAAGGTTTGGTCTCTCCCTAAATCCTAAAAAGTATTTGTTTTCTATGAAAGAAGGAAAATTGTTGGGACATATAGTATCATATTAGAGGGTCATAATTTATTCGAGCAGGGTGGAAGCGATCCAAACCTTTCCACTTACTATATATAAAAAATAGGTCTAGTCTTTCTTGGGGAAAGTTAATTTAATTGAGAAGGTTTGTCTCTAATTTTTCCGATTTGGTAAAGCATATCACAACCATGCTTAGGAAGGGAAATGAGGTAAAGTGGACTGCTGAAACCAGAGAATCCTTCAACCAGATTAAGAAATCACTAACTGAGGCACCTATGCTTATCAGTCCTAATTATTCCAAGGATTCTCTGATTTTTTTATTTTTCTTCTTTTGATACAGTGGCAGCTATTTTATTAAAGATAAATGTTGAAGGACTGGAGCAACCTATTTCCTTTTTCAACAAAGCACTTAGAGATGCAAAGATTAGATATGAAATCATGGAGAAGCAGGCCTATGCCTTGGTGAAATCTCTCAAGGCTTTCTGAGTCTATTTTCTGCACTCAAAGATCATTGCACATGTTCCTTCAGCTTCTGTGAAGGAAATTCTTATCCAACCAGACATAGACATTAAAAGAAGAAGGTGGATTGCCAAGATCCTTGAATTCGATACGGAGATCAAGCCCACTAAATTGATCAAAGGTAAAGGTTTAGCCAAGATATTGGTTAAATCTAATTTCAGATATTTGGGGGTAAAATTCATCAACACCTGCTTGGAAAATCAACTAACTGAGTTCTCTGACCAAAATCCATAGGATAACCCTCCATTGGCAGAATGTACCTGGTACAAAGACAGTATATTTTTTTTGCAAGAGTTAAGGCCTCTTGATGGAATGGGGAAAATAAAGGAAAGATGTTTAAAGATCAAAGAAATCAAATATTGCCTTATTTACCAAGTCCTATATTGGAAAGACCCCCTGGGAGTTCTCTTAAGATGTCTAGAACCATAGGAAGCACAAAAGACTATCTCTGACTTCCATGATAGCCTGTGTGGGGGACATCACTTTTGGAGGAATACATCCTATAAAATTATAAGGGCTGGGTACTACTGGCCAACTCTATTCACTGATGTCTATGCAAAAGTCAGAGCTTGTATCAAATGCCAGAAATTCACAAGAAAGAAACAACTCAAGTCCCTACCATTAAAACTTGTGGTGGCTTCATGACCCTTCCAACAATGCGGCCTAGACTTCATTAGGGAAATTTATCCTGCTTCAAGTAGTCAACACAGATGGATCTTGACTTCCATAGATTATTTTACCAAGTGGATAGAAGTTATCCCCACAAGGAGTGCTTCTCATAAGGTGATCATTGGTTTCCTGGAAGATAGTATAGTACAGTTTGGCTATCCAAGAAGAGTTGTCACTGGCAATGGTACATCCTTCAACAATGAACTATTGATCCGATTCTGTGAGCATTTAGAAATCAAATTGATTCATTCTACCCCATATTGCCCCCAAGGCAATGGACTGGCATAGTCTTCTAATAAAAGCCTCATCAAAATCATTGAAAGACTGTTAGAGGATAATCAGAAAGCATGGGACTCAAAGATCAAATTTTCTCTGTGGGTTGACAAAGTGACAACAAAGAGGTCTTTGGGAATCTCTCCTTTTCAACTTGTCTATGGGACTGAAGCCATTTTTCCTTCTCATCTTGCCCTACCTGTAGCAAGGCTCTTTCAGGATTATCAAGGATATCCTAATGATATGATCAGAAGGATTCATTAACTGGTAGAATTCCAATAGAATAGAGAGCAAGTGATGGACAGGGCACATGAACATCAACAGAAGATCAAGCAGGCTTTTGACAGGAAGGTGAGAAAAGAGAATTTTCAGCTGGGAGATCTGGTACTAAAATGGGATGCTCCTAAGCAGGACAAAGGCAAGAACAATAAATTTGAGGCCCTTTCAAATTATCTGAGCTATTTCCTAATAATACTTACAGGTTGCAGAATTTGGAAGGTGATGCATTTTTTAACGACCCTGTAAATGGGCATTTTCTAAAGAAGTTCTTTAATTGAGCCATGAGTGGCTCCGATGTCTTTGTAAATATTGTTTTCTTTTGTTTTCGGTTCTAATAAGTGACTCCATAACCCAATAGTAAGGCACTGAAGCTGAAAAAGAGTTCTTGGCATCTCACAGGGAGAAAGTCATTCCCCATGGAGCCTAATGTTATCACATTTATTTGTAAGGGGGGTGTTTTCCCTAAGAAATTGACCCCTTGGCAGAAAAAATGGAAAGAAGCAGGCTAAAAACCCACAAAATCCCGCCTATCCTAAGTTTTGGGGCCTGGGCGTGTCATGCTAAGAAGTGTATAGATCTAGGTTGTTGAGATCCGCATGCGTAGATCTACAGTGCAGGATCCATATTAGACCCACCTCGACATTATTCCTTTAACCGGGGGGGTTCGATATGGTGGTTTTTAAATGCGGACCCCCCACTGTCATGTCACTTCCTCGTTAAATCATATCCCCCATCCTTTCCCTCTTACTACTCACATCCCCCCTTCGATATAGACCACTTACCACCCTCACATACCGTCGTAGCTCCTTTCACCATCTGTCCCCCACTCCGCCTCTCTTCTCTTCCTATCACATCTCTCTCTCCCCTTCCACCTTCTATCAGTGCACGCATGTCTGCCACTCACCCCCGCATCATATCCTTCTTCACTTCCGCCTACCATCTCCTACCATGTATTCTCCCCTCATACTCCATCTCACTTCCAATTGGGTAGGTTGTCCCCACTGCACTTACTACCGCAGTCTCTCTTCCGCCTCCACATCATGATCCCGTGCCACTTCACCTCTGTCCTATTACACCTCACCACACACATTTTTTTCCGCCCTCATTTTCGCAATCACCTTTCCTCTGTCAGGACTATCCACTTGGCCATCCCTCGCCTACCAATTCAACGCTGATCATGCCAATCGCCTTTTCCCTGTTTGCCTTAATCACGTTCGCCAACTAGGTCCTCTTGTAGCTGTCCAATGAAGCAAAAAATAACTAAGGGAAAGACACCACGTCCCTCAGGTGTAGAGTTGACTTGGGCCTCCCCGATCCTAATGAAGAAGTTATTGAAGCAGTTGGTGGTGGTTGAACATCATTTCCACCATAAATAGAAATCTTGAGAAAGGAATGTCAGCAAGTCAGCTCATCTGCAGGTTCGTTCTGAAGAATGATTGCGTATGACCAGAGCTCATGTCCGGTCATAGACTACATGCAAAATCTTTCAAGAATCATGCAGACATAATTCTTTCAATTCAAGGACTCGATCATGCTTCTATGGTTTTTCTCTCGGTATATAGGAGCCTCTCTGATATTTTGTTAGTGTCGATGGTTGCGCTGAGCTCCCGATTGTAAAGTTTTAGTAAATCCTTTGGCCTCCTGTTTATGGATCTATATTTAATACTTCTTGTTTAATGAAAGTTAGTTTCTTTTCGTATCTCTATAAATAGCTGTGTTAGAACACTCGAGTATGGAGGATCCAGTCGAGGGTGGTTTTGTTTTTGTGATGAAGGTTTGATCATAGAGACATCACTGCCAATTTTAATCAGTTTTCCTTGTTTCCTTTCCTTCCAACACTGAATGACCTGGGCATGGATGATACATTTGGGCTATTGTTATTGAATTTTTATGTATGTTTGATTGCAGTTCATAACGATTTCAATTAGTTCTTTGAAACTCTGAACCAAGAGGATCTTGTATTATGAGGTTTTCTCCTCAGGTTGCTGGAAGACCAGATGTCTATAAGAGACCTCCACATTTTTCTCATGTTATTCCACTTGTTCACCACTATACAAAATTGTTGATTTAAGTTATATCAAGACCTCATTTATCTGTGCACAACTGCCCAGTTTTCTGAGTTAAAACAATATAATCCCGAGTTTGCATCTGTTAGACCACCGTTAAATGATTCACTGTGACAAACAACTGATGGGTATTGGGATTACCTCTGCAACAATCCAGGGGTGACTTCCAGTGTCAATAGGACACATAGATCATGGTCACTCTATAGAAAAGGATCTAGATTTATCAAGTCGTCAAAGAAGGGCAAGTCCTCCACCAAGGCAAGTGGCTCACCCGGGGCTAAATTCAACAGAATTTTCCTCATATGATGGGGGAAATCAATGCAATGGAGACCATTTATTCCTAATGAGGGAGGATTGATCTAGGTGTATATCAGTGGCCACCCACGTATTCCACTGGCTTGAAAAATAGTTTTCCACCTTGGCAGTTTTTCGACAGTTTTTCGGGTTCCAAACTTTCGGGGCCATTTTGAGGCCCCAAACGATGTTTTTTGGGGATTTGGGGCCCAATTGATTATTATATGCACTAACTTAGGCTAGTAAAAAATTGTTCTTCTCGGTTATACCTTTCCAATGGGATATTGCATGCCTAAAACGAATATCATATGAAAAAGTTACGACCCCAGGAAGTTGATGTACTAACTTACCCAAATGGGGCCCACATGACTTTGGGCGCTTCATCTCCTAGAGTTAGGTTTTTGGATGTTTAGGGTTTTTGACATTCCTATTTATTGTAAAAGGACTTCAGAGCCTCATTGTAACCATATTCTTGTGAATGAGCATAGCCGTCACATCTCTTCTCAGAGATAAGCCACCACCATTCCAACAAGCTTGTCTTCCATTGCATTTTACAGTTTTAGCTTATTTCCTTATTGAATATAAAACTAGTTTTATTGTATCTATGTTATTTTGTGTTAAGCACATTTTAATAATTTGTATTCATTTCATTCTGCTCATAAAATCTGGATCAATGATCGCGGCTAAAATTCAAAATATGGCAGTCACGATTCCACGATCCTTTACAAGGATCTTTGCCTGCATGACGCTTTGGCTTCTGTGTGATTCATGCAACACTATCTCTCCTACGACTCCATTCGACAATTCCAAAAGTTTTAACGCTGCATGATATGAACCTGTGCAACCTAATACACTACCTCTCCTGAGCTTCAGTTTTATATTTGATTCCTCTGCACCTCACGCTATAGAAGCCATAAAAATAAATAGGAACTTTCAACCTTCTAAGTGGAACTTGGCTCTGCAACTCTACAGATCGAACACATTGAGCTTTTTAGACAAGCCTGAATTATTTAAACTCAAATTTTCCCATGAATTAGGGGATGTTTCTCTCTAATATTTCCATTTTCCCCCAAATTCACACAGTTTGAAATCCGTGACAGAGAGCACTTATCTTTTCAAGTAAAAATTCAGCAACTGGCTACAGACCAAGGATGTTCCTCCCAACCATAGACACTAATGTTACTTTACTCTCAATAGTAGGTCACCCCCGAGCCAGGGATATGAATCCACAAGGATGGGTCTTAGGAAAAATCTAAAATACCCAACAGTTGGCTAACTAGCTCTCAGGTTTCCCAACCACACAACAAATCTAAATTTCCATCTCTCTTTCCCCTTCAGCCTGCACAACCCAAAGAAATGAAAAAATTTCTCTACCATGCAATCCCTCAGGATGTTCCATTTCTCTCCAGGGCTCCAATGCTATTGGTAAGGAAATATCCCTACTAGAAACTCCAAGGATTCTCAGTTTTTGACAATTCTTTCCTAACTTCCATCAATCTCATGCACAGAAGCATCCATTCCCTCCTGGAATGATCAGTAGTTTCTTACGACCATGTAGTAATGGCTCTCCTCATCCAACCATTCATTTCCATGCCCCCACTAAGAGCATATGAATTGAACAAGAGTGAGGAGTGTGTAACAATGAATGAATAAGAACAAGTGAACCTAGAACAATGAATGGGTGAATGAATAAGAAGAAGAAGAAGAAGAAGAAGAATAACCCCCCCCCCAAAACCCCCAAGGGATGTTTATATAATTACATGAAAATAGGAACCACATGGCCTTCCTCCCAAGAATCTCATGCAACCCCTTTTCTCTATAAAATCAATTATGGGTAAATAAAATATAATAAAAAGACTTATCCCCTTAAGCCTCCTCTCTTGTGGAATCATATCCCCCTATATCTTTTTTCCTTGTTCGTCTTGCAACCAATGGTGTATTTTATTAGTGTATATGAAGTATTACATTTCCTAGGTACTCTGGCCCATTTTCAACTTTATCATATCACTAGCCTAAGTCACAATTACATAATACATTATAGTTCATAAGGGTTAAAACTGGGGTGCAATCTCCAAGGTTGTTTTGCTGAATTATTTGGGCCATTAGATCTATGTGTTTCTGCATACATGTGGATTCTTGACGAAATCCTTTATGGAAATAAGTTCATTTCTCCCATTTTCTTCCCTTTCCACTTTTGGATCTGGAGGCATCGTTGAAGCATTTTGAGTACCCTTCCTTCTTTGGATTTGCATGTGCTTTCCTTTTTTCTCTGTCTTTAGATTTCTGATATTGATGACCGCTACCATCTTGCATAGTAAGTGCATGCGCCTTTGGGCCCTTGATTTTTCCCATATTGTTGAGCTTGTTCTTCTCTCGTGTTAGAAACTTGATAAAGGCCTCAAGAGAGGGCATCATCTAGGTGGCTCCAGAGGCGAGCCTAATTGAATGAAATGTAGATACAAACACTAAGTATTCCAAACCAAGTTTAGAGAGAATGGTGAGAACCATTTGTTTCTCCTCCTTAGATTTATCAACCCCGCAAGCCTTGAATTTTGATCACAAATCCTCATATTTGGTAAAGAAATCTTGGGGATTGTTGAAGTTTTTGGATGCAAAGTGAGAAATTCCACCTTGAGCATGTGTCCCCTCATCTCATCTTGTTTTCTAAAAATCCCTTCCATGGTGGTCCAAGCTTCATTGGGAGTTTTACAGGAGAATATGTGAAAGAGGAGCTCAGGAGAAATGAGACTGCAAATAGTTCCAAACGCTTCATCCATTCGATTTAGATACTTGGACTTTTCTATGGCTGATGTTGGTTCGATTTATATTTTCATGGTTAACCTATATAATCCTCTACCTCGAAGATGCATTATCATATTCTCCTTCCATGCAAAGAAATTGTATGGTGTAAGAATTAAATCATTTGGAAATCCCATTTTTCCATTGTCTTCAATCTTTGGTACCTACAAAAATAATTTGGTGTGTCTTTTCTCTAGTAGTTTGTTGGCTCTGATACTATGTAAATGTGTCAAGAATCTGCACAAAATAGATCTAGCTATCAAATACCATACATAATTTACAGAGAAAATATGAGAAAAGAGAAGAAGGAGAGAAAGAATGGAAGAATTCTCATTAACCAAATGAATGAATGATAATTTACACATGACATACTCTGTATAACTCAACTAATGCACATTGGAGGAGAATCCAATGCACCATTGTGGTGGTCTAGAGTGATTTGGATCCACACCAGCAGTTATGGGAGTAAACTGCCTCCTAGTCTAGTCTCTCAGGCAGTTACGAGAGTGAACTGTCACCTAATATGAATTAACTAGTCTATCAGTCTTCAATTAACTGACTGAAATAGAGTGAAGTGAGGAGATCACATAATCATAATTAATGCGCTAGTCTGGTGATGGCCCCAAGGACAATGTGCATTAGGTGGTGATGATCCAAATGTTGCATGGTGATAATCCCAATGTGGCATCTAGACTCCACTCAACTGATCAAACTGAAGTGTGAATTGAAGAGAATATTCTCCTAGAGGAATATTCTCCCTAAACTATGGGAGACTAAATAATGGCTAATAAACATAGGCAAAACCTTAGGAAAAATAAATTCTAGGTGTGTGTGAAGTATCTCCAACAGTAATAATATTGCAGAGTTTTGTTTTTCGGTGAAATGATTAAGGGGAAGAATGTCAGAATATTAATCATTCCACTGCCCAAAAGATGACTTATCTCAGCCGATTGAATATTGAAGAGTTACCACCGTTGAGAAATTAATTTTCACCTTATTAAACATTGAAATGCTAAAAGGGTATCATTGCCACACCATTTCATTTTTGAGTGATCAAATATCAAAGAGGAAATGAACCATTAATGATTTGGAAAATCCAAATTCGATTTAGGCACAACGAAGGGGCAAGTTAACCGAATAATTACACACACACACACACACATACACACACACAAACACACACAATTTTGATTTGATATATACAGAGATAAAATTGATAATGGAATTTTGAGAGTGTTAACAGGGGATTTTATATTCTGTTACTGTTTGAATCTGAGTTTGTAAACTCATGATAATGTTAAGATTTATTACATAGTATCTATTTTGTTGTAGAATGCATACTATGTTTATTGTTTGAAAACTTTATTTAAATCCTTATGATGTGAAACGTTTTGTTGTAACTACTATTGATTTTTTAGTACATAAGTACTGGGTTGATTTACTGTTGCAGGGAATGATTCATTAAATTTATTTTGCTGCTTCAATCTGAGTTTTAGTTTGCTATTGTAATTCCCCTTTTCTACTATAACTATGTTTATTGTAATAGCTTTTAATTCTTTGCTGAAACCCCTACTGAAACAATTGTTGTAGAACAAAGTATCGATCTTTGTTTATGATGCAAGAGCGGTTCACTTAATGTTTTTCTATAACGACTCTTTATTGTTTGTTGAAACAGTTGTTGAAACACCTGCTGAAACAATGGTTGTAGCTTGATGGTGTTGTTACACAACGCTAAAATCCTTGTAGTAACTGTTTATTGTTTTCTAAAGCACTCCCGTGCATTCTTCAATTTCGTACCAATTTATGTTGTCGAATTCCAATGAGGAGGGAAAATACGTCTAACGCCTATTCTTTAAGTTTCATAAGGTGAAAACATTTTTCATTATATTTAATAAAAATGTCTTATCTATCTGAAAAAAAAACAATTTCGCTTAATTTTTCAGTAGATTAAGATTCTGTGATTTCTTGTGTATTCAAGAAATTCAGGCATTTATGCAAATTCTTAGAAAGTAAGATTGATTTACAATTTATTGGAGCATTTGTATAGAAATCAAGATTTTTTTAAAACTTCATGATAATACATATAATTATTAAGATATTTTCAACTAGTGAAGAAATGAAACCAATAAACAAATAGACGATGAAGTCCATAAAAATGGATAAACACAAAGATTCAAAATTGTTTTTTATTAATTTATGGCCTAAAATTCTAATCTTATTCCAACCCTTCAATGAAGTCCCTCCCCCTTATCGAGCCTTTTAACTTCATTTTTTTTAATCCATTTAACCCACTTAACCTTTCTCTAATTATAAATCTTTTAAATACTTTTTATTTGGCTTAAGTTTATTTTACATCATTTTATTCTCCGCCTAATTATTCCTATACTCGTATCTTATCTATTTAATAATCACATTTATTAATTTAACATCCTTTTAATTTTCTTATCTTCTTTTATTTGACTTTTGTTTCCC
>ML801633.1:7979-40132 GCA_009831015.1 Picea engelmannii
ATCATGTATCAATGACAACTCATTGAACCATCTTCATCTATGCATTCTCATTGAGGACAATACATATTATATTACATAAATCATCAATCAATCAATCCTTTGACATCAATCAATCACTTGACATCAATCAATGACATCAATCAATCAAACCATTGGCATCAATGACAACATGATCCAACAGCTTAGTCCCTGCCAAGTAGATTTGGAAATGGAGATGATAACTGACACCTTATAATTATTGACGATGATGATTATTGTGAAACATGAAAAATATGTTAATTAGGGGCTAGTTTAATAGTCTTAAAGAAATCAATTTGTAAAGATTTTAAATGAAAAAAAAATAACACTGATAACTATACAGTCAGAAAGATTGGAATTCAAAGAATTCGGCCTAGACTCACAAGGAATGGAGGAAGACGTGTTGCTCCATGACACTTAGTTTATAGATTTGTCATATGTCGTATTGGCGAGGATCTCTCACCACTTTTTTACTTTAATGTGGATGTTGGATACTTTTTGGATTAACCTAAATTTCCTTCCAATTAAGTTAAGCTAGGCAGATGTGAATTGCATTTTAGAAATATTCAATTTTTCTTTTTGAAAATAAACCTTTCAAATTTAATAATATATATTTTTATATAATATTTATTATATTACATAATAAATATAATCTAAATAATATATTAGATAATAAATATAACATAAATATAATAATACATAGTATATGAGATAATAAATATAATATAAATATAATAATGCATAAAAATAAATACATAGTACAATTTTTTATATTCAGATGTGGTGATTGGTGAAATTCATTGATTATGTAATTAATTCTACATATTGAAAGATGTGAAGGGAGCAATAAAACTTCAATTCTATCAACCAATTAGAAATGAGAAACACAAATATTTTTATTATATCCAAAAATATAAATTTGCTTTCCTATGTTAAACATTACATTGCATACACAAATTTATGGTAAAAATCAAATTAATATCACATCAATGTCACATCAAAATCAAACTCATTGCTATAGTCCCATGGCAGGGACTAATAAGAGTATAAGGTATGATAAATTCTTGTCTTGAGAATTATTGTAATAGAGCTCTTCTTTGTTGGAGGTTTCCCCCTTGAAGATGCAAGTGAACTTGGCTTTCTATAAACAAATGTATCATTGTTGTTGGTTGGTGTTTTTATTGTATATTTTGTTGTTTTGCTAGTACTTATTGAAATATTATTTGTTCCTCTTATTATAATACATATGGTACCTTACAAGTCGTATTAGATATCTTTCCTTTACATAAAATGTGGGAAATTGTTTTTTAGGGTATATATGTGTACCATCGACATTTTTAAAGAACAAATATTTTTCATTCAATGGGTAACAATATGGTTGGGGAAGAATACATGCAGGAAATATGGATGACTTCATAGGGTTACTCGAAAAAAATGTTTCACCTTGTTGGAAACCTCTGTAACCCCTCTTAGTACCCCTTCGAGTAGTATTGCATTAGATAGAATTTGTACATGAACTTCGCTCCCACATACCATCAGGTATATCAGGAATGCCCTAACTCTCCTAAAACTATTTCTAGATCAGTTGATAGACCACCTAACTCCTATAAAGACACGAAGAGAAATACTTGGGAAGATACTCTCTAGTTCCTGGGTAATCAATTAGTACGACTAAGGGTATGATCGAGCATCCTTAGTTGGTTCCCTGAGATATTGGGTCGAGTACTATTGTTCGAACCTGCGCATATATTAAAGAGCTATAGAATAGAGAAAACCATTATCTATAGGAACCCTAAAAACCCTAACCCCTGGGAACATAATAGAACATAAAAGGAACAAAAGGGAAATTTTTCGATGCAACCCCTTTGGGATCTACCCTAATTCGTTAGTTCAGAGAAAGACACATAGATGAAGGATCTACCTCTTCGTTAGTTCAGAGTTCAGGGAGAAACAAGGTGTGTAGTGGTAAAACTCCTGAATATTGAAGAGCATAGAAAATATCAACCATCTATTGTGAAGGAGACGTGGACCGTTAGATCCCTCACTCCGCGAGTTTTTGTCGATTTGGAGCTATAGAGGATTTTTGGTGTTTTGCATTGAAAAGGCCCGAAGCCCGAAGTACAAAGGGAATGCGAGTCATTGATTGAGTGTAGGAGTGTCAGCCATCCGATTCTCTTATTCAAAATTCAACATTTGGTGAAATTGTAAGTTGGAGCAGGTAATACTCCCAAAGCCCAAAGTTACAAAGGGGTCTTAGTCGTTATTTGTTGGGGCATGTGGACCGTTGGATCTGCAAGTACTCCAAAATTTCATAGTTAGTGTGTTCGGGGAGAAACGATAGTTAAGTATTGGGAGGCTTCAAAGCCTGAAGCCCAGAGAGGGTGTTGACCATTGATCTCAGTGCGGGTTAAGGAACATTGATCTCTGCCATTGTTCGGAGGTTTGTTAGTTTGTGATTCTGTGACTTCAAAGGAATGGAGGTGTTGTGGTGTTAGAAATCTTGGATCCTGAAGCTCCAGAGTGTTGAAGTCGCATGCGTTGTTAGGTGCCTGGTCCCAGCCCATGGTCATATGCGGTTTTATTTAGAGTAAGGGGGATAGGGCCAACAATTGAGTTTAAAGGTAAAGGGGGACTTATGAAAAAGAGCTCATTGTTTTTTGTGGAACCTTCATGAGAATAAAAGGACCTATGTGTCGGATTTTTAAGGCCCAATAGGGGCCTGAGAGCCAATTCAAATCCTTTATTTAGAACGATCCTATACCGAGAGGTCACGTGGACCCCAGGAGGGGGTGGGGGTCTGCATCAATTGATATCAAAGAATATTTTTTGTTTGCATACAACAAGAAAAGGATGAGAGAAGGTGGATCATTGAAGCTTTGTGTGAAGAACTATTTGGGAATGTGCAACAGAAATCAAACTTTCTAGGAGGGAAGGGCAAAGAAGAAAATGGATATTGAAGGCCATAGGGAAGGTTTGAGAGGAGACAACAAGAATATGAGCAATGAAGAGATAGACAGAGGCTTAAGGAGACCCGAGAGAGGCTCGATGAGATGATGTTGAAGATGCAGGAGGAAGCACAAGGAATATTGAGGTATGAATGGCCCATGAAGCAAAAGGAAAAGTGGCTTTTCCAGCAGTTGGCTTCCAAGAGGAAGCGACATATGTTGAGGAGATGGTTGAGGAATGTTGAAGGCCTCAATGACATAGAGGATATGGTTTTTTTTTGCGAGCCAGAAGATGGAGAAAACCTCAGTGAGGAGAAAGAGGGATCAATCAAGGATCTCGTAGACTTCCGGGAGGGCAGAGATGAATTTTTTTTTTGCTAGGTGGAAAATAAGAAGAGATCAGTGGAAGATCTCGCACACTGTCCAACGGGGAGGAAATTTTTTTCATCTTGCCAGGTGTGAAGGGAGAGGAAGTGAGACTGTCTGAAAGTCTCAAGAATTCAGTGGAGAGTTTAGATCAACAAGGGGTGCTGACAGAGGATGAATATCAGAGGCACATTATGATAATTGGAGGAATCAACACAATCATACCAAGTATCCCATCAGAGGCCAATGCATGTATTGTAGGTGAATAAGAAAGACAACCAATAGAGCTTGTCATGGAGGAGGCGAAGGAGAAAAAAATGACATCTTCCCAAGTGGAGATGAGAGAAGAAGAGGAGGATTCATATAAGATGCTCACTCAGTGGGAGAAAGAGTTAAAGATGTTGTAGGATTTGTTATGCAATCCAGTGACAGAGGAAGACTGCTAGGACATTCATGCAAGATGGAGAATAATTCCACTAGGAGGAGTAGTTGGAAAATGATGAATTTGTGTGAGCACAGGGAGATGATAGGAGAGAAGAGGAACTTGTACAAGTCAATCTATCAGGGGAGATAGTTGAGCAACAACTCAGTAATATGGCTACAAAATGTGAACTTGTAGTAGAGTGGCAAGCTAGTGCCACAGGAAATAAATTCAACATGGCACATCAATATGATCTTCCCTTCACTAAAAAAGAATAGACGATACAAAAACAACGCAGTCTATAGGAGAAGAACCAGCCAGTGGACCAACTGGACAAAGAAATAGAGGAGATAAGGATATTGATGTTGGAAGTAGAAAAGAAGGAAGAAAACAATAGAGAGAGGTGAAACAGAGAATATCCTGCACTAGCAGGACAGAAACAACACCAGCAACAACATAGTAAAGGAGCAGGTGAACAACTCCAAATTCAGATTTGGGACCCTGGAGGATCTCAACAGTAGTAGTAGGGGATCCATTAGCATGAGCTCATGATTTTTTCTAGCATGGGAGTATGATGCAGGAGCATCGCTCCAACTCAACCATGCGTCAACAATCCAATGCATCAATGCATTTATGAGGGAGTGGATCCCAAAGAGAGAGGTTCCATCCCTCTCATTTTGGACTTCAAATTAAAATTTTAATGTAATTCAATGAGAATTAATGTTAGTAGACTCAAGGAGAGTTGATCCACCATATTTGTACAGAACGAGTTATTGTAATTTGTATTTTCTCCTTTAATGGATGATAGTAGGTAGATCTAGATCTGATTCAGATTAGATAGAAATTAATTTCCATTAATGTAGGTAGGTGGAGGAAGGTGCGAGAAGCCCTCCTTTGTAAAAAGGTCAGTGTATTGAGAATTCAAGTAGAAAGAGTTAGCTTCTAGGGAGAGAAGAAGAGAGGAGAGGAGAAATAACTGAGACTCTGTTGTAGTCCAGTCTCGTGTACACTCTAAAAATCATTCATTTTTAATACAAAAGAAGATTTCCCTGCATATGAGTTTTTGTGTATTTATCTGTGTGATGGATGTTTGTTTCTGGATGTTTTTACTGTCTGTTTGTGTTATTTATATATGTTTCAATTCACAACATTAGATATACTTCTCTATCTATCTGTAGTTTTTTTAGTGTTCTAGACTCTCAAGGCTTGTGCAAGGAGTGCACACCAGAGTAATTGAAAAACTCTGAGAAGTTGATGCAAGGAGTGCACTTGAACTATCTTTTGAGTTAAGAAGAGAGAGTGCTAGGTGGGCACACCATAAATGTTATAACACTCAGAAGGAGTAGTGCAAGGAGGACACATTAGAGTTGTTGAACACTCTGAGAGAGAGCGTAATGAGTGCACATACACTTACTAAACTGTAAAATATCGACTTGAGAGGAGCTCAGAGTGCAAGAGAAGGCACACCAGAGTTACTGAACACTCTAAGGATTTAGTGCAAGGCATGTGCAAGAACTTTGTTCCAAGTTCTGAGAGGAGGTTTCCAAGTGGGAACACCATAAGGTAAGTGCAAGGAGTGCACAAAGCCACGCAAGGAGTGCATAGGGATATTTTCGAAAAATCTCTAAGTTTGAAGCCTTTCAAAAGTTCAGAGAAAGAGAAAGGAGTGCACCAGAGGTCAAGTGGTTTCAAGTCCACAAAATCTCAGGAGGAAGATCATGAGTGCCAAGAGGGAACGAGAAACTATTAAAGGAGAAAATGGCCAAGACCCTTTGAAGTTTGAACAAGTATAAGTTCAAGGGAGTAGTGCAAGTGTGCACAAAGACCATGAAAAGTGTGTAGAGGTAAAGGATATTATAAGTCCCATATTATAGAAGAAGCACAGACCGTGAATAAGTGAACTTACATCAAGCTCAAATCTCAGGAGGTGCAGTGCAAGTTGAGGCCCAACAATCGGTCTCACAGAAGAAGATTCAAAGGTTGAATCCTTTTATAATTTTAGAAATTCCTTCTTTGAACTAAAGGGAAGCGAAGTCGAGGAGGAGGAGTTACAACAATAATTGGATCTATTGTTAGAGGCGATCTATATTATTACATTTTAGTCCAGACAGAAGGATGAGCATGAAGAGGAGAAATATAGATACCATCCATCGGATCTAGGTGCAAGGATAGACAATTGTCGGACCGAGGTAAGTTGCATGAGCATTAATCCTGGAATACCTTTAGACTTCATAATTTCAGTGGATTTCATGCATTGGGTGAAAAAGAGTCAGAACTCTCGAAGTTTTGAAGTCTGGAATTTTTCTAGACCATTGATCGAAGGAGGACACATTTTAGTGGATTGTTGAGTCCGTAAGACCCACTATCCAGGAGATAGGGGGGTGCTATGGTGAAAGTTTGCAAGCCTCTCGAATCTCCGAACAATGGAGCAAATCCTAGTCTTTGGTGCAAGGGGTATGTGTCAGTAGATCTAGGATTCCAGAGCTCTATTATTCTGAAGAAACAAATGTGAAAGTGTTTTTGGTTGAGAAATCCCAAATGGTCGAATTCCAGAGTTAATCTCGATCATTGTTCAGAGAAAGACACGCTTACGAAGGATCTACCTATTTGTTAGTTCAAAGCTCGGGGATAAATAGGGAGTGTAGTGGTAAAACTTCTGAAGGCCAAAGAGGGGAGAGAATATTAGCCATATGTTGAGAAGGATATGTGGACCGTTAGATCCCACACTTTGTGAGTTTTCCCTGGTTCAACGCTCTAGAGGATTGTTGGTGTTTTGAATTGAAAAGGATTGAAGCCCGAAGTGTGAATGGTATGCGAGCCGTTGATCGAGTGGAGGAATTTCAGCCATCCAATTGTCTTATTTGGAATTCGGAGTTCAAAGAAATTGTAAGTTGGAGCAGGTAATACTCCCTAAGCTCGAAGTTATGAAGGGATCTTAGTCATTAATTGTTGGGGCATGTGGACTGTTGGATATACAAGTACTTTGGAAGTTCTGAGTTCGGATGTTCTTGGAGAAACAATAGTTAAATCTTGAGATGCTCCAAAGCCTGAAGCCCAAACATGGTTTTGGTCGTTGATCTCAGCGCGGGTTAAGGACTATTGATCCCTGGCATTGTTCGAAGGTACATTAGTTTGCGAGTCCATGACTTCTGAGGAGTGGAGGTGTTGTGGTTTAAGAACTCTCGGAGCCTGAAGCTCTGGAGATCCGAAGTCACATGCATTATTATGAGCCTGATCCCAGCTGGTGGTCATTTGTGTTTTTCATTGGAGGAAGGGGGCTAGGGCCATAAGTTGAGTTTAAAGGTAAAGGAGGGTTTAGGAAAAAGATCTTGTGGGTTTTTTTGGAACCTGCACAAGAATAAAAGGACCTATGTATGGGGTTTTGGGGGCTCAGTCGGGGCCCGGGAACCAATTCGCCTCCTTGATTTAGAAAAATCCTAGACCAGAAGGTCATATGGACCCCAAGAGGGGGTGGGGGTCTATGTCAATTCTCCCTGCTAACAATTTGGGAATTTCGTCACTACAATATTCTTAAGGATGGAGCATAACTCCCATAGAGGAAAAAAAGAAGAGAGTACAATGGTCCCACCGATGCCCTTATTTAAGACCTATCCCATTGGATTCCTCTCTTTTCCTTGATCATCGTGGTACCTATCACTTCTAATCCTTTTTTCTTTGGTCCCACCCACCCTTCTTGACACCCTATTTTCCACCTATCCTATTGCATTTCTTTTTTCTCCTTTATCGTAGCGGTATATATCACTTATCAGTTTTGTTTTTTCTCTGGATCCATTTACCCTCCATGACACCCCTCATTCACAAATGACCACCAATCACAACCAAGAAATCATTCATATGAAATCCAAACCCAAAAAACACAAGGAGAGCATCCAAAAAATGACTTATGAACTTGATTCAGTCAATTCTCGAGTTGAATCTTGTTATCACTCAATTTGTACTTACTCCAAAGGAAAAGGGTTAAGGAAAGGAAAATTGGTTTAATAGGAGGTTATCCTATCACTATCACCTTAACATGATACCTCTTTCTATTTAGGGTTGATGGCCCAAGGGATACGTCCCCGATGACCTAGGGGTTTGAGAAGGTAAAGGTCAAAGTGTCTATAAAAGTATCCCCTCTCACAAGTCACACTGATAATAAATTCCCAGGGTTTTAACCATTGAAGTAATGAAGTGTTCAGATGTACCTTCCTAGAACAAAGGAACAAGAAAAGGTATATTTTGCAAGAACAACTTGTTGTTAGTACTTCATAAAACCATGGACTTTATCAATAAAAGCAATAGTTGATATATGATGAAGAAAAAATATTTTTATAACAACAATGTTTATAAGATAATAGCTTCATAATAAATGCCTTAAAATGTCTTCACAATGACCAAGAATAATTACTCAATAATAGCAAAGTAATGGAATTTGTCAAAAGATCATTAGGCAGTGTATTAATAAACTTTTCAATTGATTTTAGGTTCTTTTAATTCTGCAATAGATGGTTGTCATTTACTTTTGTAGAAAAAACAAATAGGTTAGTATATTAGTCTATTCTAAGGTTAGGGATAGTTAGTAGAGAGATTAAGGTAATAGTTTTTAGGGTGGATTTTATCAATCACTCAAGTCCAAGGCTTAGATCAATGCTTTTTAAGATAAATGGAGTCTCTTTTAGCAGAGGGAAATCTTGAAGGAACAAATTTATAATAAGAGAGCTAGAGACAAGAAGGTTAATGATTGAAGTGTTGGTATCCCAAGGCTTCAATCACTAGACCTTAGGGGGAAAATGGCCACTAGGAAGTAGGTAACCCTAGGCCCTAGCAGTTTTCCTCCTTCTTTAGCTCAAATATGAAATAAATGATGGCTAGATGAAGAAAAAGGTGTTAGGGTGTTGCAATGTCAAGGCCCTTAGCAAAAAGCTTCAATAAAATTGGTTTTCTATCATAATCTAGTAGGTGAAAGTTATTAAGGAAAGACCAATAACATGTGCTTTAGCCTCCTAGGGTTTTAAGCTAGAAATTTCATAATCTTAGTATAAATGAAAGATAAATACAACCATAAGCATTCAATAAAGAAGAATTTCAGAAAATTTACTTACATTCACCAAGAATCATCTAGCAAATAACCTAGTTGAACACTTCCACCAAGGAAAATGCCAAAATACTCCAAAAAAAGCCTCCTTCAAGAAGTGCACACTAAACTTCAGCCAAGAAACCCTAATTAGGGTGAAAATTTCATACCTCACTTAAGTTTGAGTGAAATATCATGAAATAATACAAGGTAAAATCCTTTATTTATACAGTTACAATGACCAGAATTAGGTCAAAAAGGCCGACATGGCCAGTTTACATGTAATATCTAGTTTTTACATAAAAATGACAATTTAAACCCTAAATCAAGAAGCATAGTTGAATTCATGACCCTTTAGGGTGATTTTAGGCCTCTCTAGTGAAATGTTGGCCTCTAGGAGAAAAACGTTAGACCTCCCAAGGCCTATGGATCAATCCACATGTGCTACTTGACACATAACTGCCCACAAGGTGTCCATCAAATGTTGGTGAGATCAAGGGTCACAGAGGTGATGTCATGGCCCTTTCAAGGCCAAAATCAAATTAGGAGGGAAAGACCCCCCTGGATCTAGGCCTTCCAGGCTGTCTTTGGTGGAATGTCCTCCTCTCTCTCTGGTGCAAGCCTGAAACCTATCTCTGCCTCCGGTTGGGGTCTCAACATCCACCTGGTGGGATTTTATCCCTATGGATGTCCGAACTAATCATCTCTCCATGTGTACCTATCCATCGGGTGTGGCCCTACAAAAAACATAAGTACACCCTCCATGGGATCATAAGTCACAGGGATCATAGAAATGTAAATCACATCTAATAATCAAGTTATCTAAACATGTGCATAAAATCCCCCTTTCCCAGAAAAGTGCTCAAAGATGTTATGATAGTCTACAAGCTAGGTCTAGAGAGGACGCCAGGAAGTCCTATTGGGATAATTCTCATTGAACATGGGATGTTTCTAGGCGAAGACAAATCCAGGCCATGTAAGTGGATGAGGTGGCGAGGGATGTTTGAGCAATGGGTGTAATGATGACAGGGTGATGTATGGCTTACCTATGGGTGCCTCTGAAGAGGGTGAGTTGCACCATGTCATGGATGAAAATGTTTCCAAGCCCATTAAATGCCTTTTATATTTTTATATTATTTCTTTTTCTTCCAAGAGACTACTTAGGGGACACTTCCCTAGTGTGGTGACGAGTGGTGACAATGTTACCCACACGCATTTCATGGATATGAGAATACTAGCTCGTGATGAGACCCCCTTTCTCTTGGCTCTGCCACCAAGAGCCACTACCCTGGCATGGTGACCAGTTGAATGGTAGTGTCATACCGTTACATTCCCATGGACCTAATATCCTATCTCACGATGAGACCCCCTATCCTCCAACTAGGTCTTGATTTTATTATTTTATGGGTCCCCCTAATTCTTGCTAAGAATCATTTTATTTCTTTCTCGGGGATCCCTAGGTGAAGCATCTGAAGTTTTTGTTCTTCTGGATTTTATCTTTTTCCAGCTACTCTTACCCTCTGGGCCTTTATCCACTTCTTCCCACAAGGTAAGGTACAACCCTTTTCTAGCATGGAAAACAAAAATTCCCAAACCAATGTATGGGATGGATGAGAGGGAAAATAATGAAAAGTGATAAGTATGGTGGGAATGGATGATGGCCTTTCATGAACCCACCCAGTGGCAACTCAAACCCTATGGGAACCAACCTGTTAGGTAATATTTTCATTTACCCTAGGTGTGGACAAGTGGAAAGGCATAAGGTCCAAGCACATGCCAGAAGTAAAAATAATTAAATGCACATATTCAAATGTTTTGAGAATCAGAGTGACACATACCATGATACCCATACTCATTACCTCATGGAGAAAGACCCATTGTTGTTGAAGGACTAGGATGATGGGATGGATGTTGTTGTTTCTGACAATATGGAGACACTAAAGAAGAAGTATGGGCCCTCCAGGGCCAGGCTCAAGTTAATACGGCTCTTGGTACTCAATGTCTAGGACCTGTGGGGCTCTAGACATAATCTCCTTAGCTATCCCTAGGCTAGGGGATAACGTATGGCTCCAACTCGGAGACATGTGCTCACCATAGAGTGCATGAGAACCTCAACATCCCTGGCATGAATTGTGACCTTGATCTCAACAAAAAATATTAGTAATCATTTGGGGTGGTGATATCACCCTTGCCTCATATATGGTACAATAAATGAAAATAAACAAGCATACATACAAATGGAAATACAACTACTCTAGGATGAAATGAATATGGTATATAAAATGAATGAAAATGCCTACCTAATTACCTATGAAGTCAAGTATTTGCACCCTGACGGGGTTTAAGGAGTCGTCTGCTAAATAGTAATGGGCGCCTTATTCCTTCCAATGTAGACAAATAGTAGGCATCATTGACTAGATTTCTTCCAACTCTGAAGGGACCAAACCAAAATTGTACATTTCCCTTGACATTAGTATGATATCCCTTCTTTGTGTCCCACATCTAGACTTCATCTCCCTCCTTGTAATCCTTGGGTTTGATCTTGGCTGTTTCTTGTATGACCCTGGTGTACTTCCTTGAGGGAGGAGGGTTGGACTCTGTTGTGAAAACTTCTTGTTGGGACAGTCAGATCAATATGCCATCTTCTCCTTTCTTTAATAATTTGACAGCCCCAAATTCTTTGTATTTATATTTGTTCAAGATTTGCTGATAATCCTCCCTCTTCGACCATTATATCTGATAAAATTATTCTTCTGTTTCAAAAGGCATGTCATCAAGAGAAAATTCAGGGAGACTCTCTTTAACCAAATCATGTGTTTTGTTATTTTCAATATCATCACCAATATCTTGCACATGGATTTTGGTCATTGGCACATTCGGGATTTGGATTATTGTTGCATCGTTCATAGGAATAGTGATATAAGTTAGATCCATCTATAGGGTGTGTCCCATCATTGCAAAAAACTTCCTGGACAATAGCATTCCCCACACATATGGGACATCTACCACCACAATGTCTATGTGGATCACTCTCTCGGGGTATCTTCCAAGGCATAATTCTACATTCTCAACTACCCCATGCGTGGGTATGGCTTTGGACTCAAACCCACACACATTCCTATAAGGTTGTGTGACTTTCAGGCCCAATATTTCCATGACCTTCAAAGACATCATGTTAGCACCTACCCCTGAATATAACATACAGGTGTTAAGGAATTTCTGATTGATCAATGAGGTCATGAAGAAAGGTGGATGTCCATCATACTAAACCCTAAAATGATCAACTTGTAGAATAATAGGATGTTCTATTGGTCCATCCGATCTTTTGAAAAAAAACCTAAACCTTTCTTTGGCAAATCGGACCTTGATGACTTCTCTCAAGGGGATGGTCACATGCATTTTGGCTAATGCCCCTTCAAAGTCTAATTTTAAGTCCACTTTGTCGGTATTGGGAGGCCTCTTTGGAAGGAGTATGTTCATGGGTGTAGGTTTTGTTTGTGATGCCACAGGACCAGTGGAGAGATTGGTTCATTCTCATTTGTCTAGTATACACCTGGAATTCTCGTTTCTTCAACTTTTCTCTTGATTCTTGGTCATGGTTATTTATTACCTCCATTCTAGCCTTCCTGGCTGCTTCTTTTATGCCTTATTGATGTTCCTCAAGAGTAACATTAAGGAAAATTTGATGATCCTCAATGGTATGGTCCATTATGTTCACTTGGTCATGAGTTCTATTATTGAAAGGAAACTCGTGCTCCCAGTATGACTCACTGCATTTCAAGCACCAAGGGTTTTCATCCACTATGTTTGTGGGGGATAAAGTATTTGGAACCTCTTGATCATTATTTGGTTTGAAAACTTGGTTACCATTTTGGAATTTCCCTTTGTAAGGAACCCTAGGGGCTTGTTGTCGAGTCCTTTCTAGGTTGACAATCCTATTCATAATTAGCTCTTGGGTTTTTACCATGCCATCTATAGTCAGTTGTAACTTTTCCAAGCTATAACTAATGTCTGAGGTAGGTTCACCATTGTGGACTATCTTAGGTTTAGTGTCCCTTCTTACTCTTGGGGCTGAGAAAGGCTTGAATCTAGAAGATGAAAGGGTTTCCTCAATCCTTGTAGCTAACTCTTGGGCTTCTTGGATTGTTTGAGAGTTTTTATCTCTAAGAAGATACCCAATATGACTTGTAAAGGATTTGGTATAAAGGAAAAGAAGGAAACTATCAGAAGGATGATGACTCACTGGGATTTTTTGCATCAAGGTTTCAAACTTGTCATGGAACTCTCTAACAATTTCATTCTCTTATTTCATGAGGTTATTCAACCTTATCAACAACATGTTGGGGTCTTCCTTGACATTCCATTGTTTGAGGAATAATTCCTCTAACCTATCCATAGTTTTAATACTAGCATCAGGGAGACCATTGTACCAACGTCTAGAACCATCATGGAGGGTAGCAAAGAAAAATTTCATAGTTGAATCTTCAACATCATCACTGATGGGATCAAGTTGGAAGAAGACCCAAAAATTTCTCATGTCATCGTCGGCACTGACAACATCATTTTCGGTTAATTTGGGCAACCAATTTTCATACTTTGGGGGAATTTTGCTAGGGTAGCCCGATATAGCTGTCATGTATAGCAGTTTGAAAAGATTGGATGACCATTTTCTTTGGTTATTGGCTTGGTTTGGGATTACGGTCTGAGTTCCTATACTATACATTGTTTTTAAGGGAAGATTTCCTCCAAAAAGTGATTTTACTACAGGAGAGTTTCAGGGAGGCTTTCTTCTAAAGGATTGGGGAGGACTGGTGTACCTCCCTGAGGTTTGTAGAGTCACAAGATATTTTTCTTGAAACTATCAAAGGGATGAGGGGATCACCCTCAGTGGAGTCACCAGGTAAGATTTGAAAAGTAAGGGCTTTTGAGGAAAGCCTTACTGAGAAGTGTCATTTTTTAGGAGAATTGATTCAGTGTTCCCTGACAATGACGCCAAAATGTTATCGCTCAATTTTTACTTACTCCAAAGGAAAAGAGTCAAGGAAAGGAAAATTGGCATAACAAGAGGTTATCCTATCACTGTCACCTTAACATGATACCTCTTTCTATCTAGGGTTGATAGGCCATGGGCGATGTCCCCAGTGACCTGCGGGTTTGAGAAGGTAAAGGTAAAAGTGTCTATAAAAGTATCCCCTCTCACAAGTCACAATGATAAAAAATTCCCAGGGTTTTAACCAATGAAGTAATGAAGTGTTCAGATGTACCTTCCTATAACAAAGCAACAAGAAAATGTATATTTTGCAAGCACAACTTGTTGTTAGTACTTCATAAAACCATGGACTTTATCAATAAAAGAAATAGTTTATATATGATGAAGAGAACATATTTTTATAACAACAATATTTATAAGATAATAGCTTCACAATAAATTCCTTAAAATGGCTTCACAATGACCAAGAATAACTACTCAATAATAGCAAAGTAATGGAATTTGTCAGAAGCTCATTAGGCGATGTATTAATCAAATTTTCAATTGCTTTTAGGTTCTTTTAATGTTGCAATAGATGGATGTAGATTACTTTTGTAACAACAAAAAATAGGTTAGTATATTAGTCTATTCTAAGGTTAGGGATAATTAGTAGAGATATTAAGGTAATAGTTTTGAGGGTGGCTTTTATCAATCACTCAAGTGCAAGGATTAGATCAATGCTTTTTAGGGTAAATGAAATCTCTTTTAGCAGTGGAAAATATTGAAGGAAAAATTGATAATAAGAGAGATAGAGACAAGAAGGTTAATGATTGAAGTGTTGGTAGCCCAAGGCTTCAATCACTAGACCTTTGGGGGAAAATGGCCACTAGGAAGTAGGTAACCCTAGGCCCTAACGATTTTCCTCCTTCTTTAGCTGAAAGATGAAATAGATGATGGCTAGATGAAGCAAAAGGTGCTAGGGTGTTGCAATGGAAAGGCCCTTAGAAAAATCTTCAAGAAAATTGGTTTTCTACAATGACATAGTAGGTGAAAGTTATTAAGGCAAGAACAATAGCATGTGCTTTAGCCTCCTAGGGTTTTAAGATAGCAATTTCATAATATTAGTATAAATTAAAGATAAATACAACCATAAGCATTCAATGAAGAAGAATTGCAGAAAATTTACTTACATTCACCAAGAATCATCTAGCAAATAGCCTAGTTGAACACTTCCACCAAGAAAAATGCCAAAATACTCCAAAATAAGCCTCCTTCAAGAGGTGCGCACTAAATTTCATCCAAGAAACACTAATTAGCATGAAAATTTTAGACCTCACTTAAGTGTGAGTGAAAGATCATGAAACAATACAGAGAAAAATCCCTTATTTATACAGTTACAATGACCAAAATTAGATAAAAAAGGCCAACATGGTCAGTTTACATGTAATATCTAGTTTTTACATAAAAATGACAATCAAACCATAAATCAAGAAGAATAAGTAACATAATGCCCCTTTATGGTGACGTTAGGCCTCTCTAGTGAAACGTAGGCCTCCAGGAGAAAAATGTTAGGCCTCGCAAGGCCTCTGGATCAAGCCACACGTGCCACTTGGTACATAACTTCCTCTAAGGTGTCCATCAAATGTTGGTGATGTCAAGGGTCACAGAGGTGACTTCATGGTACTTTCAAGGCCAACATCAAAGTAGGATGGAAATAACCCCGTGGGTCTATGCCTTCTGGGCTGACCCTCGTGGAAGGTCCTCCTCTCTCTCTGGTGCAAGCCTCTGATATGTCTTTGCCCCTGGCTGGGGTCTCAACTTCCACTTGGTGTGATTTTATCCCTGTGGAGGTCCAAAATAATCATATCCCCATGTGTACATGTCCTTTGGGTGTGGCCATACAACAATTACAAGTACACCCTCCATGGGCTCATAAGTCATAGGGATCATAGCAATGTCAATCACATCTAATAATCACGTTATCTAAACATGTGCATAAAACCCCCCTTTCCCAAACAAGTGCTCAAAGATGTTATGTTATTCTACAATATAGGTTTGGAGAGGACATCGGGAGGTCCTATTGGGATAATTCTCATTGGACGTGGGATGTTTCCAGGTGAAGACAAATACATGCCATGTAAGTGGATGAAGAGGTGAGGGATGTTTAAGCAATGGGTGCAGTGATGACAGGGGAATGTATGGCTTACATGTGGGTGCATCTGAAGAGGGTGAGATGCAACTTGTCATGTATGCAAATGTTTCCAATTCCATTCAATGCCTTTTATCTTTTTATCTTATTGTTTTTTCTTTCAAAGACTCGCCAGGGTGACCAGTGGTGACAATTTTAACCACAAGAATTTCACAGAGATGAGAAGGTTGGCTCGTGATGAGAACCCCTTTCTCTTGGATATGCCACCAAGATACACTAACCTGGCATGGTGACCAACTATATGGTAGTGTCATACTGCTACATGCCCATGGACCTAATAGGTTGGCTCGTGATGAGACCCCCTATCCTCAAACTAGGTCTTGTTTTTATTATTTTACAGGTCCCCTTGTTTCTTGCTAAGAAGCCTTTTATTTATTTGTTGGGGATCCTTGGGAAAAGCATGTGAAGGTTTTTCTCTTTTTCCAACTACTTTAACCCTTTGGGCCTTTATCCCCTTCTTCCCACAAGGTAAGGTACAACCCTTTTCTAGCTTAGCAAACCCAATGCCTGAACCAATGTATACGATGGATGAGAGGGAAGAAGATGAAAAGTGATAAGTATGGTGGGAATGGATGATGACCTTTCATGAACCCACCCAGTGATAACTCAAACCCTATGGGAACCAAATTTCTAAGGCATCATGTCATTTCCCCCATGTGTGGACAAGTGGAAAGGAATAAGGTCCAAGAACACGTCAAAAGTAAAAATACTTAAATGAACATATTCAAATATTTTGAGAATCAGAGTGACACATACCACGATACTTGGATTCATTACCTCATGGAGCAGGACCCACTATTGTTGAAGGACCAGGCCAATGGGATGGATGTTGCTTCTACTGACAAGATGGAGGTGTTGAAGAAGAAGGATGGGCCCTCCAGGGCCAGGCTCAAGTCAATATGGTTCTCGATACTCCATGTCTAGGACCTGTGGGCCTCGAGACATAATCTCCTTAGTTATCCCTAGGCTAGGGGATAACAAAGCCTTCACTAACCAAGTTAAAGGAGAATTTGATTGAATTAAGGGAAAATTTGACACCATCCATGGACGATTTGACTAGCTCCAATCCACTCTAAACAAAGTGTTGAACCAATACTAGGGCCATCCCTCCTATAAAAAAAATTCACACTTAGATGGTGTTGAATCCTCTGATACTATGGCCTTTCATTCCAACTCCCTTCATCATGACCCATGTCTTCCTACAGTTGAGGTCAATAAATTTGATGGCTCGGATCCCATGGGTCGGGTCACTCAAATGGAAATTTATTTATCCTTGCATGGAATTACTAATGAGTTAGCCAAAAAAAATTATGGTGTTCTCTATCTAGATCTTGAATGTTGGAAATGGTGGCAATGGCGTAAAAAATCACACCAAGGGTATGTTTCTTGGACATAATTTGTTGCAAATATTTATGAACACCTTGATAAAGAAACTTACCATTTAGGTTGTTTGACCAAGTTGAAACAGTGTGGCACAGTGGAAGATTTTAAAACCTCCTTTGAGCACTTGGATTTCAAAACATAGGGCATGTTCAATGACTTCTTCAAGGAATTATTTATCAATGTCCTAGAGGATGAAATATGTGCCCAGGTCCTAATGGCTCACCCCCATACTTGGTTGGAAGCTTTTAAACGTGTCAAGGAAGCACAATATATTTCCTCCGCCCAAAAAAGAAAACATCATTTCTTGCTTTCCCTCGACCCACCAATCCCACCCCTTCTGCTACTCCTCTCAAGATACAAAAATTAACTAGGGAATAAATGATTTAACACCAACTCAAGGGTATTTTCTATATTTGTGATGAACATATTTTCCGGGGAACAACTATAAGAAACATAATTTTTTATGGCCATTTTTTAGGATGTTGTTGACGAGGAGGCCAATGTTTCCTCTTTTGGAGAGATACCCCAAGAAGATGATTTACTCGACCCTCTAATCTACCATAAGTTTAACCACTGATTTCGTTACACTCCCTCACTAGCATCTATGCTCCCCAAACCCTCAATTTAATTGGATAAATTAAGCATCGAAAATTCATCATATTAGTTGACAGTGGAATCATCCATAATTTTATTTATCACTGCATTTCCAAGTAAATCAATTGCTACATCCGTGCATTCAAAAATTTTCAAATCATGATTGTCAATGGTAGTTCCATGAAATGTGGTGGGCATTGTGAAAATGTGCACCTACTAATTGGCTAGTACCACTTGAAATCTCATATGTTTGCTATTGAAATGGGTAATTATGACATTGTGCTTGATGTTGAATTGTTACGCACTCTCGGCCCCATCCTCATGGATTTTAAATACCTAACCATGAAATTACAATAGGAGGTACACAAGTATAAGTTCCAAGGAATGATGACAGACTCACTTGAGATCATTAGTTCCCAACAAATGGAAAATCTACTTAAAAAAGGTAGTTTTGGAATTATTTCCCAAATCCATTCCATTCAATTTGTTGAGACACCCTATATGCACCCTAACATCCAATCTATACTCTCCTAATACCAAGCTATTTTTAACACTCCCCATGGAATTCCCTCTTCTTGTGACGTCCATGATCATTCCATTCCTCTTATATCATGGAATACTCTTTCTCCCAATGTGAACCTTTATCTTCATGCCTTTTCCCATAAAAATGAAATTAGGAAAATTGTTTAAGAATTTCTCGAAGTAGGTGATATCCTTCCTAGTACTAGACCCTATTTTTCTCCGATAGTCATGGTCCTAAAGAAATAAGGAAATTRGTGCATGTGTCTTGATTTTTCGTTCCCTCAACAAAATCATGATCAAAGACATATTTCCCATTCCTTCCATTGATGAACTTTTSTATGAATTGAGTGGTTCTCATTACTTTACCAAACTTGATCTCTGATTTGGATACCACCATATTCATATGACATAGGAATACATTCAAAACTCATAGTGACCATCATTCTGCCTTTCGTCCTTTCCTTCAAAATTCTGCCTTATTTTTCTTTGATGATATTCTCATTTATAGTAAACCTTTGAAAACCCATCTCTCCCATGTGGATCAATTTATCTATCTAATGTCTAAGCACAAAAWTTTTCTCAAATATTCTAAATGTGATTTTGGAGACTCTAAAGTTGAGTACATGGGTTGTATTGTCGACAAGGATGGTGTATGGCTGGACCCTAATAAAATTGAAGCTATGAAGGATTATCCTCATCCTAAAACTCTTAAAATATTTTAGGATTTCATGGGTTTAATGGGATATTATCGCAATTTTGTTCAAAATTATGGTAAAATTACAGCTCCACTCACTACTCTCCTTAAAAAGAATTCTTTTAGTTGGACTGTTGTAACTAATCAATCCTTCCAAGCCTTGAAATAGGCTAAGTGCACGAATCCTATCCTGGAACTACCAAACTTCACCAAAAATTTTGTCCTATAATGGGATGTGTTAGGGAAAAGAATTGGGGTAGTCCTCCTACAGGACGACCGACATTTGGATTTTACTAGAAAAGAAATTTTGGAGCGATATTTGGGCCAATAAACCTATGAAAAGGAAATGTTGTATATTCTACATGAAGCCGATCTCTCGCATCCTTATCTATTAGGGAAACTCTTCCAAATTACAATTGATCATCGTAGCCTCAAGTGTTTTATGGAGAAAAGAATTTCATCCCTAGAGCAACAAAAATGGGTGACTAAGATGTTTGGATATGATTATGAGATCATCTACAAGAAGGTTAAATAAAATATCATTGTTGATGCTATTTCAAGGAAATAAGAAGAATAAGGGTCCCTCTTTTCCCTCTCATTCATTTTAGTAGACTGGATTAAGGCCGTTCTCTGGGAATGGTTGCAAGAACCTAAACTTTCTATCCTGATCCAAAAATTGCAATAGGATTCTCAATATTCTCTAGTGCACTATTATCACAATGAAGAGCTTCGCTATAAAGGTATCCTATATTTAAGAAAACATTCGAACCTTAAATCCATGGTACTCTCTGTGTTTCATGATTCACCCACAACTGGGCATTCATGATTTATCAAACCCGATGAATGAGTCAAACATTATTTTTTCTAAGAAGGTATGAAACATTACACCCACACCTTTGTGGCTGAATGGGATACATGTCATTGCAATAAGGGAAAAACCATCAAGGCTCCAGGAAATCTCAACCACTCTCAATTCCACCTCCTATTTAGACATATATTTCTATGGATCTCATTATTGGATTACCTAAATTGAGTAATATTTCAATCATCATGGTGGTAGTAGATCATATTTCTAAATATTCTCATTCATGTGATTTTCAACACTCGTTCACTGCATCCACAGTGGCTCAAATTTCTATGGTTAATATATTCAAACTCCATTGCATACCTCATTATATTGTCTCTAACTGTGATCCCACTTTCACCAAAAAAAATTGACAAGAATTTTTCAGGCTCCAGAGAACCCAACTACATCTCAACACCGCCTATTATCCCTAAAATGATGGAAAAACTAAAGTTGTCAACAAGTGTTTGTAAACATATTTGATTTGTTTTTTGTCCAACAGACAAAATCAGTGAGCTCATTGGTTACCCCTAGTTGAATGGTGGTACAACACATATTACCATATTGTAACTCAAATGACTTCCTTTGAATCAATCTATAGGAAAAATCCACTTTCATTTCTCTCATACATGCCAAGTGTCTCCAAGGTTTAGGGGGTTGATAGAAATATTATAGTTAGTGCGGCCATTCTCCGTACCTTCAAAGAAAATTTGGTCTTGGCTTAGAATCACATGAAGTAACAAGTAGATCATGGTCATTCGAAACATCAATTCACTGAAGGGGACTAGGTATTTCTTCATATGAAACCTTATAAGAAGACTTCACTCAAAGTTGAGAACTGTCAAAAAATCACCCCCAAATTTTATGGCCCTTATACAATTCTCAAGAGATTGTGTCCCATGGCCTACCAGTTAGATTTTTCCAATCATTCTAAGCTCCATCCTATTTTCCATGTCTCATGTTTAATGAAAGTGATTGGAACTAAGTGCAAGACTCAAACCATCCTCCTTGAGTTAGATGAAGAAGGGTCCATTTGGTTGCAACCACAAGCAATTTTTGACCAGTGTGAGAATCATCTCCATCAATGCACCATTAAGGAATTCTTAGTTTAGTGGAAGGATACACCACTAGAATATGCCACCTAGGAGTCGACTACCATTCCACAACAATTTCCTCGTCTCAAGACTCGAGGACAAGGCTATTTTTCAAGGGCAGGGGGGTAATGTTAGGGACCTAACCTCCCTAACCCTCACGTAGGTAGAATAATATATTTTCCATGTAACAAAGGTATGCATTAGTAAATAAGGCCTATATAATAATGTGAACAAGTATAATGTAAGAAGAGTTAATAGAATCTTTCACTTCTAGAAATATCTTCGTCTAGAATGCTCTTTAGAGGATAGAATTTGTATAAATAGGAGTAGAAGGCATGAGAAAGTCTTGTCTTGAGAATTATTGTAATAGAGATCTACTTTGTTGAAGGTTTCTGCCTCGAAGAGGCAAGTGAGATTTCCTTTCAATCAATAAAGGTATCATTGTTGATGTTGTTATTCTCTATATTTTGATGTTTCGTTGGTATTTTCTGCAATATTTTTTTTCTATTTATTATAATACATCTAGTAACTTACATTTTTGAGCCAAAATTTTAGTTATTCTAGTTGTGGTTGTAATTTTTACATGTTCAAGCAGATACATCCAAACAATGGTGATAGATTGGCTCAAAGACAATGAAGTTAATTGGTGTCCATTCATTATAATTGTCATATTTGAAACAAACAACTAAAAGGTAAGAAGGATATTGAATCTATTGATTTGGATGAGGTCAACTCAACATCGGATTAGGTTGTGGACACTAAGGAACCAACATTTGTAAAGCATGACATTGGCTAGTTAGATAGAAGGTTAGATATATTAGCACCATTAGAGGGTGAGGTGAGATGTTTGTGTTCCCAATCCCAAACATGATTTGTAACTCATGAGCCATGACTCATGACACATTAAATATCATATATTTTCACTATGCACTTTGAGATACTATCTAGTAGGTCCATGCCATTATTATTTATGCAATTTCACCTTGCCATTTCTTAGTGATCACTAACAGTTTTCCCTCTGACCCTGGAATCACTTGTGCATATGTGTCGAAGCATAGTTCTAGGAATCACACCTCATCTTGTATATTGAAATACACATATTTTAGTTGTGGAACCATTCCTAAGAAAGTGACTCTAATACTTACATTGTTCAGTAGTTTAGGCTCAGGAACATGTCAGTATTTTATCACATGGAATTTCTTCCATGCTCTGGGATTTCTTGTGGAAGCCATTATTCTTGTTGACTACTTGGCACCTTTGGTTTGTTGGCCTTCCACCCTCTACTTAATATCTCTATTTTTGTCTCACCTAGAAACCATGACTTAGAAGGGTTACATCCACTGAATTTATGAAACCAACTCACTTAAATTGTAATGATGTTGGCATTATGGTCACTCTGCACTTGGATCTTTTCTCTATAGTCTGTTGGCTTCTTTGCACCCTTCTCCTTTTGCGAAAATAATGAATGGAAGTGGCTCCTTTGAGCATTAAATAATTGGTGGGTGAATTCCCTCCCACAACACTTGACTTCTTAGTTGCCTATTGAGGCTTGTGCCCATCATTAATGTTTTCCTATGATGGGATTCACTACCAGAATTGTTATACACCATGGGGAATTATTGCCATGATCAATTCCCGTTCCCCATGTTATCATCACCTATCCTAGAGATAACTACCTACCCTCTGTCATTGTATCTACCTACGTACTTGTAGCTACATGTCGTATCATACTGTTCCATCCTTTGGGTCATACTTGGGATTTTTTCCCTTAGTTTTATCTGAATCTTCTAAATCCATTTTCATGTATAACTTGTCTCATCTTGCCTTATTGTCCTGACCTGTCTAATTTTGCTAATTATTGTGCATATAATGACTAATCTACTTCTAAGTCCTACTCTAACCATGTATGGTGCCTATTCACCATGCACTTTGCTCTTGTATAATGATTGTTGTAAAATCACATCCGATCCTTGCGGGCCATAATACTTCTTCAATAAACTTCTATATATCATCCTCTACTATAGCCTCCCATTGGGTCTTTCTACTTTCACTGCACTAGTCATTCCAATGTACCAAAGTATGAACAACCCTAACTTTTTCATGTAGAACTTATCTGGTTGATTTAATTTTTCCATTGGTTTATGGTATGTGAAGAACACCTTATATGTGGTGTATTTAGGCTATCGATGGAATATTAAATCCTTTATTCTTAACAAAACATCTCTCTATGTAGGTACCTCTGACATAAAATTGAAAGTTGTGCATAATTAATTTCTCATTTTATGTCAATCCCATGTTTTCCTTCTCATTTCTTCCTCGATGTACCAAATTTTATGTAACATATCCATGGTATGAATGAATATATGAACCCATTATGTGATAGGAATATTCTTGGTTATCCAACACTTCTCACTGAAACAAAAAATGTTCGCAAGGATATTTAATACGCTTGTATTGGTTCATTAATTCAAAGTATGTCATGGGATGGAATATCACCTTGATACACTCCACCACCTGCACCCATTCTTGTATATTTTCACGGAGCATCACCCACTAGCATGCAGGTATTCCTTTGACTACTGTATTAATGGAATGAATCCTTTGGGTCTCAGACACACTCTCCATTTGTGTGAGGAATGTGTCTACTGGGCCTGTCCCATCAAACCTTGGTAGGTCACACAAATCTGATATGATCCAACACATTTCTTTGGTGATTCGTGCACATATCCTAGTCTACACCTCATTCAACTTATTCTTCCATATTTTCATTGCATCCTTCAATTCTGTGTCATAGGAATGAACACTTGTCCATCTGAATTCACCATCATCTATCATATTGACATATTATTTCCTATGATGTTGTATATATTTTCTATGATCAATTGTTATGCATCTCCATTCACGAGTTCATTTTATTTGTCACCATTATTTGCATCTAGTGGCACAATGACACACAAGGTGTCTATCTAAAAGGACATTTTCCATTGCTTCATATTTAGTATGACATTGTTATCGAATTCCTAGTCAATACCAAGTAGAATTGGACAGGGTTCTGAGTCATCCATAATTTATATCACTTCAAAGTCTACTTTATCCTTGACCTCGTCAATGTTCACTTCCACTTGTTCCAACCTGCCAATATGATAAATTATGTATTTGTTGGAAAGCCTAATTTGAATGGGGGACCACACTAATTCTTTTTTACCCATCAACTCCCATGATTTCTTCAGCAAGATGTTCATGGTGTATCCTAGCTCCAACATTACACCATCCATCTCATAACTTCCTAGATTAGATGTCATCTTGAATTCTCACCTGATACACTTCCTTCATATTACATGGCACACATCTCATACTAGTAACGGGGAAGAAATATCCACATTGATCTCCCCTTCCTCCATACATATTTTCAACATGTGGGTTAATTTATTTGCAGTTATAAGATCACCAAACACATTAATACAACAGTGTAAGAAGTCACTTGGTTTTCTAATTTAGCCACAAGGTAAGCATTTCGTTTTGTTTCCTCTCACGTCATGTGTCATAACTATTTGTGCACACATTCATCTTCTATTTCATTTTGCATTTTATATTGCAATTCTTCATGTGCATGAGCCTCTAACAATTCCCTATGCGTCGTGGGTTGCAATTTATCGAGTTTGTGACCATCTTCTAGCACCCTCTGCATTGTGCATTTCAATTCTTCACATGCACCATCCTCTTTCAGTGCCCTCTTCACATCACATATGAACTTCTTTTGTTACACAATGTCAAACTTAGGATTTGCTTGTTTTTTTTTCTTTATCTTTCCTTCTATATTTTGAACTTTCTCCTCAATCTAGGTCGATTCTCATATATATTCCTCTTTGGGTTACCACGCATACATCAACTTATTCTTTTGGCTTTTGATATTCACATGGCTTAGTAGTAACCATGTTGAAGTTCCCCTTCTTCTCTTCCCATTTTTCCAGTAGCTCTGGGAAATCTTCCGGGACATGGTCTACATTGTGGAAATACCCACACAATGTGTAGTGTAGCTATGGGGATAATATGGGGTATCGAGTGTTAGTTTCCTTAATAAACTTCATAAATAACTCAAATAATTCACATAGAAGAATGGAAACAATAAGTAGAGAAAACCCTTGAGCTAGGGTAACACTATGTATTTATCCTTATGGAAGGATAACACTCCTCAATCAATTCTTGATACATTCACAATATCCTTCACTAGGCTCGTTACATTGCTAACACTCATTTATATAGTGTTATCTATCTTCAGTTCTCTTTCCACTTCTCTTTCCATACTAAATTTTGGGACTTTATGAATTCTTCAATACTAGGACCTTCATCTTTTCCAATAAAATACATCTTGATATGAAAACCCAAAAATAGAACTAATGTTTGTAAAAAAATCACTTACTTGTCAATGGAGCTCCTTGAGGCTGTTGTGGCTATACTTCTCTGATTGACTATTATGAACGCAATTATGTAATTCCACACTTAATATGAATCTAATGGCATTGGTTTCACTGATATATGAGAACTTTAGAAAATATATATATGATCTGCAATTCATGTGGTTGTCCCTCGAAAAACCCTGAAAATTATTAATTTTAAAATGGAAAGAACTCCACTTCCCGAACTCCATTTTTTTTTAATCGAGTGTTTTCTTGGAAGGAATTTAGATATGTAACTCTTTACCTCAATTTCTGCACAAAAAGTTTCAGAATTCAATCTCAAGTGTGCCACCCCCTTTTTTCCCTTAAAAACAATCCGCAAAGAAAAAAACAAATTGCTCCTTTTTCAACCTAGGAAAGTGTTTTGATACCAAATGTTAAGTGCCTTAATAAAATTATGAAATAAATCAAATCATTCACATAAATAATAGATACAATAATCATATAAAACCATTTAAGTACGGTAACACTTTATGTTAATCCTTACAGAAGGATAACACTCCTCAAGCAATGTTTGATATATTCACAATATTCTTTACTATTCTCATTACATTGCTAAAATTCCTTTATATAGTGTTATTTATATCCCAAGAACATTTTAGAGAAGGAACATTCTAGTAGGTAGAACCGCTTAGTATGGCTTCTTATAGTTATTGTTTTCACACTATGGGCCTTATTTACTAAAAGTGGCCTCCATACATAACAATAGATAATAACCTTTCTATTATTATTCTCCTTGGGTAGCTCCATAGGTACCCTATATTATCCTCCTAGCTACACTAACCTATGGAGGTATCGAAGGGGAATAATAATAGAGAGGTTATGTATTTTTATGTGTGGAGGCCACATGTAGTACACCTAGTGGGGAAATATGGGGGTACCTAAGGAGATAGCCAATGGGAATAATAATAGATATGTTGTTATGTATGGATGCCATTTTTAGTAAATAAGGCCCACAATCTAAACACATTAAGTGTAACAAGACTTGCTAGAAGGTTCCACCTACTATGATGTAATGTAATGAGCATTGTGAAGAATATTGTAAATGTATCAAGCATTGCTTGAGGAGTGTTATCCTTCCATAAGGATTAATATATGGTGATACTCTACCTCAAGTGTTTTATTTCATTGCTATTTTTCTTTTTTTGTAAATAGTTGATGTTATTTCTGAAGTTATATTTTAGTTTTATTGAGGAACTTAACATTTGGTGTCAGAGATCTTTCTTCGGCCAAGGAAGTTTTTTTTTTTTTTTGCATATTTTTCAAGGGGAAAAGGGGGTGGTGATCTTTAGATTAAATTCCTATAGCTTTCTCTGTATAATTTGAATAAACTTATTGTATATCTGAATTCCTCTTGGGAAAACAATCAATTTCAAAAAGAAAAAGTCGTTTGAATCAGAGTTCAAGAGGTCAAGATATTGTTGATTTAAAATCAAGAGGCTTCTTTTAATAAATAAATCTTAGTGTGAACACAATAAATGTGACAAGACTTACTAGAAGATTTCTTTTGTTGGAAATGTATTCCGTTAGAATTGCCCACAACGAAATGTGAACATTCAAGTGTGTATGAAGAGTCATTGTCATTGGGAATCCAAGAAACCTTAGACGATGAATCCAAAACTCATCCAAATGTATATGTATATCATATGTTTAATACAATCTGCACTACATTCTTATCCTTATTTGTGTGTTTAACAATGGTATCAAAGCCTATAGTCTTCAGGCCTGAATTTTTTATGGTAGTTATCTATAGCCGAGTCGATGACTTCGTCTAGAAAAACCTTTGACCTAGACTTACGTTACTCTGTGAGTCTTTCCTACTCAACATTATTCATGTTAGTCTGTACTAGGTGCACCTGCATGTCCATTAGCATTCTTCTCTCTGCCAATCTACGTGCCATTTCTACATTTAGCCTCTCTTGTAAATGACTCATTGCCTTAAGCGTTTTCATTCCTTGTCCATAAACGATTCATCTACCTAAACACAAGCTCTTCCCATCTGTGTAACATTTCTGTCTCTGGTACACGACCTCACAATATTCTGGTGTTGAAAATCGCGAACTGCCACTATCATCTTCTCTGTAAACCCTAAGCTTATTGCAGGGGAAAACCTTAGATGAACTGTAACTTCCACCGAGAGGGAATCTGATCAACGAAGACAGCGGTTTCCATTGAAGAATAGAGGATAAAGGAAGCATATAGGATTTTACCCGGTAAGGAAGAAAGGTTCGGACGAGAGGATGTTCTTCATCAACCTCGTCTTCTTCCATACTGCACAATGTGAATCTTGAAGCAAGCGATTTTGGTGAGGAAACAAGGGGGATTGAGCACGCCTGTTCAGAAATGGAATATGTCATCTTGTTCACCACATGGCATGGTATCTTTCCCCATCAACCTTCCCTTTGATGGAGTTCAGGATAAGATATTCAATGTTTCTTCGATTTCAAAGTTGTTGAGCCCAAGATGAGTTCAATTTCGGGAGAGGCGAATCTCTATGATGTTGCTGCGTTCTTGTTCCTGAGCTCATGCTCTGCTACATCCTCCAGATGTTGACAATTTTTATTGGAGATTTTGGAATATAGATGGACGTGGAATTCACCTGGTTCAACAATTGCCACAAGATTTGCGTTGACCATTAATAAAACCCTAAAATAGTGCCCCATCTCACTATCCGACGACAATGGAATTGTTGTTCAACCATTATATTATTAGTAGCGTTGATCACAACAATGAGACTGGAAGCCACTCTATGCCCAGGCATGCCATGAAGGGATCTCATGGCACCCTTATCTAAAATCGGGTGGAAGCCACTATATGCCCAGGCATGCCATGAAGGGATCTCATGGCACCCTTATCTAAAATCGGGTGTCCAACATTTGAATCTGGGCCAGGCTTCGGTAATCCCGACGTGTTACCGATTTCTTCATAGTTAAAAAAAATGGGGTATCTAATAATTTTAAAGTGACTATTGAAGGCCAGGTTCATGCCTTTTATACTCCCATTTGTTGATATGCCTATTGTCTTTGTGATGTTGTAAGACACCATGGGATTCGTTTTACACATGCCATTTGGATATTTTATTCTTGATTTCACACATTTGTTTCGAAGACTAAGCTAAATAAGCGTATTTTTTGTTGGTGTAATGCCAATCCACTTGAAATACCATTCCATCGTCTTCACCTACTCCACGATGTTTAATACTAATGAATGGTGTTGATGGGAATTTGGAGCTAGGAACCCATAATGCATTTTCAGGATAATGTGCTTGCAGGCCTATATGCTATTAATGACATATACAGAGTGTCCTTCTTGGACTCTTCAATGGAAATATTGTCCACAAAACTTTTTGTGAGAAATTATTGGCTACAATGTAGACATTCTTTTCCTTCAAGAGGTCTAAAGTGATCATTTTGAAGAATTGTTTCACTCTAAAAGTTGTTTCTTGCAAATAGTTTTATTGTAAGTTTATATTTACACTTTTGAAATTAAGATTTTAAATGGGTGCATTTTCTGCGGAAGTCAACACCCTTAATTTGTTGGTTTCATTGTAGAGTTTGATTATAAAGTCAGGCTGGAGTTGTAAGAAACCCTATGAGTTCTAAGCTATGGCTCAAGTTGAGGAACTTTTAGATTTATTGAGCACTCTAATCATGTCTTCTCTCGACAATACAATCACTATTAACAAAAACACAGTCTGTTGTAACATGATTGCAAGTTATGCAAGACAAAGAAACACTGATGCAAACTCAGACTCATGTTCTTCACGATGCACTTGAGTGACATAATCTACAACAACATTTTGAACTAGTCCTTGTTCAAAACCCTCTTTTCAAAGATGATGAAGATGATGTTGCCTATTCATACCAACAAAAAAAGAAACAACAACTCAATGAGACAACCCCACATTCAAGTGAAAATAAAGTTCAACTTCCTCTTTCCAAGAAAATCATCAAACCTTGCAAATAAATCAGGAAGAACAAGCATAAAACATGCATTAGATATGAAAAGGATGTCACCTTTCATAGTACGTATTACACCAAATTGATTAAGTTTCAAAGTGTTGGATTGACGAGAGATGGTTCACATTCACCTGATCCAGTTCAAGAGTAGATTATGATATGCCAACATTGTCAACGAGTTGGCCATGTGGAATATCAGTTCTTTGATCTTCATCCTTGTGACCATTATGGACATCACAATCATCATTCAACCATATGTTTAAAAACTAAGAAATTTGCAAGAATAAAGAACCACCATGGGTGGATCACTTCTTGGTGATGGTCATCAATAGTCAAGAAGATATGTCAGTCATATCGACAAATTCACTCTCAAGTATTGAGCCATCTTGTAGTGAAAGGACTTACATCTTCTCATCTTTTCCCTGATAGGGGGGAATAACATTAGTGATTAACAGTCAGGATTCAAGTTTCAAATTATTATAAATCGATTAGTAACAAGAGAGCATGATTAGTTTGTGATTCTCCTTAAATCACCACTTAGTAGAAGACTTACAAATTCTACTAGACAATGGTTTGTGGTTTCCCTTAAACCTCCACTTGGTAGAAGACTTTCGACTTATTCTACATCAAATTTTATGGTCATATTTAAACCAACATCGAGAGCACTTCCAATTAGTAAAAGACACCAACTTCTAGCTAACTTAGGAAATGTTCTGGGAACCATTGAGCCTAGAGAAGGGTTCTAGAGTTTGTGGTCATCCTTAAGTCACTAGATTGGTTTGTGGTATTTCTTAAACCATCATCACCATTCAGTTTGTGGTCATCCTGAAACCACTAGATTCAGAGAGAATAGTCAACCATCAACATCTACAGACTTCTAGATTTCGCCTACGTGGTTTTAGATATAAATGCTCACCTTGGACTCATGACACTCCAAAATTTCATGGTATTTATGAATTTCAAACACATCTTGATTTACGACGATTGGGTCTCCTCAAACTATCCACTCATCAAGCCACCTTTGAACTTAGATACATTGGGCCTCTACAAAATATTTACCATCAACCCTATTTTTTAACTTTAGGTTCTTCAGGATATCCAAAAAAATTCCCATCATGCCATTTCTATCCAAAAAAAATCCCATCATGCCATTTCAGACTTAAGAATTCTTTGAAGGAAGGCCCCCAAACCTCGTCTTTGGTAATTTCCCATCCAAGGTCATTGGACACACATCAAACAACAAACATCGGGCCATTTTTAAACTTATACCACCTTCAATTTTTTTCTAAAATTAAGGGGAAAAGACTCACAAGTTACTCTAGGTTAACGTTTGGCCACTAGTCATGTCAACAAAAACAAAAATTTGAAACATCATGCATCAAACCAATTCTTGTTGCCAATTCAAATTCCAGTTACAAAAAGATTCGTGTGTTTTACCAAACATTTAAAATTCCATATGTTCTTGCCCAATTTATTTGAACAAGGCCATCATTACCACTACCATGTACAAATATTCTATGATTAATTTCATCTGAAAGCTTCATGAGCATGTTGTAGTGCATTTGAAGGCCTAATTCATCATTAGCTCATTCAAGGTCCGTATACCCCTTCGTTGTTGGCATTTAGTACTCATGAATACATATGGAATTATTTTCTATAACTTGCTCATATACCTTAATACTAATCACACCTCTAAAGACCATCCATTATCTCATCATTATGAGAATTCAAATTGACAAAATTAACACAAATTTAATTTAGGAATTATGTTAGATAATTGGAAAAAATTATAAATTTTCGAACACAATTCACAGAAATTTCCCATACTATCTCAGTGATGTCAATTGATGTTTGATACCAGTATGTGACATGCCCAAATGCCTCCCTTGGCCATTGAGGTAATATATATGAAATTCAAACTTTTATTATCTAGTTGTTAAGCCAAATTTTAACTTTAACAACAATATTATAGAATTTATGTGTAACATTAAGATGCAATATAAATAACAATGAATATTTCAAATTCATTCATTAACATATTGTAACTAGAAAGAATTATATAGCTATACAAGCATGGACACTTATTTGCAAATGTGTGAAAGTCGAGCAAACCAATTGCTAAGGAATGATTCACTACCCAACCATAGGAATCAAGTGTGTATTCCAACCCCAAGATAGACTATGATACCACTAGGGTGAAAGAATCTCTTACAAGGATATAATATCACTAATTCCAACCCATTTCTCTCAATAAAAAGACAATATTCTCACTACCAAGCACTCCAGGCACTCCTCCAATGATCAATCCATCATGACACACTCTTCTCTTTCACAACATAAGGAATTTATTCTCTTTCTCTAATCCATATCCCCTTAAGGATTCTGTTCTCTTACAGTGCAAGAAAAAGTATTCCAATCTATTGGGAATGACCTTGGGGAGGAACACTTAACCATAACAATATACGAGTACCTTAGAACTAACATGGTTGAATTTTTAATGGTTCTTTCTTTGCCTACTGTGTACATTCCATCCATGACTTTCCCCTCAAAACCATCCCATTCATGTCATAATGTTAGTATAAAATCCTGATCCAGATTTAGGAG
>ML801633.1:76219-106712 GCA_009831015.1 Picea engelmannii
TATAATGCAAGACAATAATTATGATTTAAATGAGACTTCACATATATACGACTCCTAGATTTCGGATTAAAATCATTTGCAACAATCCTGTAAATAAATATGAATCAATTAATAAATACATGTAAATATATTTTTCTGCAATAATTAATAACTTCAAATTTTCATTTAAAATATCACTGGATGTTTGCCTCAATCATGAATATGTAAACGGTCACTAAGGATACTTCCATCCTTAAGAAGATCCATACTTCATATTAACACAACAACTAAAACAACCATACTCTGAACCTTACTTCATATATATTTGATTTTGTATTGAATAAAATTATAGTGACTCTCAACCTTGGATTCCTGTGTGAGAATCAACGCAACGATTTGGACGAGTGTCAATTTTTATTGAATGAAATTACAAAAACTATCTAACTATTTCTCAACACATAAATTCTTAAATCGTGATAGAATTTCCAAACGAAATAAATCTCTCGAATCTTGTTTAAAATTTCAACGACTCAATGTTTCTAAATTTTCAACATGCCTTTAATCTTGACAATGAATCAAACAATAATCGTGAAGTCAAAAAAATTAAATCAATACTACAATCATAAATATTCAAATGTTGAATGGAAATCAATAATTGTTTAGAAACGAAACCATATAAAATATGGTTTTAGAAAATTACAATAGGAAGTTACAAGACCTCACAAAATGCAAGTTCCAATTGCAATAATTTTCAACGATAATACAATCTTGATTATCGAATCCACCATTTAGTTGGCAGCGAAAGAACAATTTGGATTTCCAAATTTCTAATTAAATACTACAACTACTATTCCCATTTTAATATACATATTTCTCATACTACAATAAAATTTAGAAATAAAATACCAAAACCAAGAAAATAGAAAGTTGACGATGTCTTTAGAGACTCGCGGTCCTTATGTTCTCCCTCTTGCTAATCACAAAAACTTTGTTGATATCTCCTTGCCAATTCTAGGGGTACTCTTATTTTCCATTAGCCCCCCAAGCCGCAAAGGGGCCACACACAAGAAACAAACAAACAATATCTCCAAGGATTTCCTTGCAATGAAGGGCTTCCACTCTTTCTACAAGCTTGGTATCCCAACTCTCACAAGTAAAACATAGTCTCAAAAAATTTGGTAGCATAATATTACCAACAATGAATAAAATCCATTTCCCTTGTACCACATTTTTTTTATAGAAAAATACCCAGTTACACATGTCCTCATGCACAATTAATTCTATTTTTAATTAATTTAATTAGAATTGTTCACCCACACACTTGTCACACTCACCCCAAGTTGCAAAAATAATTACCATTTTTATTTTACTTAAAAAGTCAATTTCCCTCACACTCCTCATTGTGTTCCTATTTTTTTCTCTTAGTTGTCCCTTTGCTCCCGAAATTTCCATTTAATGAGTGTCTCCTAATTATATCTTAATAAGAGTTGGATTACGAGTCTTCTTCTAGTTAGAGTAGTGGTATATTAACTCAATATTATATTCCATGTGTACTCATATCCTTTGATATCATTATTTATTCTATTTTTAAATATCCATTTTATTAATTTCATGCATTGTTGGCACAAGGCAGACCCAGGGTTCAGCTCCAAGACTATACCAACAAGCCCTAGCTATTGGCCCTTTCGAAAACATCTACGAAGTAGATGCAGTGTCACTCGAAGCAACTTTGAGGGGGTTGCAGGACAAATATGTCTACAACCAAAGGGAATATCAAGTGGATCTCACACAAGAACTATGAAATTATGAGTTTGATTTCTTATGCAGATTAATTCTTTTATTTATTTCAATACTTTGATTCGAGCTTAATACACTTCAACAATTTCAAATCATAATCAAATGAAAATAATTATGTAGATAAGTAAACATGCATATTAACAACACATATACCCTGGGGAAACCCTGTACAAAGAGAAAAACCCCGACAAACAATATTCTTTTATTGCATTAATAATGTAAGATCTCTTAAACCATGAATGTACTTTTCTCAAAGAGCTTGCCAAGATGACTCTAAACTGACAAAGACTTATAAGACCTTGCTGAAATACACCTTTGATATTTTGCCTCTTTATCACTGATGTGCTCCTTTATTACTTCACCCTCAACCTTCATAGGAAAACTCTGTTTCAAAATTGTGTTGAAAAACTGTGTTGAAGAGAGGTTTCAACCTCTTCTTATATAGGCTGAAGAGGGGAAGAGGAGAATCTCAAAATAGTAACCTGATTGCATGCATTAGTCATAATTCAGTTTCATACTTTAGTTCGAACTTAGAACTAGACTTGAGATTGGTTACAACTCAACATTATACTTTAGTTCGAACTTAGAACTAGACTTGAGACTAACATGCTTTAGTTCAAAATTAGAACTAGACTTAAGACTTTAGTTGCAACTCAACATTACACTTTAGTTCTAATATAGAACTAGACTCAAGACTTTAGTTGCCACTCAACATTACACTTTAGTTCTAGACTCAAGACTTGAGTTGCAACTCAACATTACTAAAATAGAACTAGACTCAAGACTTTAGTTGCAACTCAACATTACACTTTAGTTCTAACATAGAACTAGACTCAAGACTTTAGTTACAACTCCTGACAAGGCAATTCGAAATTCTCTTCATGGTGGATAATGTTTACACGTGCCAATGCACTAGATCAATACAATTACATCATTTGCAATATTAGGAATATTGTTTGTTTCTAGATCATAGGAATTTTACATTCAACCTAACTTTTGCTAGATACCTTGACTTTTTCTCATGGCTCACAAGGTTTGAATAGGCTCAGAGAGGTTGTATGTTCCCCCTAACTTTTGTACTAATCTATCTATGCTCAAAGAGGTTGTACGTTCCCCCTGACCTTTGCACTAGACTGCCTATGCTCACAGAGGTTGTACGTTCCCTTTGACTTTTGCATTAGACTCACATAGCATCTCATTCATCCTGAATTTTGGTTTGACTCACAAAGGTTGTCTGTTCCCCCTGGATTTTTTCAATACCTCACAAGACTGGTTGATTCTCCAAATTTCCCTGGCTAGCTTCAGGGTGGCCCATATGGCCTCTCATTGGAGAATGACTATCGATGATACCAAATTTAACAAGAACAACACATCATTCATATATCACTTATTAGCTTTGATCCATTCCATTCATCTATCATATCTACCATAGCAATGCAATAAGAGTATATAAATGACATATACAAAATACCAATCATACACAACACAAAATATATGTGGTTCACCCTCTCTCTAGGGCTACGTCCATAGAATTGTGCTATATTATATTTAAGTAAAGCATACAGTTCTTATCTATGCTCTTAGATAGTAGATCTTATCTCTTCCCCTTCATTTCTCTCCCCTCCCTGTGCACCCAACTGCAGGATTGATCTTCGCACCGAGATGAAGATCTTACAATCGAGAGGGCTCTTGCACTCAACACTTCTCTCTCACACAATACTCCTCTCTCAACTACCTCAATACCAACAAAAATAATAACAACATTATCGTACCAACCCAAAGTACCAACAAACCAACCCAGGTCCTTTAGACCTTTATTTATACATTACAATAGCTCACTAACAACCTTAGGCTCAAACCTAGGTGTCCAAAACCCTAGATACCAAAACCCTAGGTGTCTAAAACCCTAGGTAACCTTGACCCATGTTTTTAGGGCTTCGCCATCCTGTCTTTCCTTTCTTCTCGCGCGATGCTCCAGAGAATCTAATGATGGTTTTTTCCTCTTGTTGAGTTGTCCATGGTCCTTCTTCCTTGTTGACTTGTCATTCTCAATCCCCTTTTCCAACGGCTTGCTTTCTCAGGCTTCACTCCATCTTTTCTTCTCTTTTGCTCACTTCAAACCAATATTAGTCACTGTGTGTTCCACGAAGTTCGCTTGATCCATTTTCTTCCTTGATCTTCGCTTGCTTCCATAACCAAGGGCCAACAAGACCCCAACACGCACCTATGACTAGTCCCAAGGCACTTCATATATGACTTTTATGTTTTATTTTTAATTCAGACTGCACAGTGCAGCCTTTTTTTTTTATGTTTTCTCTTCTTCTCTTGTGCAGACTATCTTTTGTGTTTGGTACCCAGTTTCAACTGCACCTGGTGCCTAGACCCTTTTCTTCATTCTTTCACTGAGAGCAACGAGGCAGGTGGTTTTCATAATACAACTTCAGTCGACTCCCATTCACTAATCCTTCCTTCCATTCTCCCTTTAACGTCTTCAGCTGCGCAACTCCTCCTTCTGTGACATAGGTGATCTCATATGGTCTGAGACAATGTGTTCTAAATTTTCCATGATGTTTTATGAACTTTCTATCATAGACCACTACTAGGTCTCCTTGTCTAAATGCCTTCTTCTTGATGTGCTTGTCATGATAGGCCTTTTCTCTTTCCTTCTGAATGTGTTGATGGAATCTTGCAATGAATCTGTCTTCTTCCAATTCAACCAACTACACAATCCTCTCTTGAATAATTCCAGGGTCATCCATATCTGTAAAGGCAACAATTCTCAGGCTTGGTACAAAATATTCCATTAGAACAACAACTTCAAGACCATATACCAACTTAAAAGGGGTTTTCATTGTGAGCTTCTTTCAAGTGGTTCTATAGACCTATAATACTGTTGGTACTCTTAAATCCCAATCATATCTGTTCACACAACAAATATTGGTTAGTGTTTTTTCCAAAATCTTGTTGAATGCTTCAACTATACCATTTTCTTGTGGATGGTACGATGTTCTCTTCTAATGGTGGACTAGAAATTCTTCAGTTAGGGCTTTAACTGTCTTATTTATGAAATGTGTACTTTGATCACTTATAAGGATATTTGGGCATTCAAACCTCATGATGATGTCATCAAATATGAAGAAAACAGTTGTAGTTGCACTACAGTCCTTAACTGCTCTTGCTTCGGCCCATCTGGTCAAGTACTTTGTTGCTATAATTATGTACCTTATTCATGTGCGCTTTCCTGGTGGGTTTATAGGTCCAATGAAGTCAATGGCCCATTTTCTGAATTCTTGTAGGGTCAGTTGTGGTGCTAATGGAATTTCATCTCTTATGGATGGTTTCCCAACCCTGTGGCATACATCACATGCTCTAGAAAAGTCTTTAGCATCTCTTGTAAGGTAGGCCACCAAAGGCCAGCTCTAAGAATCTTTTGTGCAGTTGCTTTCCCTGCATAATGTCCTCCTGCAGTGCCTTCATGATATTCTGCGAGGATCAACGATCGTTCTGCCTCCATAACAAACCTTCGTAATATCTCATCTGGTCCCATCTTGTATAGATATCCAACTATAAGTGATAAATCTACAACACGCACCACTAATTGTTTCTTCTAAGGAATTGTATACTCATTGGGTGCCATTCCTGTTGATAGGAACTGGACTATCTCTATGAAGTGGTCATCGATATTTCTAATGGCTAGTAGTTGTGCATCCGATAGTGCATCCTCTAAATTGGTTGGCTCTTCACCATGTTCCAACCTTGACAAGTGGCCAGGACCTTTGTTCATTCTCCCTAGCTTTACTATGATCTCAAAATCATATTCTTGAAACAACAGAAGCCATATGCATATTCTCCCCCCCCAACACTTGTTTGTTGATTAGGTTCTTCATCGTAGAGTGATCAGTAAACATTTTAAAGTGTCCTCCCAACAAATAGTGGAAAAATTTCCACAGTGCATACACCATGGGTAATCCCTCTCTTTCAGTAGTGGTATAATTAATCTCAATTGTAGATAGATTCCTGCTAGAAAAGGCTAACAGGTGGTCAATATCTCATGTTCCTGGTTGTGATAACACAACTCCAAATGCAATGGATGATGCATCGACATGCACATGAAACTCCTTGGTCAAATCTCAGAAAACTAGAATGGGCGCAGTAAACATTTTCTATTTCAGTGTGTCAAAGCTCTACTGGAATTATTCTGTCCAACTAAACGGACAATCCTTCTTCAACATCTTCTCCATGGGCGTTGTAATCTAAGCATAGCCCTTAATGAACTTTCTATAATATCATGTGTGTCCCAACGTAGTGCGCACCTGTTTGAGTGACATAGGATGGGGTAGATCAACTATAATGACGATCTTGGATGGATCTACCAACAATCCTTGCTTGCATACAATATGACCTTGAAGAACTCCAAATGGTGAAAATAAAATATATTTCTTCAGATTCAAAGCAATTTGACACTACCTGCATTTATCCAACATTAGCATTAGACATTCAATGTTATTTTTCAACAAACTAAACACAGTCTAGTCATCAAAATATGCTTCTAGAAATTTATGCAAAAATTATTTGAACACTTCGACCACCACACTGGAAAATATGGCTGGTGCATTCTTCAACCCGAATGGAATCACTGTATATCGGTAGGATCCCCATTCTATGGAAAATATGGTCTTATGGTGGTCCTCCTTGGCAATCCAGATCTGATGCTATCCTGAAAAGCCATCTGTAAAAGAATAGACCTCCTGACTTCCCACGTTATCTAACACTTCGTTGGTGAATGGTATAGGGAAGGGTTCATGCAAACAAGCATCGTTCAACTTCCTGAGATCTACGCAGATCCTGATCTCATCTGTCTTCTTGTCTTGCACCACCATAGGGTTGATCCACTCTGATTCTTCGACAGGTTCTATAATCCCTGCTTCCAGCATTCTGTCAAGCTCAATCTTCACTTTCTCCTTGTATTTGGGGTTCAATGTGTAGGGTCTCTGTTTGACTAGTCTTGCATGTCGTTTCAAAGGGATGCTCATCTCACCCATAGATCCTTTGATTCCCTTCATATCAGTGAAATTGGTCGGAAACAAGTCCTGATACTCATGCAACAACTCAGTAATCTTGTCAATGGTAGCAACATCCCAATAATCTCCGACATTGGCAAGATTCAGTGTCTCCTCTATTCCAATATTGACTTTCTTAATCTTGATTGACTTTCCAATGAATGGTAGTTCAAATCCTGGTCCTTCCACATCTCTCTGACCTTTTGTTTCTGTGATGTTCACTTTCCTGGGATCATCATCTTCATCTGTATTGATGTTGTAAATCCGTATTGATGTTGTAACAACCTTGCAGTTTTTGGAGAGGCACAGTCCATTCATCCTCTTCCTGTTCTAAGGGAAGGCTAGATATCTCCTCGAATACTTTTTGTCTCACAATATGTAATGCTTGATCTACTGATTGATATTGAATTTCAAATAAGAAGGTAGTTACAAAATTATGAGTCATACCTTCCTAATCTGTAGTGATGAGGCGCAACTCTACTTGAAGGTACCAGTTAATAGGGGTTGTATCCAGTGTGTTAATTAATTTTTGCACCCACTATTATTGTGTAATGTCTCTCCAGGCCTCTTCATAGCTCCACACATGGTCCTTTGGGCAGTTTCGACCTCTGTATCTTACTTCACAGCTTTCGAGTTGTGTTGAGAACCTCGTTGTCATCAAAGTATGACATTGTGTACAGTATGTGATATTAATTTTATGCACCCCCCACCATCTTGTTGGTGTGGATTTCAAGGCCTCATCCATTGCCAACAACCTATGTTATGTTTGTACACTTTACTCAAAGTTCGACAAGAAGGTTTCTAAAGGATTCAAACCATCAAAGGTGGGTAAGTTACTTATTGTTGTGCCGATCCAACGAATTTGTATGGTAAATTGAGAACATCTCCTTGTAGAGACTTCATACATCTAGTTATTCTAGTTCTCCAGTGCTTCTTCTGAGTCTAATGAGCAAGCGTTGTCACTTCGACAACTTAAATTCCCATCGGTTGTAGGGTTAATGTAATCATGTTGTTTAGCTATTAGTTTATATATGTTTTCCAATTCGTATGATCAATCTTCTTCTCTAATGGGCTCTGTGTATCGCTGACCTTCATATGGATCTAAAGGTGCTATGAACCTGAGGCCATCTCCTTCAAAAGTCATACATCTCTTCTTTAATTCAACAACAATAGATTTATTGAAGGCCCAATCAATTGCTAACAATGCAGGGTAACGACAAATGTCATCAACTATTTCAATTACCTCAAAATATGAAAATGTTCTTACTTCGTTGATGTCCATAGGGACATGTTCCAATCTACAAAAATAACTTACAACTTGTTGATTAGCCATCCTAAGCCTGATAGGGGAATAGATAAACTTTAGTTTTCCCATTTGTGCCCAGGTTTTCTTCATCATGACATTGAGCTCTGACCCTAAGTCGAGTACCACATAGTCTATCTCATACTCTCTTATTTGAGCATTCAAATGTAATTCCTTATTTGTCCTTCTCTTCTTACTGATTTGGTGTACTACTCTATTCAGTAAGGGATCCATTTTTCCTTTCTCATATTGTCTGATTAAATTTTGTAATTCTTGTACAATTCTTTCATCTTGAATCAACTTAATACAACTATGTAAAAATTCCATGAGCTTACTTACCTCTTTTCCTTCTCTTGGTGAAGCATACTGATCAAATTCGTGAAGCATTCCATACTCTCTTACTTCTGGTTTTATCTTCGATGAAGAACCTTGGTCTCCTCTAAACTCTGTTCTTGCTTCCTCAAATATTTGTCTTTCTTTCTTTGCATCAAAAGTTTGGGTCTTCTCTACGACTTTCTTGATTCCTGAATATTTTGTGCTCTTCAAGTGGGTCAGTCTTTCCTCTCCTGTAACAACGCCTCCTCTGGTTATTACACCAACTCTAGGGTCTTATCTATGAGGTTCATCATAGATTAGTTTCACTTGAAGGTTATGTTGAGGTCCTCATCTCTCCTACAACTTAGCTAGCAGTACAAAACAATCTTCTATAACATGGTCAAACACGTTGCAGTGGCTACAAGTGGTACAGGGGTTCTGACAATCCCTTTCAATGTGCCCTAATTGTGCACAGTTATAACAGATGATCTCTCCTCGGCCTCGACTCATTCCTCCTCCTTGTCCTCTTCCTTTGAATCCACCACGAGGGTTGAAGTTTCCTCTTCCTGGAGAGTTGTATTGCATAGTGTTTCCTTATTGTTGTAATTCATCTTGAATCTTATATATGTCTCTTGACCTTTCATGCATGATATCGTAAGCCCTACAATCCCTATCATCATTTCCTACGGACTTACAGAATGTACAATACAAATTTGTAGGTGTCTAAACATACTTTTTCTTATAATAGAACTCACCAGTACGATGTCTATTTCTACATACCTCACACCAGGGTAAGGTGACTTGCTTCAAGAGGCTTGGGGCTCTAGAAGCCAAGTATTCATTTAATAGAGGGAAGTGTTCCTTTTCATGGCCTTATGATCTATATCCGACACACCAGATTTCCTCTCTTTTATCTTTTCCCTTGTCTTTCTTCATATCTTCGACCTATAGAGACAAACTAGTTAGCTGACTCAGGATCTAAATCATACCTGAGATGGATTCTCCCATAGGGGATGATTATAGCTTCATAGTGATCTCCAATGCCTCAACCTGTGAAGCAATCTTCTGTTGCATCAGGGGAACTCTGATGTGTGGTAGACGGGTAGTAATGAACCATTCCTTGTTCTGTTCGTCTGGGATCTAAAAATTCAATTGGCCTATTAAGGTCTTGAATCTCTGATCAAACTCCCAAATAGGTTAAACCACCTTCTTCTTGATCTATTTCATCTCTATGATACATTGGGATTCTGACTTAGGTTTCGTGAATCTTTCAATTAGCGCATTCTTGATATGATTCAATGGCTTATGCTGTGCAAGTGCTTGGACAAGTTTCATGTACCAACTCAGTGCGCGATCTCTAAGAGTTGTACTGAAATGAGTTCTTTGGACAACTTCATATATGACATTCTTAATGTTCCATACGGATTCACATATCAACTAATGTTGATCAGGATCTTTAGATCCATCTCCCCTAAAGATAGGGAGTCTTATCTCATCTTCCATAGATCTTCCTAGGGTTCCTAACTGAATATGTGGTGGACTACTATTGACAGTTCTCTGGATTCTCTGGTGACTGGGATTACTCTGGTTTCTTAATACTGAATCAACAGGAAGGATAACAATACTTACTTTGATGGTCTGTGTAGTTTCTGAGGTTTCAGGCTCTCCTCGGTGAAGCTCTTTAGTTTTTTCTTCCTCTTCCCTAGCGGGTTCAAAAGGTTCTTCGTCTGTCACGTTTGCTTCTTCTCCACTGTAGAAACCTCCCTCCCTGTAGTTCGGTTTAAACAAGTTCACAAGGTGAACTTCTCTGAATACTCTCCCACTACATGTATGTCCATCTTTTGTGTCACTGTCGTTGTACGAATTTTTGAACATTATATCTTCTTGATCCAACCAATCTATTGTATCTTCAAGATGTTCTTCTCATGCAATAGAATATTGATTCTCAGCTTCAGAAATTGAAAAAATTCCCCTCAAGGTCCATTGAAAAAATATCTCTCGTCTTGGCTATATGATTCTACTCTATCAACAACAAACTCTGTGATGTACCCTCCAATGGTACTATCAAACTAGTTATCCAATTCTCATGATACAGTTTTATCAACTCTCTTGACCTTCTTGATCAACTCCAACATCCAAGCCACAGGAAGTCTAGATCGAATCTCGAACTGGGTATCTGTTAATCTAGCTAGCCAATTATATAGCTCTTGATGGATTCCTCCAAAGAAGATCTCATTTATATGGGTAAAGATATATTTCTCCAACTAGTCCTCTAAACTAAGATTAGGTTTCTTGTTYTGGGCTTTAGCGAAGTCCTTTTCTTGATCTTCTATCCACTTTTGAATCTTTGTCTTCGATGGAAACCACCTTGACATTCCCTCAAGAAGATTCCTGTCCTGTGAATGGAACCATTTGTTGGTAAAGGGGCAGACCCAGGATTCAACCCCAAGAGCGTACCAACAAGCCCTAGCTATTGGCCCTTTTGACAAYACCTGCAAAGMAAATGTAGTCTCACCCGAAGAAGCTATGAGGGGGTTGTAGGACAAAGATGTCTACARCCAAAGGTAATATCAAGTGGATATCACACAAGAACAACATAGCATTCATATATCACTTATCATCTTTGATCCATTCCATGCATCTATCATATCTACCACAACAATGCAATAAARGTATATAAATGACAGATACAAAATWCCAATCACACACAACACAAAATATACATGGTTCACCCTCTCTCTAGGGCTACATCCACAGAACTGTGCTATATTATATTTAAGTAAACATACAGTTCTTATCTTTTCTCTTAGCTATAATATCTTCTCTCTTCTCCTTTGTTTCTCTCCCTTCCTTGTGCACCTAGTTGTAGGGTTGATCTTCACACCCAACTGAAGATCTTACAATCCAGAAGGCTCTTGCACTCAAAACTTCTCTCTCACCAAATACCCCTCTCTCAACTAACTCAATACCAAAAACAACAATAACAACATTATCGTACCAACCCAAAGTACCAACAACCCAACCCAGGTCCTTTAAGCCTTTATTTATACATTACAATAGCTCACCGACAGCCTTAGGATGAACCTAGGTGTCCAAAACTCTAGATACCAAAACCCTAGGTCAACTTGACCCTTGTTTTCAGGGCTTCACCAACCTGTCTTTCCTTCCTTCTCGCGCGGTGCTCTAAAGAATCTAACGGTGGATTTTCCCTCTTACTGAGTTGTCCACAGTCCTTCTTCCGTGTTGACTTGTCATTCTCGATTTCCTTTTCCAACGAATTTCTTTCTAGGGCTTCGCTCCATATTTTCTTCTCTTTTGCTCACTTTGACCCAATACCAGTCACTGTGTCTTCCACAAAGTTTGCTTGCTCCCTTTTCTTCCATAACCAAGGGCCAACATGCACACATGTGTATTTTATTCAACCTTTAAATTTTATACCCCCTTTTCCTAGAGTTTGATTATATTCTCAAATATTTTAACTTATGTCAAAATTCATTTAGTCCTTTATTTAAATTTAGACTTAGACTTAGTCTTAGAATTAGGCTTATAATTTTTTTAGGATTTATAATTAATAATTTACTATTTAGTTAATTATTTTATTCTAACAAGGTCTCTTCATTTCAATGTTTTCTAGGCCACCTAGATTTATTGACTCAAGTTTTAATTATGCGACATGCCCTTCAAGACGCACCAATGTGCTCCAAGGGGGCCACTCTGCTTAGACACATTTTGGAATTTTTTCTAATACTTGGAGTAAAAAATCCATTCATTTGACCTTGTGAGTGACTAAGGGACTCTAAGGAATAAGGATTCATCCTTATTGTGTGCCCTTTAGAAATCTTCGTGAGTGATTGTCTCAATCCACCCTCATGACATCATGTACCTGTCAAACTAGGTAATAGTTAACCTACATTTCAGACCATGATGGGAGTGATGGTAGCTTGTGACAAGGACGTTGCCACACCTCTCCCCCAATGTTCGGTTTCTGTGCATGACATGTTTATTCCTTATGTTAATTCGTTTATAAATCATCGTCAAGCTTGCATCCACTAAAAAAACCTGTGTCAATAATCCATATAAATAAATCATATTATAATCAATCATATGTCACATGTGCATAAAATGAAATAATCAAACAAATATAATCCACTCCCTAAATCAATCCAGAGTCCAAGAAAGTCCATTGATTCCATCGACATCCATAACCTATCATTTGTCCTGCACACTAAGTAAAACTTGTCAATAACATGTGCAAATACATAAACATGAAAATAGTAAATCATATACATCATCATCATCATCATCATCATACATAACCCATAATCAAAACAAAATCATAATATACCATAACTGGATCACTTGCACACAAGTGTCCTCAAAGAATATGTCAATAAAAGTGTGCTCAGTAGAGAGGGATGTTACATACACCACCTCCTGTTTTAAACTTCAAACCAAAGTTTGTACAATATATAAATTAAATTAAACAAATGTATCTTACATATATATACATATCAAATCTAACAAACAAGTAAGGAAACAATTGACGCATCTCATATGCATCCTCCTATGTAGTCGAGTGTGGACTATAATTGTCCCGCTCAACCTTGACCTGATTGACTATTCGACGTCGTATCTGTCGACTATGATGATACATAATTTTGATTGGATCCACCATGAGAGCACCCTTGTCTGACACCTTTAAATAATTCATGTCAATAACATGTGATAGGTCACTAATATAATGTTGTAAAATAGATACATGAAATACATCTTGCATACACCTCAAAAAATCATGCAAGGCTAGTCGATAAGCGATGGATCCTTTATTTTCCACAACTCAGAAAGGTCCCACAAACCTAGGAAAGATTTTAGCACCCTTTCCAAACTTGATTGAAATCTTATGCAATTTTACCTGCAAGAAAACTATGTCGCCAACCTCATAACTGTGGTCAACGTGATGCACATCATCATAACTCTTCTGTCGATCCTGTCATTTTTTAATCCTTTTTCTTATTGATTGTATCTATTATTCCAATTCTTGGATCACTTCCATCCCACCAAGACCCTATCCTCAAGTCGATCCCAACTCAATGGTGTCTGACGCGATCATCTGTAAATAATCTCAAATGGTGACATATTAATCGTACTATTATAGTTGTTTTTGTATGGAAACTATACCAATGGATAGAAGTATTCCCAACATTTACGTTGATCCATTATATACACATGCAAAATATCCTCGAAAATATGGTTTGTTCTTTCTATTTGTCTATCTATATCTTGGTGATATGTTGTACTAAAATTTAGTTGTGTTCCCAATATGCAAAATATCCTCCAAAATATGGTTTGTTCTTTCTATTTGTCTATCTATATCTTGGTGATATGTTGTACTAAAATTTAGTTGTGTTCCCAAGGCCTTTTGGAAACTGGCCCAAAAATGTCCTGTAAACACCAATCCTCGATCAGAAATTATTCTTATCGGTACTTCATGTAACCTCACAATCTCGCTAACGAAAACTATCGCTATATTTGGCGCCTCATACATTGTATGTACTAGAATAAAGTATGCACTCTTCGTCAAAGTGTCAACATCTACAAAAATTGAATCGTCTCTCCTTATCGTTAGTGACAATCCAACAATAAAGTCCATTGAAATGAATTCCCATTTTGATTTAGGAATAACATGTGATTGTAACAATCCCACTAGATGTTTATGCTCAACCTTCACTTGCTAACATTCTAGACACCTCTCCACGTAACTCACTATGTCCTCTTTCATTCATTTCTAGAAGAATAAAGGCTTGAGGTCTGCCTTCATATTTGTGATTCCCAGATGATAAATGAAAAATGCTCGATGGGCTTCTCTCAGGATCAAACTTCTTAATTGTTTGTTAGGTGGGACGTAAATTTTTCCATTACATGTCAACAATCTATCATTGTCCACATAATAACCTTCAAACTTCAGTACCATCATGGTATCTTCAACATTAATATCCTTAACTTCCTTATACCAATCATCGTCAATTTGTACATCTAGAATATTTTCTCCCAGATTCATCTTAAGGGGTATTACTGATAATATGCTTGGTCTCTAACTCAATGCATCTTCCACTATGTTTATCATTCCTTTAATGTAAGTAATCTCAAAGTCCTGTTTGATAAGTAATTCTGACCAATGTCATTATCGTGCATTCAAGTCACTCTAAGTAAATATATGTTGCAATCCACAGTGATTTGTCTTTAATTCAAAGTTTCATCTAATCAGATAATGTCTCCATACTCTCAAGGAATATACAATTTCTAATAACTCCAATTCATGCATTGCATATTTCTCCTCATTCTCTCTCAATTTCCTTGAAATGTAAGCGATCACTCGACCGTCTTACATCAATACTCCACCTAAAACTTGCTTGGATGCAAGTGTGCATACAAAGAATTCCTTGCTATTGCCACAGACTTTCATTATCGACATTTTTTTTTTAAAATCTTTGATCTTTTGAAATGATTATGTGCATTTATCAATCCATACGAACTTCTTTCTTTTCTTATGTGACTCAGTGATTGGATTTTCTATCTTCTAAAAACCTTCGATGAATCATCTGTAATATTGTGATAAACCCATAAAGATACATACTTCTTATATGTTAGTCGAATATGGACATTCCATAATATCCTCTACTTTTTTTGGATCCGCAACGATACCTTCACCAGATATGATATGTCCCAAATAATGAATCCTTGATTGGTAAAAAGAACATTTCAATAACTTCTCGTACAATTTGTTTTCTCTTCGACCTTTTAGGAAGAATATCAAGTGTTCATCATGCTCTTCCTTTGTCCGAGAACAAATATTTATGTCATCCATAAATACTTGAATGAAATTGTCCAAGTATTCACGAAACACCCCATTCATCAAAATCGTGAATAACCCTAGGGAGTTCGTCAAACCAAATGATAAAACTGTAAACTCATAATGTATGAATCTCATATTAAATGTAGTCTTGGGGATATATTCCTCCTTAATCTTTAATTGATGATATCCCAAACTCAAGTCAATCTTCGAAAACATCGTTTCTCCCTTCATCTGATCAAATAAGTCATCTATTTTTGGAAACATATATTGGGATCATTGCTTTGTTGAATTGATGATAGTCAATACAAAGTATCCACAATCCATCCTTATTTGTCATGAAAATAATTGGTTCAACCCAAGGAAAGACACTTGGATGTATAATTCCCAAGTCCAACAATTCCTTCAATTTCATTTTCAACTTCTACAATTCAGGCGTTGACATCCGGTATGGAGTTCTTGCAATCAGTTCTATTCTAGGTTTCAAGTCTATTGTAAACTCCAACACTCTCTCGGGTGGTAAACCTGACAACTCTTTTGGAAATACATCTGCAAACTCTTGTACTACATGAAGGTCTTCTAGTCCTTCCACCTCACCCTTTTTGTTTAGCGCTAAGATAGCATAAAGTTTGCATCCCTTTCACATACTCTTTTGTAGCTATAGAGAAGAAATAAACCTCAAGTACACTCTCTAGTTTCTTCCTAAAATCAGTCTACTTTTTCCCAAATCATCTATCAAACTTAACCATTTCTTCTTAGAGTTAAGTATCACATCATGCAATTATATCTAGTCCATACCAATCACTATTCATAATATCCTAAGATTGTGACATAAAGATCGACCTTCATTACAAAATCTCCCAAGTTAATGTTAGTGTTCATAACTTTTCCTCCAACTTTTTGTTTGGCACCCAAAGTCATTTATACATATCTAAAATCATCCTTCTCGACTTCTTTTACCTTAATTATATTTAGCGATGCAATAGGGATAAAGCTCTCCGTAGCACCTGGATCTATCAAAATACTAAAAGTTTTATCAGTGATTTTACTCGATGTCTCGAGCAAAGTGGACTGGTGTTCGTCCTGATGGTTTTTCACCACTGCCTGAATCTTGTGGGCCTTTCGCAAATATCTAACAGTAGTGGGTCCTGATTATCCAACCACTATGTCCTTATCAATTGGAAAATATCATTGTTAATGTGGCTCTCCATATGTCCAACATCCAATCTTTGGTCCAATGCTCTCAGTCTCTGAAGTAGAAACTGGTGGCCTAAAAGTCTGTAATGTACCCCAAAATTTCCAACAAAAAAATAATTTTCTAGGTGCATTAAAACTCATTTACTCCGTTCATGACCGTTAGCAATTACAACATTTTGGTCGGGATACGACATGTACTTATTTATATTATCAGAATGAAATAAGTGATTACCCCCTCCCTGAACTTGTTCTTATTATTATTACTCAAAACATGTGTTAACATTTGTCAAACAAGCTAAATTGTCGCCTCTTCATAACCCTATGAACTGGTCATGTCCACAAGTTCTATAGTAACTCTATCCTACAAAGTTCTTACTTTTATTAAGGGTTTCCCCAAAACATTCCACTAGAGTTCCACATTCAAATAAGTCTGGTACTCTCTTCCTTATATTTGAATGAAGGGGTAGTTCAGACTTCAATATGACAATCCCATACAATCCATCTCTTTCTCTTTATTATAACCCCTTATAATTATCAAGAAGTATTAAAACATTGCTACTATATGAAAACCCATTATCATAAGGTTTTTATATCCAAGGCAACGTATTATTTGGTTTGAGTTTACTAGAACACGTAGTAGCGCGTCTTACCTGAAGGGTTTACGCTTTGTCGCATATGATTTCCTTGCAACATCCATACCCTAATTGATTGTGCATTGTACCATCATAGTAGTGGTCGTCCTCGTCAATTTTCTTATTAGGGTTTCCATATAGTAGTTGGTAGGCTTGACACACACCAGTTGAACAACGAGAGGGTCACCCGAGTACATATATTAATATTGGGGTTAGAAAACCTACCTAGCGCGGCATGTAACCACCCCAAATATTATTGTCCATCATGGAAGCCATACGATTTCATGACATGGATTAGCACTAACAATATTAGTGGCTTGGTTCAATGTGTAGTTAATACTTTTCCGTAACTACATTGAATTCCTCTGGTTGGTAGTTATGAGGTTTTTTGCATGGTAGAGGTTCTATATTAATGTGACCAATGTGGATACGCCATGCATGCATACTCAAATGGCCTGTGTACCTAAGTCATCCATTCACCATTAATTCATGATACAAAATTCACTTGGGCAACCAAAGTTTCCATTTCCTTTGGCTCTTATGCATTTTTTGCAAAATGCCCTACATTGCCCTCTGAAACATTGCTCTGCATCTAACCATTGGCGACAAGGGGGGATCTAACTCTGCATATGAAAAGAAAATTTTATGCATCTGTCTGGTTTTCCTCATTTACCGGGTAAGATCACAAAACCCTATCACTTGGACTAACTATAGCATATAGGGGAGTCGGTCGCATATTAACTTTGTCTTTTTAACTGATTTTTTTTCTTTTACTGTTGCTGGTTTAGAGATTCCCTTCTTGTTAATATTAACTCTCTAGAACAATCCTCTCCAAGCTCTAGTTAGATACGCAAGTTCTACAATGGTGGTGGTTTATGGCTTGATATCTTCTGTGAGTGTATCCATCCACTTCTCCAGGATTTCGTTATGTTGTAATCCATCTACACAAACGGTTTTTAAATTCTTGACTCAAGGATTGTCTCAAAATGTGTTAGGGTCCTATCAATAAGAGTTATCCTCAATCATCTCTTTTATATGTAGCCCTCTATTTATTTGGAGTTTCTTATGGCATACCTATTGCTTCATCTCCTGTGGTTAAACCCTATTATAGTGACCCTAAAATTCAACACCATGTATTTTTGTAGAGTAACGGTATACCAAAGTTCTCTATCATAATCCATTTTTCCATTCGTGAGGGTTTTCCATCAAGACCAAGAATCTATCCTCGTTGCTTAAACCCACCCTTTTAATTTGTTGTTCACTTACTCTATTCTCTGTAGATATGGGTTGCATTTTTTATACTTTGTTTTTCTTTAGTACTATGTCTTCAAGCTATTGGCTCTTGCCTCTGACTTACGGTGGAGATTTTGTATCCTCAGATTAAAGGTTGTAGAGGTTTTTAACAAAATTAAAGCCATTTACCCTATTCGTATTTGGACTTGTATGGATAAAATCTTAAGATTCCCACTGTATATAATTATTCCAGAGTCTTAGTTATATTAAGGGATTTATTCTTTCTCTTTGTTCTGGAATATTGATGTCAATTCGTTAACTTTTATTTTATTCATGTCAAGGGAAAATAACTTTAATTATCCAGAACCCTGTCCATGATTTGCATTTTCCTTTAAACTCAAGCTCTAGGTTTACTTAATTATGAGAACAATATCATAACCCTATCTGTGATACCAAGAGGGTAACTCTATAGATCATGGTTTAGACTATGCRTTCTTTAAAATTCTAGCTATGCCATATAATGTTAAATCATTTGATACATTATGAGCAATTGGTTATTCTATTTAAGTTACAACAATAATKATGGGACCCATGTTTTCCATTGCGAGGGTACCCATCAGTTGTTTCAAAGTCCACTCTTCCCCTTCGGGCTATGGACCGTTCRCTCAATGTTGCTGAYAGAGAAAKAAAACACCCAACACCAACCTCAATCTAAGTATTGACCTGGTGTTGACTCCTTAAATAGTACGCTTTGTGGGTTCTTCCTGAATGTTGCTTTCTCTTTCGTATTTAATTCTCAATGTTTACAAGTTCYTGAGAATAATTTTGTTTCTGTTAATTTTTGGATTCTTCATAAACCTKTTTACTAATTCATGATATTCTTTGGAGGACTTGCATCTTTCRTGGTCAACAGATCCGAATATCGCCAGGCTCAAAAAAGGTATTCGAGTTATGATTTCCAGTATTTAATCATTTGAGGATTCRGGTTCGGTTAAGTGGTACTCAGTTCTTTCCCAGGTTATTCAGTTGTAAAAGAATATAGATCAAAAGTCTCTGGATATACAGATCGTTCATTAKCTTAAGACAGGAGTGTACCGACTTTCCTACAATTCAATCTCTATATTATGTGGCATATGACACTATAGMTTTGTTTATTGACTTTGTTGTGGTATACAAAACTATAAATTTATGCCTTTGGTGCATTCCTATCAATATAAGCTTAGTTGAAATCTCAATGATCCAATATCTAAATCTTTCGGTGTATTGGATGTATGTATAGTTCTAAGAATCTGTAAGGGAAACAACATATATGTATAAATGAAATTCTTTATATTTTGGTATTTACTCCAATACCTCGTTTGTGCTCATACAAATTTAAGTATTCATTTAAACACATGTCTATACCCTTATATATATATATATATATATATATATATGGATATGGTATAGGTTGTGCTTATCATGGTGATACTTCTGTTCTGTTAGATTTATTGCAATATGCATGCATTCCTGTAGATCTGTACTTCAGATGTTTGACCTATAGTAATCTATAATAAATCCTTATACAGGTTTATACTGGGGTCTACATTCATACTTATACCAAATATTTTTAACATCAACAACATAATCGAACTAATATTTGTTTCCTACTGTGGATTCAGAGGGTGTATCATTTGAATAATAAACTTTTACACATTCATCAACAACTATCACACATGGTAGTTTTTGTTAGCTCTACTCACTAGATAAATTTAAACTGTAAAAGAAAGCCTATTCTACAATTCGTTTTAGTCTGCTAGCCATTAACCAATAAAACAATTCAACAAGGGATAAGTAGATGTACATATCTGAAAAACGTGTTGGGACAACAAATGGAACAGCCAAGTTCCACCCAAGCATAGAACAAAACAACCAATCTACTTGTTTCGTTGACCCCCTACCCTGACCATGAATCCATGAGTGCAAACTCCAAAACTCCTCCTTAGCTATAGTCCTCTTTCAGATCAGAATTCTCCTTGCCTCCCACTCAGAAACAATGCTCATAACAGCAAGTGATATCCTTCCTCTATCATACTAGGCCATGTACTAAATCCTTCCATGTGTTCTATATGCAAAAGCATCTTGTGCCTAGGTCTTTTCTCCTTTGGGAATTTTTGCAACATTACGAATCCCTGATTTTCAGGGGGTTCCAATGGCCAAATTTTTCATTTTCCACTTGTAAAATTCATCCCTGAGGTAGTTCAATATTGTTCCCTACTCATGGAGTTATGGTCAACTGATTTCAACCTAGCTATTCCATTTGTCCCTCACCAATTAATAAAAAAATATTTGTCTCTTACAAGTTTCATAGTCAAAGAGTTGGTTTGGAAAATCAAATATTTTCCCAACAATCACAATAATAAATTACAATTAACTAAATTCCAAATTTCAAATTTCCATAAATGGCAATAATTTTCCAAATTCGAATTTGCCAAAAACGGAAATAAATTCCTAAGTGCATTGAGACATTAATAATAATTTATTTTTGGGGATATTACATAGTCTATTTTCCTGGTTTATTCTATTGAATATGCCTAAACTATTGTTGTTTCTTTGGACAGTGCTATTGTTGTTGTTGTTGTGGTTCTCTGTAAGCAGTTCTCTGTTGAAGAGTGTGTTGTCTCGGTGTCGAGAACATAGGTATTATGTGTATCTCAATGTCAAAAAGTCTGTCGGGCTAGTGTCTCATGCTGTTGCGCTCCAAATGTCATTTTTCTAGTCGGTATGGAAGGAGTCATGCTGAAAACCCCACTTCTTGGTTCTTCCTTAGCTACAGGATCCTTCTGAACTACATCGTGCAACATATGAGGAATTATGATCCTAACCTTTGAACTAATGTTTAATTTAAGGTCAAAGACAAAATTGTTTATCTTTAACTTCATCGTGCTCATATGTGGAACATACCTACGTAGATCTATGAACCTGGCCTCATACTCCAGTATCATATGAATGCCCAATCATAACTCATTAAAATCATTAAGTTGGTGCTCAATGAATTCATCAGACAAGTACATCTCCTGAAATCGTTCCTCAAACAATTCCCATGACATGTCTTATACAACCATGTTTAGTTGAGGTAGGAGTGTCTACCACCAAAGTAAATCACTCCCTTTTAGTTGAAAGAATGCCATGTGGAATTTCATGTTAGAGGTGTAATAATTAAGTATGAAGCACATTTCCATGTTATCCAACCATGCCTCGGTGACTAAGTCATCCGTGGCACGCCATAACTCGAGAAACTTAACCTTCTCTAGTTATCTATGTATACTACTATTACCAGCTGGAGCACATTGTGAACCCTCATTGGGTACATATTCCCTACCCTAATCTCCATCTAGGTGGTTGATCAACGCCTCTGACATCCTCTCGAAGGATCCCATCATACCTACCACTTCTCCCACAACAACCTGCTCCTGATAAGCCATCTTCTCATCTACTTGAGGGTTAGATCCCTCTGTTGTTGATACTATCAGAGGTGTCACACCTCTTCCTCTAGTACCATGTCATGTACTTCTCCTATGTCCTCTAATCATGATTACCTGCATGGATAATTTTAAATTAAGTAGGGATACATCTTAATTATTTAATTTTATAAAAGTGGAAGGTGTAATGGTCCAATGTCACATGGTTGAACCCGCCCTGATACCATATGTAATGTCCCCTCTTTTTATACATAAACTCAGTAGATATAATGATTTGTTTTTTGAAACATTAGTTAGAACAAGTGATATGAGACAATAACATACATCAATTTTACATATATTCTTCTCATCTCCATCATTACAAGGAAAGAAACAATTAAAACATCATGAATACTAATATATTAATCACATGTCATAAATATAACAAGGATGAATAACCCCCCAACCTACCCTGCAAGGTTAGGACCTCCAATACACATAATCAATTCTCAAGTCTAGGGTTGATCTGATTGATTTTAACCATTTAAGGTCTTAGGAATGGAGGTTGTTCTAAAGAACATGGGGGTATCTATTACCATAAACAACTCTAATTTTGAATCAAACTTAAAATACCACTAAGTACTTATTCATATCGTAATTCAATAATTCAATTCCTCAAATACCAGACAAGTTTTCCTTCCTTTAATGTTTACAACAATAATAATTATTCATCATCTAGATATTATGCCTTCTCTATATGAAACCTAACATATATTGTTTTTCTCATCATTACAAAAAGTATCTTTCTTTTTAGAATGAAAACATCAATTATCATTCAATATCTATACCAATGCACCATCTATATAAGAATACAATCCAATATTGATCATTATCTAGACAAAATTTCCTACTCCCAAAAAATGCCACATATAAACTATATTCAATATTGACAATTTTCCTTTCCTTAACGAATGGAATTAAACATCAATATTCACTTAGACTAGTGTACCAAATGAAATATATGGTTAATCTACGATGACTCGACAATCATTCATCACTTCAACAAAATGTGGAAAGCAAATTTTATGAGATGTCTAATCACTAGTTCAACTTTATTCACGAGCATTCTTTTCAAGGACTCTTTGAACTAAGAAAGGAATTAACTTTTATAGTTGTAGAGGTTTAAAAATACTTAAACATCATTGCACTAGAATTCCACTATGGATTCATTAAGTACAACAAGGTATAATAATATTTAACTATTATCAAGTTAAAACATAGCCACTATATTTAAATACCTATGGAGGTAGGATGTCATAAATCAAAAGATATTCACTGAAGTTTTTGAATTACTATTTTTTTTATTAGTCTAAGAACTTAGGTTCATGAACAATATTTATTACTTATCCGAAAACGAAAATTCTTAAGGAGTTGGACGATATTCCGACTATGTAGGTTGATAACTAGGGAGGTCGAGAGACTCGAAGACCAAGTGAGCTAGTGAACTATTAACCAAGACACTTGCTCCAAGATTCACACACTTGGAAGAACTACTCGACTAGAAATTGATTGTAAGTGATCTTGAGAGATGTAATTAATGTTAAGTCCCACGAAAACTATAGGTGAAGAGTTCAAGTAGTCGATATCTTAGTGATATCGCTACAACACCAATCCATGTAGGTCGACCGATTTGTAACGATCCTAATTGGATACATGCTTAAAGATTATTAAGTAAGATTTAATTAAAGAAATTAATTATGGATAACTGAGTAATAATTAAAACTACAAATCACATTTAATGACCTGTGAAATAAAATTAAAAGATCAATGAAAAATGATATAAAAATGGTGGCGTATGCAGAGAGGGATAGCCATGGATCCTGAGAAGATAAAACATTAAATCATGATGAAGGACGGAGGATAGAGGGTGGTTGAAGGAGTAACTGCGTGAGTCGACAGGGAGGAATAAGGGACGGGAAGAGGGGGATGTGCGGACCATTTGACAGGGGGATGGATGTTGCGGATTGTGTGGCCTGAGAACCATTGTCTTTTGCCGTGAGCAGAGATTTTGCATTTGCTGTGAGCAATGATTTTCTGTGCACTGTGGTATTGGCTGTGAGCCTGTGATATTTTGTGGACTGTTGGCTTGCTGTGAGCAAGGAACAGTGTGTTCTGGACTGTGACTCTTGATCAGGGGAGGCACCGAGTTGCTGGAGGTTTTGGGCATGGAGGGCCAGGATATCCGTAGATATCCTAGAGCTAGGTAGTTTTCCTAGTTGGCAGGGAGGACATTAGTTTTGGGCAGTTATTTTCCTGTTTGTGGCAGGGTTGATCTGTGTAGCAGGGAGCAGAAAGACAACAACAAAGCAAAGAGGCAACAAAAATTAACATCAGATCCAGGTACTTGTTAAGTTATGTATTTATTTCATACTGTAAATAATTTAGTATTTATTGATAAATCCAAGTTACTGAAGTTGTTGTTATAAAAGTCAATATCAGGTTATGAAGTTTTTTTTCAGTTTACTTTCTTAAAAATGTTTAGGAAACTTAATGATGTTTAGAAATATATGGGCATTACATGTGGTATCAGAGCGTCTTAGTTCAAAATCTGGGCCTAAGGGCCAAAATCCCAAACGATTAACTCCAGCCACGCTTAACCTATAAGAAACACATGGTCAGTTTGACTAAATAGGATTGATACAGTGTGGTATCCAAGCTATTAAGCATGAAATGAGAACTTATAACTTAATTTTATTTGAGAAATGCTTGTCAATGAAGTTTCGGGTAGAATACACTCGAAATCGATAAAAAAATGTTGTGGGAAACTTCTGTCTAAGGCTTGAAGTTGGTAAGAATTAATAACTACATGAAATGTACCAAATAAAATAAATAGGACATTTGCAGGACCTTGAGAAGGTCTACTTCATTCCAAACTTACCTTAATAAGGAAATGCCAATGTGCAGTCGGACAAATAAAATTTAGAAGACTTGTATTGCATGGGAACAGTGTAAATTGGTTGCCTGTATCAACCTCGATGGATTTTAAATAATGTAAAATCTCTTGAACAATAGACCAATATAAATGTTCAACCGTGCCAAGGGAACGGGCTATTACGTGGGAGAATGGATCTGAGCCGTCAGATCTCACATAGAAATCCCGTCAGCAGTTAGATCACCAGAAGTTGCACATGGTTTAAGTCCTAATGTGCAGAGGGGGAGCCCACAGAAAAGGAGACCGACAACCATCGGATCTCACATAGGAAAACCCGTCAGTCGTAGGATCGGGAGGACATGCACGGAGTTTAGCCTTTGGAGGGGGAGAGTGCAGGAGAAATGATCTGAGTCGTCTGATCCTAGATCACGGCCCCGACAACCGTTAGATCTGTGGAAGCTACACGACGTTTAGCAATCGGGATATTGGCCATCGGGAAATCAGAGTTCTCGAGGTCATGTGCATTGGGACACCAATCACCGCGATATCCTGACGGGGATCTAGACCGTCCATTGGGTGAGGACATGTGGAGGTGATCAGTGCCATTGATGTTGGTGCATCAGGAAATCAACATTCCCGTGGACAAGAGATCGGGAAATATCGGTTGAAAATCCCGACGAGATCTAAGCCGTCCGTTCACATGGGACAAGTGTTAGGGATCAGACGAAAGTCGCAAGTCGGGAAATCGGAGTTCCTGAGGACAAGGAATTCAGGACATCGTAAGTCCCGAAACCCCGAGAGTAAATCCAGACCGTCCATCTGTAAGGACAGGTGGCAGAGGATCGGGCGCCGTCGGAGTTTTGTTCATCGGAGAATCGGGGATTCCGGTGACAAGCGGTTTATGCATTGAGAATTCGCGATCTGCGATATCCGACGGGATTTTTGAACCGTCCATCGGCGAGGAAGCATGGCGAGAGATCCCGGAGAGTCGAGGTTCGGCATATCGGAGTTTCCAGAGTCATGAAACTCTTTCACAATGGAATCGCGATACGCGATTTCCCGATACAATTAGGGTCGTCCATCTGAGGGACAGGTGGTAACCATCAAGAACCATCGGCGGTTGGCCCCATCGGTAATCAACGTATCGGGGATTTCGTGGACACGAAACCCTTGCCTTACGAAACCGTGATATGTGAATTCTCGACACCATCATAGCCATTGATCTAAGGGATGCATGTTCGAGGATCTGAAAGAGTTTGGGATTTCAGCATTTTGGGTTTCCTGCATACGAAGGAATCATAACCGAAGAAGTCACGAAACCCAGAAACGTGACGGGTCCCACAACCATAGTGTTTAAGTGAGGACAGGTGTCAGAAGGTCCAACCTTGCCGGGAGTTAGCGACAGGTGGCATCGGATATCGGAGGATTGGGGATTCTGAGGACGTAAGTCCTACACCTTTCAGTTTCACGAAGTCCGAAATCCCGATAAGGGATAAGACTGTGGTCACAAGATGAGGTCCTGTGGATCACGAGCATAGATTAAAAGGGCTAATGCACTAGGAGCTCATCGGGGATCGGGGGATCGGGAATCCTAAGGACGTGCACGTGTTGACATCACAAATTTTGAAACCCCAAATCCTGATAGGGTGATACAAGGCCACGGTCACGGAAGCAGGTCATATGGACCAAGCTCGTAGCGAAGGGGCTAACGAAGAAGAGAACCCATCGGGAAAGTTAAGCACTAAATCCCAATAGGAAGGTATATGGTAACAGTCATGGGAGCACGGTCATATAGACCAAGGAGTAGCCAGTAAGGGCTAGCTCATAGAGATGGAGCTCATCACGAATCGGGTTTGGAGAGGTAAATATTTCACGACAGCAAAAAGTCCGAAATCCCAATATAGAGCCGGGGATAAGTCACGGTAGGTGCAGAGGCCGTGACGAGGGAAGATAAGGCCTGCGGATTGGGACATTCGACAGTGAATCTTAGGAGAATCTAAAGGGGCCGCTTCGGCTCAGATGAGTGGAATGTGAACGATCTTGTATACCCATAAAACTAGATATATTTACATGTATAACAACATACATGCACAGACGAATAAATTTATATAGATAAAAAAAAAAAATTGAAAGCAAAATACCAAAATTTGTACGGAGCGAGAATTATAGGCAAATCATTTTGTCCGAAAGAGGAAATCACCATTCATTACCACAACGTAAGGATGGTTGGTGTAATTTTGTACCTCTTACCATAGTTGAGGGCGAGCTCCGCAATGTGTACAGACAGGGGTTTGATTCCCAATATTTTAGAGAGACTGGACTCCAGGTCCTGGATCTTGTCAGTGGCCACCTCAATATACTCGGTTTATGCAAAACGAATCGGAGCATATACAACATTAACCAGCGCTAGTGAAGTGCTCAGAACGATGGTGAGGATGTGAGCCATGGCAAGGGAGATTCTGGAAACCTCTGAGCAGAGCAGAGGCAGAGCTATGATGGACAAAGACTGGTGCGAGGCAAGTCCCAACGGATGAGAAAGTGGCACAAAGGAAGGATGCGTAGAGAATTGAAAGGCTGACAGATGTAAAAATTGGGGCTAGGTACGAGGGAGCTTATGAAAGCCAAACGAGCACGTGGAACCCATGCGTGCACGAACCCTGGGGTATACACCCAATTATTGTATATATATAATATGAAGTGTTAAAAATAATTCAAGTAAATACAAATAAAGGTCATATTAATTAAATTAATAAAAGGATAAATAGGTTGAATTCGTGTAAAATGATTTTAAATTAATCATTTTAATAAGAGTAAGGTTAATCTGTCTTAAGGTTGATTAATGATGTTGAGGCTCAGACAAGCGGGAAGGAGGTGGAATATGCACTAGGAAGGGACAAGTGAAGCACAAGGTTAACAGGATAAGGGACCCAATACTTCTTCTCGCAAGGGTAAAGAAACCAAGCTTAGACGCTTAAACCTAACCCAAACCTAGCCAATTCCCCTGATGGAGTAATGTCTGTTTACAGACAAGTAAAGAAAACTTATGCCTAACCCTGTTTCTAAGTTTAAGTAGCACCAATTTGAAACGTCCTTGAACTCACCCAGATAACTTTGGGATGATCCAGGTTAAATCATACAAGATGGCCAGGACTCGAAGGGGTCGAGGAAGGGGAGCGTTGTCACGGGCACCACCGACACCACCACCACCACCACCACCATCACCTGAACTAGCCCCCATACTACGCTCGTTGGAGGCCATTAATGAGACTTTAAAATGGCGCCAACCAGCAGGGACTGAAGTGGAACCCCCACCATTTGGGACGGGTAATCCAAAAGCATCAAGGAACTCAAGGGGAGAATTTCCACCTGAAGACATCACGCAAGAATTGCAGAAGATCAAACTTCCAGAGTTTGCCGGAGGTCGCGCCAGTGAATGCACAGAAGCATGGTTGGAAGGCATGACAAGGTGTTTTTCCTTAAGGGACTATGCGTCCAACTCGAAGGCAGAGATAGTAATTTTCCAGTTAAGAGATAGCACCTTAAACTGGTGGGGCAACTTGGAAAGACAACTACACCTTACCCTAGACACAGTATCTTGGGAACTTTTCGAGGAGAGGTTCCGAAGGAAGTATCTGCCAGCATACTATGAGGAGCAACAGGTAGGGGAATTTCATGTCTTAGTAAAAGGAAACAAAACTATAGAAGAATATGAGATCAGGTTTATGGAACTAGTCAAATACGTTTCGTATATGGACAATGACCAGGGACAAGCAGAGTGCTTCGTTTATGGATTGAACCCAAAAATAAGAGCTATGGTGCGGATGTGGAAACCGTCTTCAGTAGCGGAGGCGGTAGAAAGTGCGCGTTATGCGGAAGAACACATGAACTTAATAGGAGGTACAAGATCAACATTTCCACATCGCCCTGGATTCGTAGGAAAGGCCCCGAGGACATTTCCTAAGGGAGGGGGCTCAAGGCCACCACCTTATGGTAACAAGTTCATGCCAAGGACAGTAGCTGCAGGGATTTCAGTGGCAACTAGTGCAGCATCTCATTCATCGCCAATGGTACAGACAGGCCCACGACCATCTCAAGGAACAACTAGTAGGGGCAGGGGTTCCAGGGGAAGGAACTCATTTAGGAATCAGTCACATAACAGTGCACCGGTTCAATCTCGTATTGCCTATTGGAGATGCGAAGGACCCCATTACGAGCGAGACTGTCCAGAGTTACAATTAGAGTTTGTGCATAGAGACGGAAAGACACCAATGGGTAGGTCAAATAGCAACCATCAGATTTACGCGGAGGTTAATAACTGCCAGGCCAAACATCAATCCACCGTGGTGGAGTCGTCAGGTACGCTAAATCATATTAATGTTAAGATTTTGTTTGATTCTGGTGCGACAAATAGTTTCATTTCACCATCTGCATTAGAAAAGAGTGGGCTGGCAGCCTACGAGTACGATGACTTTAAACAGGTCGAGATGGCTTCGGGGGAAAAACAAGCTGTAGGACCTAGTGTCGATAATTGTATAGTAGACCTAGGAGTGTGTACTACCAGGTTGAAGGTATGCGTCAATGCTCTTGGAGCATATGACTTAATCATTGGAATGGATTGGTTAGCAACTCATCGAGCTTTGGTAGATTTTTTCGCAAAGAAGGTGCTTTGTATTGATGATGAAGGAAGACCAGTAGAGATCCAAGGTGTACAGAGAAAAGTATCATTACGCTTTATATCAACTATGAAGGTCAAGCGATGCTTGAGACAAGGGTGTCGACTATATGTAGTGGAAGCAGTGGGTGAAAGGAAAGGACCCTCATTAGATCAGTATCCGGTATTGTCATAATTTCCAGATGTTTTCCCGGACGAGTTACCAGGATTACCTCCTGAGAGGGAGCTTGATTTTACCATTGAGCTAAAACCTGGTGCAGAACCAATATCCAAGACTCTGTATCGAATGACGACGCCGAAACTTTGTGAATTGCAAATGCAGTTGAAGGGGTTACTAGACTTAGGGCTAGTAAGGCCCGGTGTCTCACCTTGGGGCGCACCGGTAATTTTTGTAAAGAAAAAGGATGGATCCTTACGACTATGTATAGAATACAGGGACTTGAACCGTGCTACAGTGAAAAATAGGTACCTAATGCTGCGAATAGGTGACCTCTTCGATCAGATGAAAGGAGCAGTGGTATTCTCAAAGATCGATTTGCGATCTGGATATCATCAGTTAAGGATTAAGGAAGGTGATATCCCAAAAACTGCCTTTCAAACTCAGTTTGGACATTACGAGTTTGTTGTAGTACCTTTCGGATTGACCAATGCGCCAGCAGTATTCATGAGCCTCATGAACGGCGTATTCCGGAAGTACTTAGATCATTTTGTACACGTTTTTCTGGATGACATTCTCATCTATTCCAGGAATGAAAGAGAACACGAGGAACACTTGTGAATAGTGTTGTCTTGCCTTAGGGAGAACAAATTGTATGGGAAGCTGTCGAAATGTTCCTTCTTCCAGAAATAGATCCACTATTTAGGTCATATCATTTCAGGCGAAGGAATCTCGGTGGACCCAGAAAAGGTAAAGGCCATTATGGAATGGCCAGTGCCAAATAATGCACATGAGGTGAGAAGCTTCATGGGGCTAGCAGGTTATTACCGGAGATTTGTGGAAGGATTCTCAAAAATAGCAAAACCCATCACCACTTTGCAACGCAAGGGGGTCAGGTATGAATGGACAGAAGAATGTGATAGTGC